>OZ038507.1:87106920-87476920 GCA_964036315.1 Acanthosepion esculentum
ACATTCCCATTGAGAGCAAGTTTGAGAGGAACTCTGGTGTGTCTTTTCTGCTCTTGAACCACCAGTACTATGTCTGAGTTCTGTATAAAGCAGTAATCAGAAAGGCTGGAACTTTTGGCACCAATCAGAATTCACAGACATTTGAAAGTGATGAAACCTTGAGCACATTCAAACAATATATCTGCAGAAGATGACCAAAAGTGGCCTTGTTTTTGGTAGGGGTATCATGTCAGGAGTCATTGAAATCAAGAAGGGACACTGACAGTGAGAATCTTGGAATTCACTTTTGTTGAACACTGTCCAGCTGATTTCTAATTAATTCCCAGATTGAAAAAGACATTGATCACATGTCAAAGTTGAAGTTGTGGTGAGCAACTGGATTAAAGCACTCTACAGACATTCTTTATGGATGTCATGAAAAAAATGTGGATAGAATTATTGGGAAAATGCGAAGTACTAAATGGTATAAACCTGAAAACCTGAATTCACTGGAATGATTGTATATCATAGCAAATACTAAAAGCTTGTCTAAGAATTTTAAAGAATTCCAGAATCTCTTTTATGTATTTTGAATACAAACAAATAAAATATAAATTCAGAATGTTCAATACGTTCTTCTGGATATCACTGTTTCAAGGCGAAATACGGCAGGGAAGGTTGTATCATACCAAGCTTCTGAATGGGGAGGGTTTATCTACTTTAAAATTTAGCTGCTTTTTTTAATGCTTTGTACAAAAACAGAATTTTAGAACAGCTACAATTGACTAAAATGTTCTTGTATGCATCTATAGAGTTTCTGCAACAATTAGAGTTAATTCAATACATCCAAGAGTAATGCCAATGCATAGAGCATATCGAATTACCTTATGCGATGCAAATATTGTGATAAAAAGCATGAATAGGACAAGAAAAAATGTCCAGCTTTAGGACAAGTCTGCTGGAATTGTAAAAAGAAAATCACTTCCATTCTGTGTGCAAGCATAAAAGGAAAATAGAAAGGGTAGAAAATGTGACCCCCTCCCCCCACCAGGAAAATACATCTGCATTTGTGATGCAAAGACATGAAGAGAAAAATGCAAGAGAAAAAATTAAATTAAATGGTAAATCTTTTCCTATGCAAGTAGATACTGGGAGTGACATCACCCTAATCCCAGTAAATTTCTGGGAACGAATGGGCAAACCCAGATTAAAGGAAAGTTGGCTTAAATTAAGACAGTTCTATGGCTCTTTCATCAAAACATTAGGTTGTTTTGAAGGAACTTTTGAGACGAACACATGCTTTAAGATTATTCCTATCATAGTAGTGAAATGTGAAAAGAGTCATGGACTCGGGAGAATAGGTGTCTTGAAAGTGGATACAAGAAAAAAATTGTGAAGTTGGAAAGTAATGATGAGGAGATATTAAAAGGCTACAAAACAAGTAAGAGTTTAAAGAAGGAATTTTTTACTCTAAAATAGAAGTAACTTTAAGTACAAGATTGGCATCAAGGTTCCATCAATTAAAGTTGAAATTACGAGATGTAACTGTAAGTCATATGCTGACAGTTTCTTCGATTGCACTTCACACTTGTGGAACTCTCTTCCAATTCCTTGCTTCTCAGTCAAGTTTTGAAGTTCCAAAATTGAAATGCAATGTCACTCGTTATCTTCTATGTTAATCCTTGTACTTTTATTCTACTCTCTCGTTAATAGTAGTTTTTCTAATATTCTCTGACACTCAGTAACCCCTTTGTGGTTTTGTTGCCTTGCTTGGAGTGAAATGCAGAAAGATCTAGAATTTGGTCCAGAAATGCCATAGCCTTTAAACCTTCTGAAGAAGACGAGTATGCCAAACCAATATCGAAAGCAACAGCCGAAGCCTCACCATTCTCATCTAAAGCTTGATACACTCTTTCAGCAATAATCGTTAACACATCAGCAGTTGACTTAGAGACCTCTTTTAATTTTGGCACTTTTATTCTTCTTTCATTAATACGAGTTATTTATTGTACACTCTCTCCTTAATAGTAGTTTTTCTAATATTCTCTGACACTCAGTAACCCCTTTGTGGTTTTGTTGCCTTGCTTGGAGTGAAATGCAGAAAGATCTAGAATTTGGTCCAGAAATGCCATAACCTTTAAACCTTGTGAAGAAGACGAGTATGCCAAACCAATATCGAAAGCAACAGCCGAAGCCTCACCATTCTCATCTAAAGCTTGATACTCTTTCAGCAATAATCGTTAACACATCAGCAGTTGACTTAGAGACCTCTTTTAATTTTGGCACTTTTATTCTTCTTTCATTAATACGAGTTATTTATTGTACACTCTCTCCTTAATAGTAGTTTTTCTAATATTCTCTGACACTCAGTAACCCCTTTGTGGTTTTGTTGCCTTGCTTGGAGTGAAATGCAGAAAGATCTAGAATTTGGTCCAGAAATGCCATAACCTTTAAACCTTGTGAAGAAGACGAGTATGCCAAACCAATATCGAAAGCAACAGCCGAAGCCTCACCATTCTCATCTAAAGCTTGATACTCTTTCAGCAATAATCGTTAACACATCAGCAGTTGACTTAGAGACCTCTTTTAATTTTGGCACTTTTATTCTTCTTTCATTAATACGAGTTATTTATTGTACACTCTCTCCTTAATAGTAGTTTTTCTAATATTCTCTGACACTCAGTAACCCCTTTGTGGTTTTGTTGCCTTGCTTGGAGTGAAATGCAGAAAGATCTAGAATTTGGTCCAGAAATGCCATAACCTTTAAACCTTGTGAAGAAGACGAGTATGCCAAACCAATATCGAAAGCAACAGCCGAAGCCTCACCATTCTCATCTAAAGCTTGATACTCTTTCAGCAATAATCGTTAACACATCAGCAGTTGACTTAGAGACCTCTTTTAATTTTGGCACTTTTATTCTTCTTTCATTAATACGAGTTATTTATTGTACACTCTCTCCTTAATAGTAGTTTTTCTAATATTCTCTGACACTCAGTAACCCCTTTGTGGTTTTGTTGCCTTGCTTGGAGTGAAATGCAGAAAGATCTAGAATTTGGTCCAGAAATGCCATAACCTTTAAACCTTGTGAAGAAGACGAGTATGCCAAACCAATATCGAAAGCAACAGCCGAAGCCTCACCATTCTCATCTAAAGCTTGATACTCTTTCAGCAATAATCGTTAACACATCAGCAGTTGACTTAGAGACCTCTTTTAATTTTGGCACTTTTATTCTTCTTTCATTAATACGAGTTATTTATTGTACACTCTCTCCTTAATAGTAGTTTTTCTAATATTCTCTGACACTCAGTAACCCCTTTGTGGTTTTGTTGCCTTGCTTGGAGTGAAATGCAGAAAGATCTAGAATTTGGTCCAGAAATGCCATAACCTTTAAACCTTGTGAAGAAGACGAGTATGCCAAACCAATATCGAATGCAACAGCCGAAGCCTCACCATTCTCATCTAAAGCTTGATACTCTTTCAGCAATAATCGTTAACACATTAGCAGTTGACTTAGAGACCTCTTTTAATTTTGGCACTTTTATTCTTCTTTCATTAATACGAGTTATTTATTGTACACTCTCTCCTTAATAGTAGTTTTTCTAATATTCTCTGACACTCAGTAACCCCTTTGTGGTTTTGTTGCCTTGCTTGGAGTGAAATGCAGAAAGATCTAGAATTTGGTCCAGAAATGCCATAACCTTTAAACCTTGTGAAGAAGACGAGTATGCCAAACCAATATCGAAAGCAACAGCCGAAGCCTCACCATTCTCATCTAAAGCTTGATACACTCTTTCAGCAATAATCGTTAACACATCAGCAGTTGACTTAGAGACCTCTTTTAATTTTGGCACTTTTATTCTTCTTTCATTAATACGAGTTATTTATTGTACACTCTCTCCTTAATAGTAGTTTTTCTAATATTCTCTGACACTCAGTAACCCCTTTGTGGTTTTGTTGCCTTGCTTGGAGTGAAATGCAGAAAGATCTAGAATTTGGTCCAGAAATGCCATAACCTTTAAACCTTGTGAAGAAGACGAGTATGCCAAACCAATATCGAAAGCAACAGCCGAAGCCTCACCATTCTCATCTAAAGCTTGATACTCTTTCAGCAATAATCGTTAACACATCAGCAGTTGACTTAGAGACCTCTTTTAATTTTGGCACTTTTATTCTTCTTTCATTAATACGAGTTATTTATTGTACACTCTCTCCTTAATAGTAGTTTTTCTAATATTCTCTGACACTCAGTAACCCCTTTGTGGTTTTGTTGCCTTGCTTGGAGTGAAATGCAGAAAGATCTAGAATTTGGTCCAGAAATGCCATAACCTTTAAACCTTGTGAAGAAGACGAGTATGCCAAACCAATATCGAAAGCAACAGCCGAAGCCTCACCATTCTCATCTAAAGCTTGATACTCTTTCAGCAATAATCGTTAACACATCAGCAGTTGACTTAGAGACCTCTTTTAATTTTGGCACTTTTATTCTTCTTTCATTAATACGAGTTATTTATTGTACACTCTCTCCTTAATAGTAGTTTTTCTAATATTCTCTGACACTCAGTAACCCCTTTGTGGTTTTGTTGCCTTGCTTGGAGTGAAATGCAGAAAGATCTAGAATTTGGTCCAGAAATGCCATAACCTTTAAACCTTGTGAAGAAGACGAGTATGCCAAACCAATATCGAAAGCAACAGCCGAAGCCTCACCATTCTCATCTAAAGCTTGATACTCTTTCAGCAATAATCGTTAACACATCAGCAGTTGACTTAGAGACCTCTTTTAATTTTGGCACTTTTATTCTTCTTTCATTAATACGAGTTATTTATTGTACACTCTCTCCTTAATAGTAGTTTTTCTAATATTCTCTGACACTCAGTAACCCCTTTGTGGTTTTGTTGCCTTGCTTGGAGTGAAATGCAGAAAGATCTAGAATTTGGTCCAGAAATGCCATAACCTTTAAACCTTGTGAAGAAGACGAGTATGCCAAACCAATATCGAAAGCAACAGCCGAAGCCTCACCATTCTCATCTAAAGCTTGATACTCTTTCAGCAATAATCGTTAACACATCAGCAGTTGACTTAGAGACCTCTTTTAATTTTGGCACTTTTATTCTTCTTTCATTAATACGAGTTATTTATTGTACACTCTCTCCTTAATAGTAGTTTTTCTAATATTCTCTGACACTCAGTAACCCCTTTGTGGTTTTGTTGCCTTGCTTGGAGTGAAATGCAGAAAGATCTAGAATTTGGTCCAGAAATGCCATAACCTTTAAACCTTGTGAAGAAGACGAGTATGCCAAACCAATATCGAAAGCAACAGCCGAAGCCTCACCATTCTCATCTAAAGCTTGATACTCTTTCAGCAATAATCGTTAACACATCAGCAGTTGACTTAGAGACCTCTTTTAATTTTGGCACTTTTATTTTTTCATTAATATGATTTTTTCAAACTTCGTTTTACTCCTATTTATTTGTTTTTTTATTCAATTTAATTATTTTTTTAGGGAGGACTTTAAGCAAAATCTTTCAGTCTGGGCCAAATTTTATAACAGTAAAGAGCCCCACCATGAAGACCTACCTGGCGAATGGCAAAAAAATTTAAACTTTTTCCAGAGGATGACTGTTTTGCGCTGCCTTCGGCCTGACAAAGTGAGTGAAGATGACTTTTTTTGACTAATCTTTACCAAACGTTGTTTAGATTCTCCATCTATTTCGTAAAAAAACAAAAAATAAAATTTAGAAAAAATTTTGTGCCTTTAATTTTGATAAATGTTTCAGTAAGTAAATGTTATTTGCAAATTCTGCTGTGAAAATCTAAGTAAATCTCTCCTTGTGTCAATCTCCCCAATCTAGAATCAACACAGGATTATGGGATTTAGTAATGGAAAATCCTTCCCTCTGCCTGTCAGCCCAAAAGCCTGTATAAGAAGAAAACCTTAGATTAAAGAAATATTTATATATCCACATTAAGTGTTGCTCCAAATTTAATGAAATGACCACGTAAAGAAATTGATCTTAATGCTTAGTTTCCACCATATCCTTTGAAGTAGACCCCTTGCTTGAAGTTTGTTGTCAAATTTCTTCATGAGCAACTTGGAAAATTTAAAAAAAAAGTTAAAGTGAAAACTTGAAAAGAAGTTCCCTGATAATTTAAAGGCAGTTGGGATATTGGTTATTAAAACAACAATTAAGTAATGAACTACACAAAAAATGTCGAAAATCTCTTCCTGCACAGAAAACATCTTGGTTGAAGAAAAACTGTCACCAGAATTCTTGAACGAAGTCCACTTGTGAGCATTTGGAGGAGCCTAATAATTTTAGAAGGTTCCTTGGATGGACTAAACAATAATTTAACTCATTTCATTAAAGCTCTGGGCACCAAACGTAATACATTAGACTATAATAGTTTCTTTTTTCATAATTTCAACTCTTCATTGTTATACAAAAATACTGTATTAAGTTTGTTGGCTGAAACCAATGAAGACGATGGCCAACTAGTTGGGCATCATGCATAAATGAATTAACTTTTTGCCTACAACCTGGTTTGTCATGTCTGGAGAAAAATGAATGCACTTATTAAAAAAAAAATCACCACAGTAAATCATGAATGTCAAAAAAACTATGGGTTTTTTTTTTAATGGTATGAAGACACAACTGAAAGAAATATGAATGGATTAAGGTATGAAAGTATTTTGTAAATATTTATTTTCTTCACTTCCACTCTCAGAGCTTCAAGAGAACTTGATTTTTCAATAAGATAATGATCTGAAGTTTACAGCTAAACTAATTCCTAATTGCTTTGTTCAGAACAATTTACAAATGTTTCAATGACCAATCTCCTGGCTTAAAGGCAATTGTAAAGATATTGCCACTGCAGAAATATTAATGATTTAAGAGGAAGTGTGGGTCAAGATTTGAAAAGAACGTTGTCAATGGCTGGTGAAGGAGCATATGAAAAACGTCTCCAAGCAATAATTGCAAAGGTGCTATGCAACTTCGTAATAAAATATAAAATCAATGTGTCCAAGTAATTTATTTCCACTGTTACTTTTGTTTTGATTATATATTTAAAAACTTTAGTAATCTATTTTATTTCAAATTCAATCACTTGTACTGCAAATACTTTTACTTAACTGTAGATCTCTGTAATCACTTTCATTTCATTCTCATGTCTTCAAATAAAAAATGAATAAAAAATAAACAAGGGGGAAATGAATAAAATGTAAAAGAAGAGAATATTGAATAATGTGTGATGTGCTTGCAAATCTAACTTGAAAAAAATCACTTAAAATGATGTGAGCAAATTCAGTCGGCATTAGAATTTATGGAACAAATACAGCAAAATTTTGATTCCATCTAATGATGACAAACAGAGCAATACTAAAAGCAAAGATAGAAATTCATTGGAAATTATTTGAATACTAGCTGTTTATGTAAGCTGTGATATCAGAGGTTAGGATTTATTAAACAAATCCATCCAAACTTGCATTCACTCTAATGATGACATTATTTGAATGATTATACACAGGCAAAGCTGCAGCTCTTCTTATCCCTGTCAATTGACTTTGCATCTACTCTATCAAATTAATGAGTCCCATCGGTAATATTTTGTATTAATCTATATTTTTGATGTAAAAGATGAATACTTGATTATATACTGAATTTATCATCAGACTAAACATGGTTTATCTAAATTTTCTCATTCCATTTGAATGAATGAAAACATTGAATATGCTGGAGACAGAAAAATTGTCAATGACAAAATACAATTAAGATTTTCATTTGTAATCTTTGTTGCTATCTTCAGTATTTCCCCTTTTACTCTTATCCAACTTGGATAAATTATTTCCACCATTTTCTCTCTTGTAAAAATACTGTTTTCTGGTAGTTGTCTTCATGAAAATCTGAATTAAAGCAGTACATGAGTGCAAAGTTCATCTTTGTAATTCACACTTGATTCCTGACTATTATGATGAAAAGGATGTCTAAAGAAAAGTTAAAAAAGAGAAATGTCCTGTTTATTAATATTCAAATATTATTAGTAATGTTATTATAACATATTAAACATATTAAACATAGAATATTAATCTTGATTTTTAACTGGACAACATCTGTAAACCTTTTATAAGGAAAATACTTTTATTTTTGCCCTGAAACATGTTAAACTGAAAGTCATTTTAATTCCTTTGTAGAGTATCTAACATACTTTTCTATCTTTAATTTATTTTTGTAGTTGAAGACTGCTATAGATTGATGAAAAACAATGAAAATTAAGATGAATGAAAACCGAATCAAAAATGAATAAAAATTGACAATGCTTCACCTAATAATAAAAATTCAAAATAATATTACTACTATTAACACTACTCGTATATATAAAGACAATAATAAATATGATGCCGAGCGATTGTTTTGATGGCAATAAAAAATGGATTTCAGATTTCAAATTGATGTCCTGCCAACTATTTCATTTGGAATTTAGTTTAAACTTCCAAAATCTACTTACAGATCATACCTGCCATCACGGATTTTGTGAAAGAGAAACTGGGAAAGAAATTTGTCGAACCTCCACCATTTGACCTTGCTAAGAGTTTTGTGGATTCCAATAGCTGTTCCCCTCTTATCTTTATCCTTTCCCCTGGTGCTGACCCTACAATGAGTCTTCTAAAATTTGCAGAAGACAAAGGATTTGAGGGTAAAAAATTCCAGTCAATATCTTTGGGGCAAGGACAGGTTGGTATTCATATTATTTTCACAGTTTGCACTCATCACAACTGATTGAACATAGAAATGCTCATATATTCAGATAGATATGCACAGGCCATGATAGCATGATATCAGACTAAAAATCTGGTTGATATCACAAAAGAAACCTGATGAATTTTCCCCACAAAATTTGTTTGGTTTATTAAGTAAAAATAAAAAACAATTTTTTTTTATTAAATTTATTGAACAACTTATTTACTATTTTGTTCTGCTATTTCTGCCATCTTTCAAGCAATCATTGCAGAAATAATTAGCATTCTCAGCAATGAATTACTCTGTGCCTTTTGAAATCTTCCAGGGTATTGAAATATTTTTTTTGTTAAAGAAATTCTGTAAGATTGCCACAAATGATAATATAAGATGTAATATCTGATAAATATGACAGGTGAGCGAAACTGTTACAATTTCTACCTGGTTGCAAAACAAACGTCAGACTAGCATCATCCAATCTCAGACTGACAAAGCAGGAATTTTGCTCACTATGGCGTTGTGCGTCTGGTTTGAAATGCCTCAATAATTTTGAGGTATCACTCACCTGGCTAATGTTGCAAGGTTCTCTCTGGATCAGCAAAAAGTTTGTTCAACGAGTCTGGCAATTTTGCCAGAATGCGTGTGCTGTGTGGGTGGAAACTTTTGAACACAACTTTTTCCACTGCAGTGTCTTAGGCCTGTTGTGTAGGCTAATTGAAGGCTTCATGGTCCACATGCTGCATGGAGAATGTTTTATCTTTGAATCTAGTTCTGTTTGTAGCAATATAGTACCACTGTTGACAAAGACTGAGCACTATGTGTTCTTTTGCTTGCTCAGTTGTCATGGTATGGATGATGTGACAAAAGGAATTCCATGAGGGTTAAAATTTTACTTTCCCAACTGGTTTTTCTTTAAGCATCAGCTTAAAGTTAAGATCAGGGCAAAAGGTAGCAAATCTCCTCATTGGAATTTGGCAAGAGATGGGTGAGAGTTTTGTGTCTGCATCAAGTAAATGTTGCTGACTTAGAGTGGCATTTGGATGCCATTTAAGCATCTAGGATATTGTGTGCTGTTGTCTTTTGTTTTTTTGTTTTTTTTGTTTTTTGTTTTTTTTTGGCGGGGGTTGTTTTGTTTTTTTTTTCAATTTAAACAATGGCAGGCCATTGGATTAAACAATGGTAGTCTAGGAAGTTTTTGTTTTTTACTTTTCTCTCTTTTTTTTTCCTTAACTCAGCTAGAGTATGCATGCTGATTGGCCCCTATTGTTTTAGCCCCCTCTTTTTTTAGTTTCATTCCCCCCTTCTTCCCAGTTAAGTGACAAACATGTCAGTTCTCTAGTGGATGCAGGATGCTTTTCACATTTTCTGTGTATATTTCAGAATTGTTATAGAGGGAATGTATATGAATAGTTTCATATTGTTGGGGAGGGCATACTTTCTAACAGAGTTTTGTTTAGGTTTTACAAATAACTTTTTTTTTATTTACACATTGTAAATATACATTGGGGATAGATATTTTTAAAATTGTTATTTTAATGCCCCACTCCCACAGACAAAAATATGTACATATGGACACTAGTTAGCTCTTCCTAAAAAAATTGTGAACCCAATGGTACCCAAGAATGTGGAATTATGGTGAATGGAACATTATCAGATGAGTGGTTTGATGTTTGAGACTATCTAAGTTAATGTAAGACAGATGAAGACCAGCCTTCCCAGTTTCCTAATTTTAACCTTCTGCCATATTTGGTATATATATTCAATAAAAATACTAAGCTCTCTCTCTCTCTCTCTAATATATTAGCAATTTAGCCACTCTGGTAGAGAGAAATGTGAAAACTAACAAGAAATGCTGGAATTACTGACAGGGAATTCTTTCAAATGCTGAACAACACATTTCCCCTTAACTTGTGACATTGCATCAAATAAAAAACAAGTCTAAGCCTATAGTTTGTGTTTTTTATATATATATATATATATATATATATGCACGACTCTTCGACAGAATTGAGTCACTCTCAGTCACTGTGTGTTTATCTGAATCTAAAAATAAACACGCTAAAATTCACCTTCATCCCGTACCGTAAACTGACGGCTTAGTGGGAGAAGTTCGGACTGAGGCAAATTCAGTCGGGTTTCGATCCTAGCTAGAGGCAACCGGACATCTAGCCACACTGATGAGCTGTGAAACAGCGAAACAGTCTGTCTGTGGATGACAAAAATATATATATATATATATATATATATGAAGAAATATAGTCTTAAAGTGTGCTATATTTATGGGATAAAGTGCTCAATATCAGAGATAGAGCATGTGTAAATATAAAAGTGGACATGGAAGTCAGCACTTAGAGGCGACAGTCTGTTTCATGCTAGTGCAATCGACAGGCGACCTAACGATTGCACTAGCATGAAACAGACTGTCGCCTCTAAGTGCTGACTTCCATGTCCACTTTTATATATATATATATATATATATATATATATATATATATATATATATATATATATTATACAAAGTTACAAAAATTTACATAATAGTTTTTTTTTTAAATAAAGATAAAATGGAACAAAGGAAATAAGCTACTGGACAAAAGTTAAGGAACGATCTTGTTAATACTTGATTGTGAACAAAATATCAACAAAATTTAATATTTGGTAAACATCCCCTTCTTTTCAATGACTTCTCTGCATCGTCAACCACATGATCTAATTAATTTCTTGCAAAAATCAGCAGTAATTCCCTCCCATTCGTCTTTCAATAACTCCCATAGGTGATCCTGGTTTTTCAGGTTTCTTTTCTGAGTCCTTTCTCCAATTATCTTCCAAACATTTTCTATTGGATTCAGGTCGGGGCTCTGGGCTGACCACTTCATTAGGGCGATTCCTTCTTCTTCAAATAAAGCTATAACCTTCCGAGCCTTGTGGCAAGGTGCATTGTCCTGCATGAAAATAGGAGATTCATAAAGATTATGGTGTAATCTTGGTACCACATGCTGCTGAAGAAGCCTTTTGTAAATCTCAGTATTGATATTGCCATGTACGCAGATGATGGGGCCAACTCCTGCAGTTGAAATCATTCCCCACACCATCACACTGCCACCACCAAACTTAACGGATTTCTTGACACATTGAGAAGACAGTCTTTCACCTGTTCTATGGTGTAAGTTTTGCCCTCAGAACCAAATATAGTAAACTTGGACTCGTCACTGAAATGAACTGTATCCCATTGTGCGCCAGTCCAAACAACATGTTCTCTCGCATACTGCAGGCGTTCCCTTTGGTTTCGCTTTGAAATGATTGGCTTTGAAGCTGGAATACGGGCATGCAATCCTGCATTTTTTAACCTGCGAGTAACCGTTTTCCTTGAGAACTTATCTGTCTCTTCATTAAATTTATGGGCAATTGATGTAGCAGTTTCAAAACGTTTTTTTGTAGATATTCTAACAATTCTTCGATCTTCTCTTTGCAATGTTTTCGGAGGTCTGCCGGTTCTTGGTTTTGCATCTAACGTTTTATCGGTTTTATACCTGCTAATTACACGATGAACGACACTTTTAGACCTATGAACAATATCAGAAATTTCTGAAATTGACTTTTTTTCTTGATAGTTAGCGGTGAGGTTTTTTTCTTCAAAAGAGAGCGTGTTGCGTATAGAATTTGCCATATTGCTTAAAAATAAAGTCCTAATGATAAATGAACTTTTACTTATTGTTGAAAAGCTCCATCGAGTTTTTTAACAATGTAAATTAAAAGTTTATGAAAATTATTAACATCGTTCCTTAACTTTTGTCCAGTAGCTTATTTCCTTTGTTCCATTTAATCTTTATTTTAAAAAAAAACTATTATGTACATTTTTGTAACTTTGTATAATATTTATGCATTATACCCTAATCTTTATTTGGTAAAAATTTCATTGCTAATCATGCATTACTTTTTAAGTAATACACATATTTATGTCTTTGTTGTTTCCGTTCCTTATATTATGGCTGCTACTGTGTGTGTATGTATATATATATATATATATATATATATATATAATGATGATGAAGGGTTTCTAAAGTCTCTGCTTTCATAATTATCATTTGCTCTATTCCTACATTGAGCTCTCTCTTTGGATTTATCCATACAGATTACCAAATAATATATACCCCTGCCTCGATCGACCCTCCATCCTTCTCTTTCTCCACATCCCTTTCTTTACCACTCCTATCTGCTCTTCCTCCAACCCTTCTGTAACCCCATGCGTGATAGTGGCCACCGGCCTTGCTTGGGGTGATACGCTTGAAAAAAAAAAAAAACATACACATTTCCTAAAACTGTTGCAATTAATATAAAAGAAATGAAAGGATATAAGATGCTGCACCTTATAGATGAAGCAAAATGAGATAATGCTGCTTTGACATAGCCAAGCAAAAATAGCTCTGATACTTTGGGCTGCTGTGTTCAGCTATTGGATTTTTTAATTTAGTGTTATCATCATTCATCATTAATGGTAGTGAGTTTTTACAGTTGCAACATGAAATCGTAATATTATTGTAAAGCAATTTTGGTTGAAAGTCTTTTAAGCAACAAATTCAATGAAAGACATGATGGAATTCTTTGTGAAATATCAATAAGTCTCTGGAGGATATTGCATTGCCCTGGGCAGTGAGTTTGAACAATAACTTACATTAATGTACATGGGCTCACTCCTAACCAGCTAGTTTTTCAATAATAATCCTTACCTAGACAATAATTTGGTTAATTGCCCTCCAACCTTTGAAAGAATTACAACTAGCGAAGTGATAGTTGATAATTTAAATGCAAAATCTACAACAAGCCTGCATAAAAAGTTAATCATCTGAGAAATTTGAAAGGGCTCTGACAAGACCTAGTTTGGCATTAATCTACAACAATAGATTTAATATATTACAAGAGCAATAATGCTGCTCCTAGTGTTAATCATTTCAAGGATAAACTGCTGTCACTTCAGGACAATAACAAGGATAACTTAAAGGGATGGTAGCTTCCATAAATATGTTCATCATTCAAAAGCAAAGCAGATTACAAAAGTGAATTGAATTTCTGTAGAAGAGAACATGGCTTACCTCCTGGAACAAAATGTGCTTACATGGAAAATATGTGAAAGAAAATATGGCTGATTCAAAAGCTGCAATTTTAAGAACAAATTGATGTTGCAGCTTGGATTTTGTGAGATGAATTTGTGGCTTATGCAAATTTCTTGGCCTCAGCCACTCGATAAAAAGAGCATGAATGAAAGAACATCAGATAGGCTGCAGATGCCAAGTTGAATGGTCGTACTCTATGTGGGGAGTTTCACAGTAGCCTCACGAATTGAGACTGAAAAAAAGAGCTGAAATAGTTTGTCACAAAAAAGGTTCAGCTGTTTGAAATACCAGTTGTACCCTCTCTTCTTTTTAAAGAGATCCAAGAAGTCAATAAAATGGTACTTGTCTGGTTCTAAAATAGCTGAAGAAATTTACATGAAATGTAACAAAGACAAAACTTTGTTTCAGGAAATAACATTAACAGAAATACTTCTACTAATATTTATTTTCATAGGGTCAACTGAATTCCGTCTCAGTTTTAAACAAGGCTTATAAACAATATATGACAGTTGACTTATTCCCAAAGTAATATAAAAGAAAATATAGCAGATCTTTTATCAGTGCATAAAGATGTTTCATATACTGACGCATTCCAATGAAGCCTGCAAAGTGTTAGATGTCAAATCAGAAAGGGATTTTCCAAAAACAAGATCATCAGATAAAAGCTGAATGCTAAAGTCAAATAAAAGAAAAAGAAAACTTAAATTATTTTATTAAAAAATATACTTGTCAGAAAAAGATTTTTTTTTATTGTGTACCTCAAGATTAAAGACTCACAGTATCTGTCTATATTTCTGAGATGAGGTATTATGTACACTATTTACATTATTCATTTAGTTTAGGAAGTGGAGAACTTGGAGAGGGGAATTAACAGGAGATAACTGACATTCATTAAACATGGCACGTGGAACTAGAACAGTCTATCCCAGTGAACGAAATAAATGGTTCAGTTTGACATTCCAACCACCTGAAGAAGGCTGGAGTGAACAATGGCCAAAATGTTGTAATAAATATGGCGACAAAGATGAGGACAATAGTTCAAATAATGTAAATAGTGTAAAGACTCACAGTCTACATATTTACTTCAAATTTAGCTTTGGTATAAGGCCAATCAGACTACTTTTAGGGAATCGGTAATTGTTTAAAACAAAAACACTGGAATTAAAAACTAATATAATTCCACTTTTTAATTGAAAATTTAAAAAACTGAGGAAAATATTTTTTAATTTTATTTTTCTGAATTTTGTTTTTCTCTTTTTAGGGTCCCATTGCTGCCAAGATGATTTCTAATGCCAAGAGTGAAGGAAGTTGGGTGTTGCTACAAAATTGCCACTTAGCTGTGTCATGGATGACAGCCATGGAAAAGATTTGTGAAGAGCTTAGCCCAGAAAACACTAGCTCTGATTTTCGACTTTGGCTAACCAGTTACCCTTCACCTAAGGTGAAACTTTTGCTTTCGACTTTTATCTTCAAATGAAGAAATGGCAAGTGAGGTCTGGCAAGGAAAATGTAGAACCATAAAATGCTAATTAAGTGAAAAGACAAGGAATGTTTGACTTCTGACACTTTCAGTTACAACACAAATTTATTTAGTAATATAAATCTTTAGGCAAAGAAGCTTGGAAAACGATGTTGGTTGTTTGTATTGCCATCTTGGCTTCTTCAGGTACATTCTTTGTCAGCTTTGAGATTCAGACATTGTACCAAGTTTTGCAAATAATAAAGCATTGTTTCTTGTTAGACCATTAAATGAAGACTACTCTCACTGCTACTGTGATGTTGCCCCCCTACTATTTCTTTCCTCTAGTAATGCTTGAAATCAGGAATAAAGGGATTGTCAGTAGTCAGGAATAAATGCAAAAATTCCTGACAGAGCTGCTGTATGAATAATGGAAGTACATTGTAAATTATTTTACTAGAGAAGGAAGATATTGTCAGAAATTAATGCAATTAAGTTTCTGATGAAATAGGCCTAATATATTATGTAAATATATTGCGAATGATTTTAATAATGAAATGCATTGAAAATCTGGGAGAAAGGGATTGTCAGTAGTCAGGAAAATAGCATTACTGATAGAATATGTTTTTTATATGCTGAATCCTTCAGTTATCTTCATTTTTGTTGTTCTTAACGGAATGAGTAGATTCTAAAGAACACATAAGAAGAGAGCACCTGAGGAAGAAAATACATTAAGAACAACAGAAAAGAAAAACAATTCTATCTGCAATAAAATATTCGATGAAATAATGAGAACTCTTCATCTTCACAAAAATTCCTATTTTACTCTTTTATCAATTTCATATTATCTTGGGTCTAAGTCTCAAGATGATGATTATATTATTAATAAGCAAAAGGTAGATTATTTAATAATTAATTGCAGACAATTGTCATTAATAAGACAAACAAGTACAAACTGTCTCAAAGTCTGATGGTCATCCAAAGAATGTGATGCTGTGTATGGGGTGAGATTGAAATGGAATTCTCTGCTAGGAAATTCTTCTTCAACTACTGCTGTCAGTAAGACCAATTGACAAAAATGTTCACAATTAAAGAGAAAAGATGAAATATTGGTGAACCGGCCATAATTGTTATAACTTTATTGGCAAGTCTTCACTTATCAATTATATTCACTCGATTAGAGAATTCTCTTTGGGGAAAATATTCCAATTCCTTGGAACACTACAAAGGATACATACAGCAGTTCTAGGAGGATGGAATTATGAAGTTGCCTCAAAGATAACAGTATACAGTGAAACAAAATGGGAAATATTTTCTTCTTTTTTTTTCTTTCTCAGTTCACTCTATCAATTAGATACATTGCATGTCAGTTAAAATGGTAGATTCTGGGGGCAGTGTTCTCCCTTAAGATGGCATGTGGCTACAAGTATCCTTGACTTGTCCAGTATTTAGGACGGAACCTCTGTCAACCCAAATGCCACTCCTCTCTTGTAACCACTAAATCAAAAGCACAAGTCCTTCTTCAAACTTAAATGTATTGTTTCACATTTTCCAGTTTCCAGTAACCGTTTTACAGAATGGTGTGAAGATGACCAATGAACCACCAACAGGTCTCCGTCAAAATCTGCTCCAGTCTTATCTTAGTGACCCTATCAGTGACACAACATTCTTTAGTGGCGCCAAAGGCAAAGAACTGGTAACTCACTTGACTTCTCATTCATTCTCTTCATAATTATCTAAATACTACTACTGCCCATTAGTTTGACCTGCTTATGACTTCTTAAGGACTTTTTAATGACCGCTCTCTGTCAAGGATAATAACAGGTGTAGCAACTTTCTACTGCTACTACTAACTAAGTACTAGCTACGGGAGAGCGATTTGCTCAAGTATCTACTCACCCAACATGGAATGTTAATGATGAAATAGTTTATGATATAAGGGGTGCTAATTCATGCCTTTCTCAAAAATCTTAGTGCTAAGTAAATGCAACCTCGGTTGAAATTTGAACTCTGTTAATTTCATTTTCCTGACCTTTTACCCTTTGGCAGGATTTCTCATTTCGATGGTTTTAAAGTTGCTGCTGACAGTCTTTTCGTTTTTGTGATCCTCTGTTTACAGTAGAGCTGAAAAATGCAAATGGTAGAGTCAATGAACAAGTCATAGTTGTGCTTTGATAGGGATGTAAAGGGAAGTTGCTATGAACCATTATAGTTTGCTTTCTGAGATTTATATGAGAATAGTGCCTGTCAAAAATGATATGATTATTTACAGATAGCTACTGAGGATCAGTTAATTATTTGTTTGCTATGCCAAAGATGAAAATCTTACTCCCCAGTCTTTTGTCTAGGATAAGAGTGTAATATCTGTGTACTTTGAGAAAAGTGTTGCACAAACTATATATATATAGATCCACACACGCACACATATTTATATAGGATGCAATGGATAAAATGTTATCTAAATTACACAAAAATGAAACTAACACTGACATTTCATTTTAACAGATATATTTACTAAAATTATACAAAAATATCTTTAAATACTAAAGGGTAAATTTATTCAATAAAATAACCATTAGCTTCTACCACAGCCTCCAGACAACTTCTGAATCTCCTGCAACTCTTCTGAATGGTCTCCTTGTTTAAGTTGGTGAATGCTGCCATAATTCTTGCCTTCTGTTCATTTTTGGTATTACAAGAAGTTTGGTTAGTCTCTCGTTCAACTGTGCCCCACACATAATAATCAAGGGGGTTGCAGTCTGGGGAGTTTGGTGGCCAGATGTAAGGATTGATGTGGTCGCTGAAATTGTTTGACAGCCATCACTGGGTTCCACTACTTGTGTGGCATTGTGCCGAGTCCTGTTATCAGATATAGGGTCTTCCAGCAGCCACTCTCTTGACCCAGGACAGCATTACCTCCTCAAGGTCATTGATGTAGGCCTCCATGTTCAGTCTTGAGACCCTGTGGAAAAATGAATGGAGGCATAACATTGCCATCACTAGTGATCACTTCAAACAACTTTGTAATCACCATTAGACTCCTCCAAATCTTTCCGAATCATCTGCACTGTCCTCTGATTAACACCTGAACACTCTGAAATGTTTGTATTGGAGTTCTTACTCGAGGTAACAGAGGTATGGTTCTACAGAAGGATGCTAAGAATACCATGGACCGAACATGTGAGCAATGATGAGGTTTTGGAGAGAATACAAAAAAAAAAAAAGGAAACTTATACTTAACATCAGGAAGAAGCAGCTGAAATTTTGGAGGTATGTAATGAGAAAAGAGGGTTTAGAAAATAAGATACTCACAGGGCAGATAGAGTTAAAGCGGGACAAGAGAAAGCAATGCATGACATAATGGGCTTAAGCAGGTGGATGGCAGAAGGTCTGGGAGAAATAAGAAAAAGACAAAACTTATTGAGAGCTACAAGGGACAGAAAGAAATGGAGAATCATGATCACCTACATCCTGAAGGGACACACTACATAAAAGAAGACCTCTTGGCTGATTATGTAAGAATATACTCTATACGTTTGCAAAACACACACACACACACACACACACACACATATATATATATATATATATATATATATATATATATATATATTTACACACACTCACACAGTAGACAGATTTTTAATTTGTAAATATGTTCTATCCAACAAAGAAAAACAAATTTGATTAGGCATGTGCATCTATAACTTTGCTTCAGTTAAATTTTTAGTTCTCCTCCAAAGGAACTTTATTGAAATGTATTCACTATTTCCATATTTACATTTTGAAATAATGCATTAGGTTTTGTTTTTTGGGTTTTTTTTAATCATTTCACCCCAACCAAGTCAATAAAGTGTCTCAGACACAGGGGATTTCTGAGTTTTAGAGAATATGAGAAAAAAAAACTATTATTAAGGAGAGAGATTGATAAAAGAATAATAATTAAGAAGACAAGAGAGTTCTACAAGCGAGAAGTGTGATAGAAGAAATAATAATAACTAATATATATATACTTCTTTAATCATACCAGTAAAGTGAGCAATGTTGCTTCTTGTCGAGTTATCATTCTTTGTGTGTATTGAAAGTTTGGTGGCGCTTATAAAGTCTCAGGTGTGGTGGGCATCAATTAGGAGGAATCTTTTGTGAAAAGATTTATGTTTTTTGGGAAATCTTCAGGGCAAGGAGGGCAGATCTTTTGACTGATGAATTTGTGCATTTGAATGATCACAACAGCATTGCTTTCCTGTATGGAGTCAAGTTTAACAAGGTTTCATTCTCTTCCACTCATATATTCCTTTATCTTTCCATAAGAGTTAATTAGCCTTAAGTGGTCAGATGGTATTTGCTGTCATAGGGGACATTCTTATATCGGAACATTTCAGGCAAACAAGCACTTGTAGTACTAAATATTAGTATCTCTGAAGTACCCAAGATAATTTTGTGATTCTTCAGAAAGCCTGATAAATTAAAGTTTCTCACTGCAATTAATTGACAGGGCAGTTGTTTTTTTTCATTCAATAAATAGGTCTGCCTATTATATTTCTGATCTCGATACAATAAAACTGAAAGGCCCTTTTAAGACCCTTAAAATTCAAAGTATTTCATTCTGGTATCATCAAAATTCAAGCATGACAAAAGAATTGGTTGATTCAAAGAATTAGCCTAAGAAATGAAAACATTATCAGTGATAAGTCAACCATAAACAATAAACCCATAGCAAACAATATTTAAGCATTATAATTTCTTTATATTTTTTCAACTCTTACTGATAACAATATTTTGTTTTGCAAAAGCAAACAAATCAGGTCAGCTGGCGCACACACACACACACACTGATTCTTTGAACTATAGAATTTGAATTTCTAAATTATTTAATAACTGATATATTGTTTTTAATTGTAGCAATTTGAGAAGTTACTCTTTGGTCTTTGCTTCTTCCACGCTCTGGTGCAAGAACGTCGAAAGTTTGGTCCTATTGGCTGGAACATTCCTTATGGTTTCAATGAATCGGATCTTAGGATATCCGTCCGACAACTTCAAGTAAGTTTTGTCCTATTGATGGAAATTAAACATCAAATCAGCTCTTATCTGTTTTTGAATTGTTTCCTTTCTAATAAAAAATTGTTAGCAAGGAAAGCAACTAAAATTTCTTTTTTGATACATGTTTTACAAAAACTAACCAATCAAGAAATCTTTAACTCAAACACTGAGTATTTATCCAAAAGGAAAAAAAAAAATTTTTTGGTCTACCTTGTGGTTGAGACATTTTTGTATTTCTAACTGGTGCCAGATGTCAGTATTGAAGGTTAGGTAAAACCTATTGTTCCAGACAGAGCCTCCCCACTTGGGGAAGAAAAAAAACAACACAACCTAATCTTCCTTTTTTTTTTCCCCATTTGACTTTGTTCTCTTTATAAATCTAAACTTAATAACTATCCAGAAAAAAAATCTTTGATGATAGATGAAACCTGATTTTTCCCAAATATATTTATCTATTTTATTTAAACCAACTTTGTACTGTCATCATCTCTCTTCTTTTCTCCATTTTGTCTTGGATATGACAATAAACTACATCCAGCCGCAAGGCCTCTGCCTGGGAGAGTGAAGGTTTTGAGCATGGAACCACCTCTTAATTGCTGGTGTTCCCAGGTCCACCCTAACCCAGAGTGGTAGCACCTGTTAGGGTTCCAGCTATGGTCAAATACATTTTTATAATAAAATTACCAACAGTACGTTTTTATAGCAAAATGACACAATGCAATACAAAACAAATATCAAAATACATCTTTATAGTAAAATTACCAACAATAGATTTCATGATCTACAAATTATATATCTAAAAAACATACCTTTACCTTGAAAGTACAAAATTATGTACAAAACAGCATAAAATTACATTCAAAATATTTAGATTTTGTTATTAAATAACCCATAGAGATGTTGATATGCCACTAAACAAAATCAGGCAATAAACAATACATTTTATGTTTACTTGAAAGCATACAATTGCATTCAAAATATATTTAGTTGAAGCCATAAAATTGTGTTCAATATATTTAGATTTTGCCATTAAATAACCCATAGAAATGTTGACATGCCGTTAAACAAAATCAACCAACCAAGCTTTTTTCATTGTTATACTAATGAGAAATGTTTTCATCCAGAATCCCAAGTTTTTCAACAATATATAAAAGAATTAGCTTCATACTAGGCTTTTATCTTTGCTCATAATGATGATGATGTGCTTAGTTTATTTGTTTTCACAACTAAATTGCATTTGTATTACAGTTGAATGGGGTTTTTTTTATCGTCTATGAAGTTGAAATCTTACTCTTGCAAATGACATAATGAAATCAAATCAAAACAATTATTATTCTACTTATTTGTTCATTTTCAGATGTTCATTAATGAATATGAAGAGATTCCATATGATGCAATTACCTACATGACAGGTCAGTGTAACTACGGAGGACGTGTTACTGATGTTTGGGACATGCGTTGCTTGACTACCATTCTAGCAGACTTCTATAATCCAGCCATTATTGCAGAATCAAAGTACAAGTTTTCCCCTAGTGGCATTTACCATGCACCACAGAAAGGAACTTACGAGGATTATGTCGAATTCATCAAGGTAAGTATTCTGTAAATCAGACATTCAATCTATTTCCATTCTGTTGCCTTAAAAAAATGGTTACAAGAATTGTCATTGTTTCTCTGATTTCTGTTCATTACTGACCAAATGTTCACATGTCATGGCATGGAAGCAATTTACTTTTGCATTTTTAGACTGAAGAGAAAAAAATGATACATATTTATGATTTTTTTTTAAAATTTCATTTTGGTCATTCTTTCAATAATGAACCTAGGTTGGTGTTTGAACACAGGTAAAAGTAAGATTTTGAATCTAGGAAGGCCCTCTTCACTCAGATTATTGATGTAACAATCTTCCTACTCAATCTCATTCTAAACTATACATATACCAACAATAGCAACATAATTGACATCTATAAAATGCAATATGCATGCATATCTATATTTTGTGTGTGCAGGTGCATATATATTTTGTGTGTGTGTGTGTGTGTGTGGCCACACTAATACATACATACATACATACATACATATATATATATATATATATATATATATATATAAAAATAATACTTTTCAAACAACATACACTAATCTTTTAGCAAAAGAGCTATCGAATTATAATGATAAAATTAAACATTTTCTATCAAGAAACATTTGGCATTCATTGACTAAACAGCCTTAAATTTATGAAATATTTTTATTGAAACCTTTTTTCCAAAAATTATACTACAGATGGGAGTTTATGGTAGTGTGAAAAGTTAGCAGTTTGATTATATCATTATTTTCCTTTCTGGTTCTAAGTGCTAGCCATTGTTGTTGTTACTGTGGAGGTCTTGAGGTGATGTGCTCTTTGTTATTTGTTAAAGTTCTTAATCTATGATTTTATAGTGCCACTCCAGAGGGTCTGATGAAGAATTGTCTTCCTTATGATTCAAATGATTTATTCGTTTGAAGCCAGTTTTAACTTTTGGTATCAGAAAGTAGTTGTACACACAGATAATGTGAAGATTTCTGAACAACTTGGACATTGTGCATGACATTCATACGAGAGTCTAGATCTGACTCCATTGATCCTAGGCAGAGGGGCAAGGAACAATACTTTGATCCTGTACAGAGCACACAGACTGGTCCTCGCCAAAAGTGCTGAGCCAGGCATAAAGACAATACATCTTTTTTTACAAATATGCTTGTAATAATGATTACAATATAGGGGGTGTAATTCACAGGACTGAGATGACTGCTTATTTCCTAATGGTGTTAGAAATTTGGGGTTTCTACTGAAGGAACAAATAAACATGATTTTGAATGCAGGGAGAGACTCCCCACTTGAAAAATGAACACAAAACAATTCTTCCTCACCCTATTCCACCAACACCATACTTTGTTCAGTAAATATGACACATTGTTAGATGTCTTTAAAAATCACTCTACTCCTTTCTCCACAATATAAATAACACTGGTTCACTGCCAAAAATTACGAATCTTTCATTAATAAATAATCTTTAAATCAGGTGAATGGGAAATAATTTTATGACTCCAGTTAGCACCTTCAAAATTAATTAATTTCCACTGTATGATATGTTTAAGATACAATGGGCCAGCTGAGATGTTTTCTTCAGCTTATGGCTTTCAATAAATGATAGATTTTAAGTCCACTCAGCTGGAAAAACTCACACATTGCAGAGTCTAAAAATGAATCGTAAATTATCTCTGGAAAGCTGAAATTCAACATTTTGTCAATGCAATGATTTTTATGTGTATATAAAGATGCATAGTTTTGTTATATTGACTACTGTGTCAGAATTGTCTAGTGAGCATGTGTCATATCAGAATGTGTTGCAGCTTCCAATGTCAATAACTTTAGATGGCTCAAAGCAAAAAGAAAAAAAAGAAACATTGTTTTCTTCCTATTCTGCTCTCTGCAGACTACACTTCTTTCCTCCCTGATTCAGACATTAAAAAATACAAATTTGTGAATAGAAATAAAAAAGGTTGCATTTCTTTTTAACACGTTTACTGTTGCACAATATGCATATGTATTTTGTGTGATGTTGCATATTTCCTTTGATGCACCTATGCATTCATTTCAGGGTTTTTATTTCAGGCAGAGTGTCAATAAGCTATGGCAACATAGCTTTTGTCAGTGCTCTTTATTGTTTTGCCTAAAGGACATGCATTAACATCAGATTTACCAAAATAAAGCAGAAATAGTTTTATATAACTATTTCTAATGGTATCTCTACCAAAAACATAGATGGTATTAGGTAAGGGTTCAAATATCCAAGGTAGCAGTAAATGTTATACTAAATTTAAAGTAGACTTATATAGTGATTTATATTGGTAATTTTAACAAAAACATGGATGGCATTATATAGATGAACTAAAATAGTGAGTCATCAAATATCCTCATGCTTGTTGTTTTTGTCACAATGTTTAAGCCAAAGTAATTCACAGCCTTCTTTCAGCTCCTTTGTTTCATTTCATCATCCTTTAGGTCTTTTGACAAAGAAATTCAATAATTGGTCTGACAAGTTCCATCCTGATGTAGTGAACATACCAAAGTGTATGCACCGATTCACTCAATCTACATACAAAATGCTGACACTATTCTTTCTTGCTTACAAAATTCTGTATTGACTCATCATCCTTGCCTCACTCAGTTTAGATTTTCTGTATGCTATGGACTTTTATAGTGGGTCTGCTGATGCTGATTTATATATGCAGCCTTTTGTAGCGTAGATATTTTCTAATGAGCTTCTCTATAATTTTAGCCTCCTTCCAAAGCCGGTTAAGGTGAGTACAGGGGAGGCATAACGGTAACGCTTTTTGCCAGTCAATTGTTGCTATCTTCTCTCTAGTTATGGGGATGGGTGAATCATGTCAGAGTTCAGTCTCCCAACTTGAGCTCATCTATCATCCTTTCCGGAGCTGCAAACCATGCACAATCCTGACATCACAAAAGGCATTTTATTATTTTTGACAGGCATCTTATCTATTTTCATTTTACATCAAGTGTTTTGCTGAAATTGTAGCATGAAGTATTGTCATTATTCCATAAATGTCTTGTGTCAGTTTCAGACTTTGCTCTGTTAATTGGTCGCATTAAGAGGTAAAATGAGAATCCTAAACATCTCTGAAGAATTCTTGAAAGTGACACACGCCTGAAGAACAATGAATGAAAACAATGACAAGATTAATTTGAATAATTTGTAGAGTAGTATTTTTATCCTTAGGTGATGTGTTAATTTTGTGGTTTATTTTCTCTCTGAATTTCTGGGACAAGCAGTTATTATTTATATTCACCTCCAATGTCCTCATTTTTGTTGTTGTTATCTCAGTGCTTTGGCTAGTGTGCTCTCCAGCCTTCTTCAGGTATCTATTGTTCCATTTAACTTTCAGTTAATTTTAAACTCTATCATTTATTAAATTTGCAGAGATTGTTCTTGTATGCTGTTTATATCTCATCTTTATTTTCATACTGCTTGGTTGTTGCTCATTCTGTTTTCAGTGAGTCTGAGCCTGGTGTAACTTACTGATACTAAACTTTATATTATGGATAAGTAAATAAAAGTAAACAAAATTTCTTGTAATTTAAAGAAACAAATAGAAAATGCCCATCAGAAATTTACTGTACTTTCTTAATGAGATTTCTTTTGAAAAAGCTTTTCAAAAGCATTATAGGAACATAATAAGAAATAATATTTGCAGGTTTTATGATTTTTTCCAATATCACTATCATTAAAAATATTTATATACCAATATTATAACTCACCACTTTATAAAGAAAATAAGTTTGTTGTTAATGCACACAATATCTTCATTTATTTGTTGCTTTTTTATTGCCACATAGTATGTCCTTCAATTTTCAAACTAAAATTGTGAGGATTTGGAATAAAAAATCAGACTTCAATTGACATGTCATAGTGCTGGAACTTTATATCATGTAGCAATGCCTCAATGACCTGGAACATTAAAACTCTTTAAATTACTGAATTGTAATCTTTCTACTAATTTTTCTTGATTCCTCCTTGCAGTTCTGAGATTTTACACATTTTTAATTAATATCTCCATCCTTATGTTGCTTTTGATTCACAATATATTGACCAAGAGTTTTATTAAACACGAAAAATACAACGTAGAAGTACTTGCTAAAAAATGTATGAAATATTGAAAAAAAATTAATATCAGATAAATTAAGCTAAAAGGTGAGTTGTTTCTTAGCATGCAAGTGTGGGACTTATGCCATAATCACCTGACTAGGCAAGTTACCATCTTGTATAACATCTATTTTTTTACATTGCACATTGACAAACAATAGTGTGAATGCCATTTCACTACTCATAATAATGCAATCGCCTAAATGTACTCTGCAACTTTTTGACATCAGTTTCTAAACCTGACCTGTTTAAGTAGCCAACATGTTACTCATCTTCCACAATCCAATGGCAATGTTTTAGTAGTAACCAATGCATGGTATCAATAATGCAACTCTTATTGGTCAATAATTATGAAACCCCATGAAATGGTGCATCTTTTTGACTGTATTAAATCAGGGTCGGTATGGCACCAGCACTGAACTGGGGGGGGTTGCATTGAGTGGTTACCCTCTTTTTCACTTGCTGACAATCTTCTTACTGCATCACTCTTGGACTCCAGCAGTTTTCACATGTCACTGATTTCTGACTGGAATTCACATATTCCTTGTATACTCTTGCTATGGCTGCTCATGAAAAAAACCTTGAAAAGTTGCCACTTTGAAGGTAGAAGGTCCCAGTTTTCTGTCCCCAACAATGATTATGTGGTCAAATGGTGTTAAATCTTTTGTTCATATCACATGGCAGCCACAGCTACACTACCTCTTTAAATATTACATCACATATGTCTTCTACCAAAGTATTTATCATGTGCATATTTATTTTCTTCTATGCATAAGTACAAGGGTGTGTTGAAAAGTTCTTGGCCTAGCTAAGAGATACCAAAATAAAAATCTGATTTTTGGTTATTAGATCAAATTCTGGGAAATCAAGCTGAGAACTTTTCAACCTCCCCTTGTGTGTGTGTGTGTGTGTGTGTATGTATTATATATATATATATATATATATATATATATGAGAGAGATAGAGATATAAAATGGTTTAAGTCAAACAATTATTTTAATATATTTTCTGTTTATACGTTATTTTTATAGATATAATTTAAGTAAATGCACTGTTTTTTAGTTAAGTAGTATTAGTTACATTTACCAGCCTGAATGTTTGAGAAATTTTGTAGAAAATGTGCTTCACCGACAGGAATTGAACCTGTAACCTAATGCGAATTGTCATTTGATCTGACGTGCTGTTAACCATTCAACCATTTGGAAGCATCTGGTTAGAAAAGTCCAAATTACTGTTTATAAATATACACCTTCAATGATTTTTCTCAATCGATCATGTCTGTTCACAAAACCTATCTTAACATAAACAATAACACCATATTATGAAATGGATTATTTCTGACAATTTTCTGTTTATACATTGTTTTTATAGACATAATTTATTTAGGTAAATGCACTGGATTTTTAATTAAACAGCATTAATTACATTTACTGGCCTGAATGTTCAAGAAATTTTTTAGGAAAATTTATGTAAATATAAAAATAAACACTGACGTCAACAGTAATCGATTCATGCTTCAACACAATCTTCAGGCCATGTGTATTGTGCTTCAGCTCAACTATTTATATATGCTGCTCAGAAATGGGTAATGGGAACTTTTGATGGTGCAGACTTATAGGTATACATTTACTATATGAACTAAGTAGAATAATCAATAAAAATGATATAAGCCTCTACAAGGACAATAATCTCATAATCCTAAGAAAGTATAACAGACAAAAATAAAGATAAAACCAGAAAAATAATCAGAAAAATTTCCAAAATGTGGGATTCTACTTCGACATAAAAACTAATCTGAAAGAAGTAGATTTCCTAGATGTAGAAAAGGTTCATATTAACCATAACACATCTTCCAACCACCTTCCAACCATAATCAAGCAGATCCCAAAATCAATTAACCACAGGTTATCTGATAATTCTTCCAATGAAAGCATCTTCAGTGAACCCAAAAATAGATTATGAAACAGCCCTAAAAGATAGTAGAGTTTTGCCAACACTCACATATGCACAGTACAAAAAGAATCCAACAGGAAAAGAAATATCATATGGTTCAATCCACCATACAACAAAAGCATAAAAACAAATGTAGGAAAAACATTCATTAAACTTATGCACAAACACTTTCTCCCCATAAAGCACTATATAGTTACACTGAGAACACCACAAATCATAGAAAAACACAACAGGAAAATAATCAATATGCCACCCACACAAACCTAACCCACCAGTAACTGCAGAGCAAAGAACAAATGTCATTTAAATGCCAGTTGCTTACAAAACAATATAATATACAAAGCCACTGTAAGATAATGAAGAAAAATATACATAGAAGTAACGGAAGTACCCTGAAAGCAGAGAAATTATGCACACAAAACATCCTTTACAAATAGTAAATATGTGAACAGCACAATGCTTTCTAAACATATCTGAGAATTTAAAAATCAAATTATACCAAAAATATCATAGAAAATAAGGAAAATAGCCTCAGCCTAGAAAAATAAATCCAAAAACTATAATCTTGAGGAGAAAATAACTATAATTACTTTCCCAGACCAATACAAATCACTAGAGGTTATAATATTCAACAAACACTCAGCCAGACCAGATGTTTAATCTTCACTCTACATTTTTATGTAAATTTTGATGTTTGCACAGAAGTTGTTTTTCAATGCTTTTCTAAGTTACTTTGAGTATATCAGTGTTGTACAATATTTGCACTTTTATAGACGTTTCAGTTTATTTCTGTAGAAAATCATTATTGATATGGATTTATAGCAAAAACTATTTCTTATCTATACAGCAAACATGTCAAAATGTTTTATGAAAAAATGATTTAAAAAAGACCATTTTACTATATAATAACATTTGAACTTTGACCTGTTCATCATTATGGAATAATTTCACATTAAATAAGAATAAAGTTGTCTCAAGTTCAGACATGGATGATTGTCATTATTTTGTTGTTTTATCTTTGTTCTTTTGATCACTGCATTTTGGCTTGTATGCTGCCATCTTTTATGTCAATCTATGTTGCATTCCTGAATTTTCAATGATATTCTGGACAAAATCTCATTTACTTTTCCTCACACCATATCAAACAATTCTCAAATTCAAGAAATAAAAACTCATATGGAATGCAGTTCTCAGATTCCAGAAATGAAACCTCATATGGAATGCAGTTCTCAGAAGTATTAAAGGATTAAATAGGAATGGTATTGAAGAGAGCAATATAAAATGTAAAAAAATAAAAAGAAAGTAATAGTTTTGAAGGCTTTCCATAAATGCAGCAATAATGGATTCGCCATCATATTGTTGAATGGTGAGCTAGCCCCTGGCAAGAGAGCACAAAGGCAGGCCCATCTTCATTTTCAAGATGTCTGTAAGAGGCACATGAGTCACTGCACATGAATATTGAGAAATAGGAAGACATTGAAAGTGAGACTGTTCTCATTAGTGGCTGCAACTTTTGCTGAATGTTTAAAATGTAGAGTAAAGAATCTCAGACATGCTACTAAAGAAATAATGCACAATGTCAAAAGAAAAGAAAAAAAACAGTACCAAGATAACACTAGCAGATAATGCCTTCTTCAGGTGGAATCCCCGCAGCTGGGACTATCACTCCTGCATAGAGCTCTCCAACTATTACAGATGCTGCTCTACCCACTCAGACTGAAGTTAAACTTTCCAAGAGAAAAGTCATGATCATACATACAACAGGAATTATCTCTTTTAAAAAAGAATTTGTTGACATTTCAACATTTTATCATACTTGCTGGTGGATTTGTGAGTTATTCTTATGGATTTGTAGTGAAACAGAAAAGATGAGGATATTAATCTGAATAGTTTATGAAGTAATAATGACCAAAATAAATAAATCCAATGATTTAAATAAAATGCATCACTGTAAAATTTTATGGTCAAGCTGTTTCTGGAATTTTGAGTTTTGCAGTCATGCAGTGTTCATACTATATATATATATATATATATATATATATATATATATATATATATATATATACACACACACACTATAGTCAAAAAGTTTGGGGCCACCCTCTATTTCTTTAAAAACAAAACATTAAAATGAGATAGTATAAGCTAAAATGTCAATAACTATAGTGTATTTGCTTTTAATTTGAAAAAAAGATAAGCCTGTTACTATAAAAAATAATTATACAACACAATATTTGGTTTTAAAAAAATACATACAACAAAAAAATATCATACAACAGCATCATATTTTGTTTTCAGCAATAAAATCACCACTTAACTCAATTATGGTTTTACAAATTCTTGGCATTATTTCCAAGATTTAAAAAAAAAAAAAAGCATTCTTCAAACACTGAAAAAGCTCTCCCTCACAATTTAGATATTCTCTTGAAACTCACCTATATCCAATTCATCCGATACTAATTCAATAAGGGAAAGGTCAGGAGATTGAGATGGCCAATCATAATATTTTTCAAATTTTTTTTTTTCCCCCCTCTCACTTTTTATGTTAATTTTGAAATAATTTAGAAAAGCGTTTTGAATCATCGTCTTGTTGAAAGGTGAATATTTTTTTTCCCAATTATGTGTAAGCCAGATGGTATAGTATTAGGTTGGTGCAAAAATAATGTCGTTTTTTGACTGAAGTTGAACGTCAAAAAACGACATTATTTTTGCACCAACCTAATAGTACATCTCTGCAAAATCAAATGATATTGTTCTTTTTTCATGATTCCCTTGACCTGAATCAAATTTCAAGCCCTCTCTCCCCCCAAATATTCCCCCACCATAAAATCCCAACCCACTATGATTAACTGTTGGAGCCACACATGTATTCTTCAGTCTTTCTGCTGGTTTTTGTTTCACACTCTCCTCTTACTACCAAAAAGTTCAAAATTGTCTGTCCACAAGACACTTTGCCACTCTTTCAATATGCAGCTCTTATGCTTTTTTTTTGCCCATAAGGCTTTTCTTCTGTAACAGGCATTTCTTGATAACTATGCACTCTCTGAGCCCTGCTGATCTAAGTTGATTTTTCACAGTTTAGAGCAACACGGGTTGCTATCAAGAGGAATTAAGTTCAGCTGTCAACTCTGGAGTAGTTTTCCTTCTATTTCTGTTGCTCTTAATAAATCAAGTGTTTCTCAGCAGCAGCAGCAGCAGTTGTCACTTTTGGTGCTCCAGCTCTTTTTTCTTTTTTAACACTTGCACCAGTTTCTAACAGCCTTTACAACAAATATTTCACACCACGTCTAGACATCTTTAACTTCTTTGAGAGTAGACTGCTGGGAATAAAATTTCAATTTTATCCTCACCTCAATGCTTTGCTTAACTGCTTTGAATTTTGCCATTTTGTGCAACTTCAAAATTAAAACAAAATTTTAAAAAAAGAAAAACTGAAAATACTGTCAGTATCACATTTTTATTATCTAATAAAGTGTTAGCACAAGTGTTACAAGACCTGCAAGTATTGGCAGGTGATTATCTGGAAAGTATATGAAAGAATGCTTTGTTTTAGTTGATTTAATATAAAATGGATTATGAAAAATTAATTAAATTTCAAATTCTAGGAATGAAGAAACCCTTCTGGTTTGAATTCCCAAGATAATGAATTATGATTATTCATTAATCTTTTTAAACTAGTAACCTAATCTTTGTTGTTATAATCACAACATTTTGACTTTAACTTTCTAGAAAAAGAAGTTCATTTTGAAACTCCTAGAAAGTTATAGAATGTGCCAGAATCTGAAATGGTCAAAGTAATCACTAAGTTGATGAATTCGCATCAAAATAGATTCAACACACAATAGGGGAAAATGACTTGCCAAGTACTCTTGTAGCAACAAAACATATTTCTAGTTTTAAGTATTTTTAAGTTTAAAGTAAACCTCAACAAAGCTGTTAATTGAGTTATTTTATTATGTTTTTCTTTATCTTTTTTGTGTTTGTGTGTGTGTGTGTATATATATATATATATATATATATATATATATATATATATATATATTTAAATTGTGTGTATTTAGGCAGCATTTTTTCATTGATGCATGTTTCATTAAATAATATAGACAAGTTTTATCTATTTATTTTATGTAAATTCTTTTCATATCATCTGATAAGCTTAATAACATTATCATTAGGAAGAGTGATAGTACCGTTGTATAATGCATTCATTTTCTTTAATATTTTTAAACCAGTGTTGAGCTTCAGATTTATTGGTAATTTCCGTGAGTCTATGCGTAATTTCCTCCAGTTGGTCCAGAGTAGTTATATATATACACATACATACTCTGTTGATAACCTCCATAAAATTCCTATAAAGTTAGCCTCAACCACTCTTCATCACAGCTAACTTTTCAGTTTCATCAAGCATTACTAGGTTGATAGACAGGAACACAAATTTTAGGTTGGTTTCATGTTAGGAGGACTGACTACGCCACTTCTCATATAATATGAGAGGTTGCTGAAAAGTTATTGACCTCAAACCATTTCTAATGGTTGGTCATTAAAGTACTGATTTTAAGAAGTGTGACATAGAAAACTTTTCAGCATTCCTTTATATTTATATATATATATATATATATATATATATACATACATTCACAAACATTCTTTTTTCATCTTTATCCTTAGACATTTCACACGGTATAGTGAAATTTACTTAAAATAGAATTTGCTTGCAATTATCATTTGCTGTGTTTTTCATATACAAAATGAGAAAGAAAAGAAAAATCTTATTTGACAGAAATTGCTTTTGACACCCAAACCACCAGAACCAAACTTTATTTCCTGATATAAAAACTGACTGACTCTCTACAAGACTGGCAGGAGATATAGTTGGAAGCAAAAGTGAAAATGGTAAAAAAGATGGAATTGAGAAAGAAATTGTGCACAATGTTGCTTAGATGTCCAGTTTGTACTTTGGACAACTTTGCTGACTGATGATATACAAATACTAGCGAAAAGAAGAAGTATTGAAGATATGCTACAAAATATTTCCTCTATTTGCTTACATGTAAATATTTCCATCAAAATTGCACGAAATAAAGGTTTTATGTTTTTTTACATTAGTAAATATAACCAGAAATATCAACAGATGCATTTCCATAAAATTATAACTTCAAAAAAAATAAAAATAAAATAAAGATAGTATTCAGTACGTCTACACAAAGCAAACCGGACCTAATACTCTGTTGATAACACCAACCTCCATCCAATTCCTATAAAGTTAGCCTCAACCACTCTTCATCACAGCTATCGGTTCAGTTTCATCAGACATTACTAGGTTGATAGACAGGAACACAAGGGTTCATGTTAGGAGGACTGACTAGGCCACTTCACTTGGTTGATTTCCTTATTTTAAAAATACTGTTTGGTTGCATTTGTGGTATTTTTAGGATTTGTTCTGTTGAAACAATCAATTGCACTTAATTTTTAAAGCTTGGACAAATGTAAGGAAAGTTCTTGTTCAATATATCTCGGTATATGGCTCCATTCATTCTTCCTTCAATTATATGAAGTCATCATCTACCATGGAATGAAAAACTTCCTCGTGCCCTTACATTATTGCCTTCATACTTCACGGTTTAGACTGTGTGTTTTAGTTTCAATTCTTCATTCTTCTTCTTACAAACACGGTGATTTTAAGTGGTCTCAACAGATGAAAAATATTATTCCACTCAGCATGTGATTTATATAACTGCTCCTTAACAAACTTCAGATGTGTCTTCACATGGGATTTCTTTGTAAGCAGAGAACCATTTTGTGTGTTGTACAAGATGTCAACACAGTCCACCATCATGCAGACAGCTTGTGGTGTAACTGTTGTCTTTCATACTTGAAGATCTTCTCTCAGCAAATAATAATCCTTGTATGTTTCTTTATCGTTCTCCTTGTAGCACAACTCGAAATCTTTTGAGAGGTATGTCAGATGGAGGATATATTCCCTCGTCCTGTCAGCTACAGAATCAGTAGTTGCAGCTCTTTACCAATGTCTCTGTAACTTTTTCCTTTGCAGTAAAGACTAAGTATAGGATATCTGTAATATGTTGAGTGTTCCTTAGTTCTTGGCCTTATGGTTGCTGCTGCTACAATGAGAATTTGCAGTTAACTGATACACACTCTACCATCATCTCAAAAATGGTGCTGCTCTATTATGACCATGTGCCTGACAAAACAAATTTAAAATATATACTAAGTCTGCATGAAGTGATCTAGACCATATTGAGCTTGGACATCATCTAAATTAATGCTTCATTCCCAATATAACACAAAGAAGATTTGTAAATGATTTCCTAAAATATAACTCAGCTGGAAATATATCTACCAAGTCTCCACTAAAATTCTTTACAATTATTTAATATTACAACAGAAAAAGTAGGATAACTGATTTTTTTTTCACTGAATAGATACCAATAAAATTCAACAATTGTTTTTGTCAGAACTAAAAATCTGATATGGAGAGAAAGGTCAATCGATTGGTCCCTAATTGGGAATTGCAATTAGTTTCTGAGATAGATTTTTCACTGACAATGCATATATTTTCTTTGAATTTCATGTAATACATCCAAAGTAACTTTCATTACCTACCATAATTTAATGTTACATGTTCAAATTAGTGTCTCATAATTGTGAGATGGTTAACAAGCTGGTCTTGTATGTCAGTATTGTAGTAGAATTGTTGGAGACAATACGTATTTGCTTATTAGTACGCTTTAATAAACTCTTCATATCAGCAAAGTTCTCCTGAATATATCTGTTCAGGACAAATCCATTAATGAGAGAGAGAGAGAGATCATAACCACATTCTCCCCTGCCTTATTTTTACAGACGGAAGAATTCCTTGAATCAAGCACACATCCTTTTCAGTTTGCAAGGCCATGGCAGATTGCCAAGAGCATGATGAGGTTCTTCCTCTTTCTTGCTAGAACTGGATTTAATTCTGCTGTGTTTTCATAATCTTATATGAGCGGCTTGCTTGTACTCTAAAGTATCAGTAGGTAGTTGACTCTCTTCTGTGAAGCCCGTTTCTCACCACTTAAGTGACCAGAGCTCGATGGTTCCTTGTAATCTTCAAAAGGAGAGCATGTTTCTGTTTCTTTGTAGTCAGTTGAAGTGTCCTGAGGACAGCCCTCACTTAGGCTTGTGGATCCCAATTCATCTCCTGCTGGAGCCAAGTCTCTTAGTGAGACTGTGTCTTCTTGTCCATCAGGGTAGCGGACACACGCATACTGGGGTTTGGTGTGTAGAAGCTCTTGATCCACCAGTGGTTTGTTCTTATTCAGCCGCGTGTGTCTTTTTTGAGGGCCAAGATGGTAGGGATGCTCCAGTCAAATGTCTTTAGGAAATGGGAGGAATCGTTCATGGAGTGTTGTGTTAGTGGTTAGCAGAATTCTAATTGCAAGCAGGGCCTCTGGGATTAGTTGTTCCCAATTCTATAAAGCCATCCCTTTATCAGCAGCTGCTAGTTGAACAGTTTTCCAAAATTCCATTATACCTCTTGCACGGGCCATTACCTTGATGGTTATATGGGGTTGTTCTACTTATGGCTACTCTTTGCTCTTGTAGGAATCACAATATTCATTTAGATATAAATGAAACCCCTCTGTCTAAATGAATATACGTGGGTCACCTGAAGACAGCAAAACCTAAGCAAAGTGCTTAAATGACCATTATAGAGGATGCATCAGGGCAGGGTATTTATTGTGAAAATTAACCACAGCGTATATTTGTGAGGGGTTTTTGATGAAAGCAGTCCTTTAAAATCCAATGTGATTCTTTCATAGGATTGTGTGGCTTTTATGACCTTGTTGCTGTTAGGATGGCAAAACCTTGGTCTCTTCTACCAGAGGTAGTGTCTGATCAGATGTAGTAATAGCTGCTTTCACTATGCCAGTCTTTAACTCGTTAAATGCTTTCTTGACTATGGGTGATAAGGGGAAGTTTGATACTGTTGTTGGAGGGTGGATTTTGTCTGAAAAAGACAATATCCAATGTGCATAGTGTGCAGACATTCTTAATGCACGATGAAGAGCAGGTAAATGTTTTGGGACCGGTAGGCTGAGTAATGAATTCAGATGTTTTGGATTGTATTTTATGTTGTTTTTACTTATTATGTACCCAAGTAATTTTATATTTTTATGTATAAAATGACATTTGTCTTGGCTAAGCGTAAGCTTGTACTTTTTAACAGCTTAAGATAAAGCACTGTTTATAAGACTAGGTTCATTCCCTCTGCTAAAAGACCATTTGTAGTTGGGAAACAGAAGCAAGTACTCATAAACTTGTGCTGAGACATATTTGGTGAGATTATATAGCTTATTAGAACTTTGGTCGCAGTACATACTCAAGAAGTTCATGAAAGTTATTCTCCAGTGACGATATTCCACTTTGGCATCAGACACGTTGGGTCAATATCACTGGACAGAGTAAATTGGCCATTTTCAAAATGGTTAACACCAAGAATTTATTAAATTGTAGTAGAATTGTTCAAGACAATACATATTGCTTATCAGTAAGTTTTAATAAACTTGGTATTTACCCGAGACCACCGCACAAGGCAGGATGTAGCACAAGGCCGGTTTTTAATGTGGGGCTTTCTGAGTGCATACACTTGGGTAAAAATTCCCTGTAGACCCTGCATACATGTGGTCAGGTGGCTGTCTGTTTTTCCCCCAGATGAGATTCTGCATGTAGGCATAGCCTCATCCAAGTTACTCTGCTCAAAAGTAGAGAGTTCGATCAGCAGAACTTTGATAAACTCAGTATTTATCCAAGTCCTCCCCACAGGGCAGGATGTGGCACAAGACAGGTTTTTAAAGTGGGTCTTTCTGAGCATATACACTCGGGCAAAAATTCCTTACAGACCCCACATACACAGGGTCAGGTGGCTGTCTACCTCCCTCTACCTGTAGGTATAGCCTCTTCCAAGTTCCACTCTGCCCAAAGGCAGAGAGTCTGACAAGCTAGAGCTTTGATTAACTCTGCATATCAGCAGAGCTCTCCTGAATATACATGTGTTCAGAACAGATCTATTAGTGATGGGGGGGGGATCATACGACAAGTATAACTGAGCAATGAGTTTTAAATATATTTTTACTTAATACCCTATACTTCTGATCTTGTGTCAAGATCCAACTAAGCTTAGGAAATAATAATTTTTACCTGATTATTTTATCTACATTCCCTAGGATAAAGAACTGTTTATAAGCATCGGCTCATTCCCTCTGCTAAAAAGACTGTTTGTAAATGAGAAACAGGAGCAAATGCCATTTCTCGACTATTATGATGTGTGTGATTCAATTTTTCATACTTGAATTCTCCTTCCTTAGTAGAAGGTCTCCTCTATACATACAAGTCTATGTGATCATATGGAAATGAGGCATGTTGGTTCCAATCCTACAGATTAATGTTTATTTAAAAATGTCAAAATACATTTTTTTGTGGTAAATGGCCAAAGGGAAAGTGGGGAAAGGCTGGTCTCACAAGCTTAGACCTAGCTAATATAATTCACAACCCATTCATTCTTACAATTGCCTCTTTCATCACAAGAGCCCATCCTTGTACACCTAATCCAACATTTACCTCAATATCATGTATTTGCAAGAAACCTAAAAAAATCCATGGCATAAATATTTCATGATGTACAATAGTTTTTTTTTCTTTTTTTTTTTTTTTACAATTTTCATATAAAAATAAATAAAAATTTATCATGAAATGAGTGGGGAGGGAATGAACCCAATAACAAAAATAAGAGAAACCAAAAACATTCAAACAAAAAGAAAAGCTCACAGAAAAATAAGAGCGGCCACTGTATTTTGCCAATAAGCAGAATTAAGATGACGACTTGCTAAAGGCAAAGGGAAAACAAAATAAATTACAGGTTGGAGAAATATCAAAGGCTGATCCATTCAAGATAAAAAGGGGATAAAAACAAACCGGGGAGACTGGGAATCTTGATAAGGACAATAACAAAAGAGGACCCAGCCAGGAACCCTCACTCACTCACTCACATTAACTAGGCAAACAAAAGAGTCTAGCTTAACAAAGGAATCTGCCCCATTGTGTCTATAGGCGACTAAAAAAGGTCAGTACTTAGATGGGCGATCATTTTGGGAGCATAGTTTCAATCTGTGGATCTCTGCTACCAGGCATTGCTTACATTTAACCATGGCCAATTCCTCTACAAGGTAAGACTTATTCCAATATCCCTACACCTCCCCAAAACTAAGGGATTTTAGGTTCCTTTGTGTGTCTTGAGGTTCTTCTGTATGCTGTTTGATTGTGTTTTCTTTTTATTTGTTGACCTCCTCTTCTCTCCCAATCTCTCTGGGAGATCTAAAATCTGTCTTGTCTATTATTGTGATCTTGGAACTGTTCTTCATTGTTTATATCCTTATCCTCCAGGTTTTAGAGATCTTTCATTGGCTCATTGTCACTAGTTTCCTTTTCTTGGTTTAAAGGCTCTTGGTTGGGATTACTTACTCCAACCTCTTCTTGTATTTCCTCTTCAAATTCTTGTCTGGGTCTCTTAGCTGGTTGGCAGGGATGATAATATTCTTGTGATTTTTTTTGTTTTACACTAATGCTCTATTTTGTCCCTTCTGCATTATAAATTTGACCCCTTTAGGAGTTGATTTGTTATTTTTATTGTACCACATTTTCTCATTAACAGAACTAGACATAGTTAATGGGGGGATGAAGGGCCTGATCTGCCTTCCCATTAATGCAAATGGACTTTGTAATCTGCCAGCACATGGCTTAATTTGATAACTATGCAGTAGTTTTAGTAGAAAATTGTTAATATTATTCTGGTGCAAAAAATACATGTTTTCCATTTTTATAGACAATATCATTCTCTCTGCAATTGCATTTGTTTGTGGTTAGTATGGTGAAGCTTTATATCGAATGTATCAAATCCTTCTTAACCAAGAACACAAACTATTATCATAACATTCTGGGGCATTACCTGATACTAAAGTTTTTGGGAGTCCATTTCTTCTATAATAAACACGACTCCAAGTAAAACATTGTCCAGCATTGCTAGCCTATGCATGATCCAGGGGATCATGAGCCCACGGCTTTGTTTCTTTAAAAGCCAGCAGGGCAATTTATTCTGTTGAAAGTCTTCTTTTTTATTTCCACATATTTTGCACATTTGTGGATGTAGTTTTCAACGTCACATAAATACTCTGACCACTATGCTTTTAATTTGAATCACATTTCTGAGTGAATGTGATTCCACAATGAACACCGTTATCTACATTCTTTAATACATCTTTTCTCAAATTTGCTAGTGGTACTACTACTACTAAGTCTCTGTTGCATATGATACCAGTTTCAATGGTTAATTTATATCTCATCTCTTTATATGGCCTTTCAGCTGCAGAACAGTTACTCTGTTCCTTTTTATTCTTGAGGCAATTTTAATTAATATTGGAACATGTAAATTTTCTGAGGCAAGTCAATTCAAAAGTAGGTCAGTTTCAATACAGTGTAAAAAAATCTGTCTTCCATATTTGATCTTCTCTCTCTCTCTCTCTTTTTTTTTATTCAAATTTAAACCATAATTGTGATTATGCATCAACATGAGGGAAAATATTTCCTGTTACATATTCAATATCAAAATCAAAGACAATGAATTTTATAGTCCACATTAAAATTGTAGATGTAACTTTTGGTAATTACTTCCTTGGATTCAAAATAAAATTTAAAAGTCTGTAATTGGACTTCAGAAAAACTTTTCTGTCCAATAAGAACTGGCAAGCTCTACTAGTGTTTGAATAATTAGATTTTGCAGCTGTTAACCTCCTTGAGATGTACACTACTGGGTCTCCTTGCTGATATGGAATGTTCACTTGCATCTGCAATTAATGACATCCTTCTTAAGATCAAAAAGCTTCACAATGTGTTCTTTAGTAAGGGTATGTTTGAACTCTCAAATGCTGTTTCATGTATATTATTCCATTTAAATTCAACATTTTTTTTACACAAAATGGAAAAGGTTAAATTAATTCCAAATATTTCAGTAAATACATACTATAGAAATTAACTAAATACCAAAAGGCTTCTATTTCTTTTTTTATTGGTAGAAGCAGATATGTTTAATATTTTCTGTTTTAAACGTAGATCTTGTGAAATACCATGTTTTGGAATTTAGTATCTGAAATTGGATATTTTTTTCACAATTGAATACACATTTACTTTTATTGTTATACTTCAACCAATGTAGTTTTTTTTTTTATATCTGCTGTACTTTTCTTTTTTTAAATTTGACCATTTTTTTTTAATATGATTTTTCTTTTCACATGTTTTGCATAGTTGTCCAAATGCTAGGCAATTTGGGTTTGTATTTTTCATTATAATATTTGCATTTTAAATTTGTCGTCTTTCTGATAGATGTGTCAGCAATTTCCTCTTGATTTTTATTAGAGTTAAATTTTTTCAACTCTTGATGTTGTATAAAGTCAACAAAAGAATTCAGTGACATTTTACTCAATTGCAATTGTTCCAACATTTTATATTAATGAGAAACGTTGTCCATACTTAATGAGTCTTAGTTGGATTAATTCTTCTTCTATAGACACTTTGTCTTTTCCAGGTCTTTAAATTCTTTTTCATATGTCATTACTGAGCTTTTCATGCTTGCTTTGCGGCCTGCTTTTAAGTAAAAAATAAATCCATGAGATTTAATTTTCACCTCCACCTGCTTTGATGTCTTTTAATTTCCTTGACCTAGCATCGGCTGTGAAACATCGTAACCGCATTTCAACAAAGTCAGGTTCATCCATTTATCATAAAGATCCTATTGGTAATACAATTATTGTGATATGTGATTCAATGTTTCCTCCTTGAATGCCCCCCCCTCTCCCACAGTAGTAGAAGTGAATAAAGCAAGACTTATTTCAATATCACTACATACACTGGCATGCAAAAGTTTTAGGCCAACTATATAAAATGATTATACACTTTTATTTTATCAATAAGTTAAGATTGATTAGCAGAATGCTTTTATCAGTAGCAATTCAAAATTAACAGCCAGACAAGTGAAGAGTAGATGCAGTATTTACAGTGAGGTTTCGGTTAATACAGTGTACAAAGTATTACAAAAAAACAAACAACTTGAACAGGTGTATAGCCAAAAAACAAAAAAACAAAACAAAGACATTATTAACGAAAGAACATCAGAAGAAGATTGAAGTGGGATTAAAAGACCATCAAACATGGGATGCTGGAAAGTGGCAAAAAGTAATTTTTAGAGATGAATGCAAAATAAGAGAGCTCCATTCTAATGCAAAAGAATATGTGAAAAGACTAATGGGAGAGAAAGAAGGAATGCAACATATTCCACAAATATGGAAACATTTGGTGCTGGCCATGTAATGTTGTAGAGTTGCACCAAAATTCTTGGTAGAAGAAAATTGGTAAAAGCTGATGGAAACCTAAGCAGCAAAACTATACTAGTTTACTATGATGTAAAGATTTCTTATGGATGAAAAGGTTCAACTTTTGGAAGACTGACCAGTCCAAAGTTCTAATCTTAATATAATTGAACCATTCTGGTGGGAACTGAAGAAAGAAGTGCTCCAATGAAAACCACACAATATCCAAGATTTACTGCCAAGAAGAATGGGGAAAAATTCCCAATGAGAAAATCTGAACCGTGTTCCATTCAATGGAACATGAGCAGAAAAACTAATTACTGACTACATACTTGGATGTTTTGTATTTTCTGTAATAATAATCACATTTTGTAAAAATAAAAATTCCTTTTCAACTTTGCAGAAAAGTGAAATTTTCAGTGGTGGCCCAGTATTTTTGCAGAGCCCTTTTTCAGCATCCCTATGTTCAAGATTCTGTATCCCCCACCATAGAGCATTAACTAAAATGCAGTAACTTGTTTTCTGGCCCTCAAATATCATAAAATGTACTGTGAAAAGAAAACTACTCCTCGCTCTCAATTTGGAGGCAACATTAGCAAATGTAATTAATTTACCATGGTCGCCTAATAGTTTTTCATGCAAGTGTAGCCATTCACACCTTCTCTAGGGTAAAGCAGAGCTTATAAACTAAATGATTCCTTATGGTAAAATACCTTTTGTCCAGGTTTCAAATTATTAACTCTCTATAGAAGTTAGTACTGGAATTGAAATTTGAATTTTACTGTTGCTAAAAATGAATGACAAACTTATGCAATGATTTTTTCTGGCATATTTTTGTATTTAACTATTGGAGAAGATTGCTGACAGAGGCAGTAGTAGCAAGATGACTTTTATAACCATTGACAATTACAACATGTCTACAAATATCAAAGTAGGAAATGATTGGAGCAAATGAAATCAAAATGATGGAAAATCAAATGGCCATTTAAGACATAATCTTTTATTCACTGCTCTAGACATTAACCCTGATGCACCCACTGATTCTCATGTGTTTGACTTACATTTACAAATAAATATCATTTATCTTCGGTCTGTATCATTTGATTAGAAAACTACAATACAAATATCATATCTATAAAAGTGCATTTATCATAAAGATGGCATTCATATTAATGACTGTTATAATCATCTATAGTTCAGATCTTAACCAGACAAGTGAGACAAAAGCTTTCTCTTTTATTGAACTATCATTAAGCAATGCAAATCCAACAAGTTTTTTTTTTTCTAATTTCAAACATTGATGATAAGAAGCCTTTGTTGATTGTTATTATGATTGGAGTCAGTGCATGCGTGTGTGTGTGTGTATTTACACACATGCACAAAAGTCTTAGGCTCCCCTTAAATTTTTTTTATTTCAGTGACTTACTAATACTGAAGAAGAATCAGTTGATGAAGAATGCAAATGATTTCACATTTTGGTAGTGCTATAAAACATAAATCTTTCCACTAACAAAAGGGAAAAGCTGACATATTGGAAGAGAGAAAGAAACCTTGATATGCTCCCAGCTCAGCATTTGTCAAAACTAAGTCAGAAGTAAAGTAGATTGTATTACCGTTCAAAAAAAGCTTGGTTAAAAATGGTCATTTATAAAATGGTAGCTGTCAAGAAAGCAATTCTCCAAGGAAATAAAGAGACTGAAATTTGGAAATGTTTGCAACATTTGCACTCAGAATTAATGTAAAAGATTACTTTGAAATGATGAAACAAAGTCTGAAAATTTTGGATCTAATCATTTCTTATTTTAGGTGAAGGATTGTGGGGAGGTAAAACAGTGGGCATTCGCCACTTTTCTTCTCGGAGGTTTCTGTAAACGTGTGGAGATACATTTCAGCCAGTCATTTGGAGTGGGGGCAGATATTGCTAGGATTGGGGATATCATGGACACTAAAAAGTATAAACAAATTCTCATTCATAAAGTCATTACTTCTTTCTAGAAATTGTTTAATTCAAAACAGTCTTCTGATTTTTCAACATGACAATGTTTTTAAATATACAATTGATGCAGTAAAATTGAATTTGGATCTGAAAGCAGCTGAAAGAACATTGGTGGGATGGCCTCCACTGATGGCTTGACTTAAACGTTATAAAAGTGGTATCAGATCCCTTTAACCAAGAAAGGGAGAGAAGATAGTCTAAGTCTTAAGAAAAGCTTAGGAAAGTTTTCAAAGAAACCTTATATACCTCAACATTTTTAAAAGTTTTTCTAAGTTCAAAGAGAGTTTGTCAGGAGAATCTAACTTTAACCTGTAGACCTAGGACTATATTATAAACTCTAAGAACTCTATGTCCATGACTATATAGACCAAAAAGTGAACATGTACAGATTTTCCCAAGAATCTGGCTAAAATTTAAAATATGCAATTAAGGATAGCCAAAAACGTTTTTAATGGTGTGATTGTGTGTGTATGTGTATATATATATATATATATATATATATATATATATATATATATATATATATATATGTGTATGTGTGTGTGTGTGTGTGTGTATATATATGTGTGTGTGTGTATATGTGTGTGTGTGTGTGTATATATATGTGTGTGTGTGTATATATGTATATATATGTGTGTGTGTGTGTGTATATATGTATATATATATGTATATACGTGTGTGTATATATATATATATATATACACACACACACACACAAGGATTCTGAGTCATTTCTGAAAATTTGGCTAAACATCAGATCTTTGTTTATCAACTTGGTTGAACCAAAATTTTTCAGCCTCACCGCGTGCACACACACACACACACATGAGTGTGTGTCTGAGAGAAAGAGTAAAATTGGATGAAATTCGATAGAATAGAAAATACATAAGACAATTTACAAAAATTCTAATTTGATATATTTCACCAATAATCTGGTCTCATAAGAAAATCATTTTTCCCCTGATAACAAAAACAATTTTTTAATGAGAGAAATTTAGTTAATTTATTAGAGTTTAATTTGACAACCACAACTACAATATATTACAGGTTCACATTCTCGCCTCTTTTTTCTAATTCTCATCACAACTTTTCTCCCTCGCTTTCAAATCCGGCTCCCAAAGCTTTGTTCCTCATCAGAGATAAGGATATATTTTCTAATGAATGAAAGGGCCAGGAAATTTGTATAGCAATTTTGGCGGGGGAAAATTCTTGACATTTCTGAGCCTCTTGATCTCTACATATACAGGGAACCTTCAAATATAATAATCGACAACCATAATAAGAACAGGTAGGGGACAGAAAAACAGTCATCTTCAAGAAAGAAGTACCTACTATGGGTAGTCAAGAAAGAACGTCGACCCACTACTAAAAACCAATTGAGATCTATCTCCTTGCACCTAGAAGATATCTGTCGCTGGCCTACCTACTCACTTAACTACAAAATTCATATCGTTCGACAGTTTCCACCTCTACAAGAACTCTGAACAAATGTGTGAGTGCCTTAACCTTTAACATCAATCAACTACTCACTTTTTTGGGGCTCAGAGAAATATTTTGAGCAAGCCTTTTCGTTTTTATCAACATTTTTTTCTTACTTTAAAGTTAAAGGAATTTTCTTCCCCCTTTCTTTCTCTCATAATTGTGTGTATTCTTATACACTTTTTTAGTGCATGTAAATAAACATTTTCTTCCTTTATTGTTACGCACTGAGCAGGTGTTTGAGTCTTTATTCTTCTGCCTGAAAGAACTGCCTAAAAATATAGAATTGTCCACTCTAATTTTTCAAGCTGTTTTTTGCTTTTTTCAATTTTGTCACATTTTTAACATCAACCCTTTCATGTGGGAAAGCCAGGACAAATTTCCCTCATTTGGCTCAAAATATAAGATTGTCCACTCTAATCTTTCAAGCCGTCGTTGCTTTTTTCAATTTTGTCACATTTTTAACCTCAACCCTTTCATGTGGGAAAGCCAGGACAAATTTCCCTCATTTGGCTCAAAATATAAGATTGTCCACTCTAATCTTTCAAGCCGTTGTTGCTTTTTTCAATTTTGTCACATTTTTAACCTCAACCCTTTCATATGGGAAAGCCAGGACAAATTTCCCTCATTTGGCTCAAAATATAAGATTGTCCACTCTAATCTTTCAAGCCGTCGTTGCTTTTTTCAATTTTGTCACATTTTTAACCTCAACCCTTTCATGTGGGAAAGCCAGGACAAATTTCCTACAAATCTCAATATAAACATTATTATAGGCACTTAAAAAACAGTTAAAAAAAAAATTAACCAATGTAAATGCAGAAGAAAATCTTCCATTAGAAGCAGAATTTTAGCAAATAGAATGTAAACAATACATTATAAAATATATTGCGAAAACATTGCAAGATTTCAAGGAAAGAATAAACATAAAAAGGACTCAAAATGAAACAACATACTCAGTTCTCTTGTATGTCACTGAACTGTTCAAGATCTCAATTCTGATCTGGAAAATATCATGTTAACAACAACTGATTTGACTTTACTCAAAGATACATTAAATATGTCAGCATCTATGAGTTGCAATGTGATTTATATGTGTGCATTAGACTGTGGTTAAAGATGGAGAGATGATATAGTTTTACAAATTATTATTTAAAATATTTTGTTTAATTATCATAATCTAAAACTTCAAACATAAATATTTTATAATCAAACTTGACTTCATGCTGTTACTGTGCCCATCATTTTGGGTTTTTTTTTTTTGTTGACATATTGAACTGCTTAATTTGAAAGGATACAGGAAACCAAAGCTGATTTATTTGTGTTTCTTTATGAAATGTCAAAACCAGGGGCTCTTTTTCTATCCCTTTTGTTCTTGTATAAATTTACTCACATTGTTTTACAAATGTCATCCAAATGAGCATAGGCCAGGCATAAGCCTCAGAAGTTTGTTTTCAGAAGTAAAAAGACAAGCCACTATTTCCCCCATAGCAAAAGTCATCTTTAAGCTGAAGGTAGCCTATTGATAGTTAATGATGAGTATTGGTTCCTGAAATAGCACTCAGCAACCAGAAGGAGCCGAAAACCCAGAAGGAAGAAAAAGTCCCCAAAGAGGAAATCTTTGTTTTGTTTTTTCTTTTTCCAATACACGAGGCCTTCGAGAAAGGCGTTTTCTTTCTTTCTCTATTTTACTCTGCCTTATACAAACACTCACACACTAATTATTTTCTCCACTTTTTATTGTTACCTCCACAAATTTCTCTCATGTTATTCTTTCTTCAAAGGCATTCTAATTTCATCAAAGTCTCATATTTGTTGGATTTTTCTGTGTCATTTTACACATTTTCATTCACTACATGCTTCTCTCTTCTTGATTCACTCTCTTTCTCTTTTCATGTGCCTCACTATGTTTGTTTTGCACTTTCAGTTAAGTTCAAGGAGAAACCAATTCAGTCTTTTTTTGAAGGCCTTAGTGCTTCAACCATCAAAATTCATATTCTCTTTACCAATTCCATTTGCCATACTGAAAACTGTTGCATTGACTGAACTCTATTAACGTATATAAAAAAGCACGTCTAATTGAAATCTACTTTTGAATACAAGATATTCTTGTTTCTGTTTCTAATGTCTTTTTCCAGGTTTCTTATAATTTTTGTCTTTTTTACCTAGAATTATCACATAGATATTCCATTAGAGGTTTATTATTAGCAATGTTATTATGGAAATGATTTTATAAGAATTTCTTTGATCCTTGTGCAGAAAAGGTATGGGCCATATTTTACATTATCTCAGTAACAGTAAGACCGGTTGCCATCCAAGGCTATGGGAACCAGTCTGTTTTGGTATTTACCTGAAGAGAGAAAAGATGGATTCATACCTTTTCCAAATATATTTGCACATAAGTGAATGTAACAAACTCAACTCTCCAATTCCACAATTCGGACTATTTATTTATATATATATATATATATATATATATATATATATATATATTCCATTCCATTCCATTAGATTCCATCCAATTTCAATCATTCATATATATATTTATATATATATGTATATATATATATATATATATATATGATTGAAATTGGATGGAATCTAATGGAATGGAAAATATGCAAAACAATTTAGAAAAATATTCAACATGCTTTGCCAATAATCCAGCCTCATGAGAAAAATACTTTTACTTCTGATGATATTGGATTATTGATGAAACATATCAAGTTGAAAATATTTCCAAATTGTCTTGGATAGTTTTCATATATAGTGTATATCAAGAAGTCCACAGCTTAATGGCAAAAAACATTTATTTTGCATAACAGTATTTTTCAATATAACCATCTCCCTGTCAATGCACTTAATCCAGTGTTGTTATGTCTGAAATATTTGATACATTTATTTTCCAGTGTTGCCAAGGTGTGTGAAACTGTTCTGCACATGCCAACACTTGTACAATACATTAATATATTTGAATTTGAAATTTTGAAATGTGATATTCTAAAACTGTCGGTATATAGATAACCACTTTTACCTTATAATACAGAGCCATTTAATTCCTGCTAATGACAATCAAAGAGGTCGAACAGAAATAGCAACTTTTCAATTGTTTATCCACAATTTTCATCTGAATGAGCAACAGATTATTTAAAAATTGGATTCCCCCCGCACACACCCACACAAAAAACTGAAACAGACAGACCTTTTCAATTGAATTTATTACATGGTGCTTATATACACAATGAGATGCTGAAATGTTCTTGGCCCGGCCAAGGAAGACTTGGGGTTAGAAATACAGCAATTAAAAAAGTGATTGTTTGAGATGCAAGATCCAAAAATATGCTTCCACTTCTTCCACCAACAGAGAATTTTGTTGATGCACACTTTTTGAAGACTTTTCTCTTTATATTCTTGATTAATGCAACACTAACGATTAAAGTTCAATCAGTAAAACGCTTACATAGTATCCTTACTGTTTTCATTTTGCTTCATATACTCACACCCGCACGCACACACACGTTTGGCTGGTAAATGTCTTCTGTTTTCTCAGATTTTCTTCACCTTATATACATCGGTTCACAAATTACAGAAGGACTCTACAAAATACAATATATATTTATTATATATATCTTTATTATCTATCTATACCAGAGGAAGGTTGGCTTGTTACACATAGGCAAACATTGTGCTTTGCATAATTATGAAAGAAAGGTTTCAATTTAATTTTTTTTTTTTTTTGAATCACAAGCAAAAATTTACTTTACTGCTTTTCCGTTCTACAGAAATATATTTTGTAACGGTAAATAACATTGATTTTTATTCAATCCTTCTCATCTTCATATCCGTGTTTTCTTTTCTGTAAATAAAAACTGTCCAGATGTTCTATATATCTGATCAATTTTGGCTATTCTATTTGCCTTTACCAAGGATGAGTTTTGATCTTTAACTGAATGTGTAGATTTTTATATGTATCTGCAATGATGGGAATATTTTCTTATTTTTCAAACACAGTCAGCACATTGAGGCCATATGTTCATAGATGATAATTTATTGAGTTTTTTACACACACACTTTATGTCCAGAAGAGAAACCATACAGGCACAAGGAAAATTGAATAAAAAACTTAATTGCAATTACCTTTTAATCTTTAATTAAACTTGTAAAAAAAGAGGTTGATTGATGTTACCTTCAGCATCTCAACGCCAGAGTTTTTTACACAGACCTGTCTGTCCACTCTTCAGAAGATATCAGCAGATTACTGCTTATAATTTTTCCATTTATGCATATTTAACACTGGTGTAAGTTTTCTTCTGTATTCTCTATGTTTGTGTGCGCATGAAGCCATGCACTCATCACTGTGGATGCGTGTGTTCACTTGCATGTGTGCAAATGTGCATACGTGTAAGGAGTCGTGATCATTTTGCTCTTTTCTTTGGGTTTTTTTTACACTCGCTCATTTAGTCTTCTATATTTTTTTTGTTTTTTCTCTTTTTTTCCCTTTGTTTGGGTTTGTTCCAACTCTTGACATGTAACCAATTTTTATTTTTATTTATGGGCATTCTAGTTTTTTTGCTAGGGAAGTTTTATTTCATTTTTTACATAATTGATATTAATGCTTAAATGATAAATATTTTATATATATGTGTGTGTGTGTGTGTGTATATATATATATATATATGATACTAATGATATTAATACTTAAATGGCAAACATTTATACACACACATACGTATATATTTATATATCTTCAATGGGAGTGTAAGTGCATGTGTGTGTATATAACACTATTCACAAAGACTACACTCTGATTGTAAGCAAAGGGTAAGGGAGAGAGATACCTAGGAAGAGAGCACAGGTTCTGCACTGCCATTCCATTTGGAAATAGAATGTTTACTACACTCTAGTGTAAAGCCATATTCTGTTGACAATGCTAGTGTTAGTTCCTAACCATTCAGAATCCCTTTTATTCTGATTTTCAACATACAACATACAGACTGAGTGTAAAAACTTGTTTAAACAAATTTCAGGTCATAAATGGTAAAATCTAATGTTACGGCCTTGAATTGTTTTCTTTGCTTTGTTTTTTTTTATCCACCACCAGAAATAATTATCTTATTTGTGCACCAAATGACAAAAGTTAAAAGACAATGGTGACATAACATCAGTCATTTGGCAGCTATAAGAATAGATAAAACCTTGCCCACCTTTTATGTTCTTTTTTTATAAATGCCTTGTCCTTTCAGTATGTAAGTAATCATGGATCTCTACATATTCCTTTTCTTTTTATCCATTATACAGATTTCTATCTGCTTAGTTCATTGCTTATATCTTAATTTTCATTACTCCCACTATGACTGACAATAAATACATCACAAGGATGATGGCATTAGATATCTCAAAGCCCTTTGACAATGTGTGGCATAGGAGGTTGCTACATAAGCTCTCCAGCTATGGAATCACTGGAAGCGTTTTCTCAATTATCAAGTCCCTCCTCATAGGTAGGACCATGAAGGTAGTTCCTAACAGTCAGTCCTCCAAGCTGCATGAGATCAAATGCAGGTTTCTCTCAAGGCCCGCTTTACAGTCCAGCTTCCTTTTTGCTTTATATTAACGATCTGCTTAAGAGTATACTCTGATCTTTTGCAAATATCTATGCAAATCATAGAACAGTATATGGGTGCACCTCCAAAACTCTAGATGACCAGAGCTGGGCAGTTGATCTCTCCTGTGACCTAGCTAAAACAGCCCAGTAAGGGTAAAAACAAAATGACTGGTCATATTCAGTACATTAAAAACCAAACTAGTAATGTTCTACTATCACCAAGCAGACTCTGAATTTTCATCTATCATAATGAACAGGTATTCCCCCAAGGAGGGCCACTTGCCTTAAGTGCCTATTGGGACACGAACTTACTCCAGACCTCAAGTGGAACTCGTATATACAATCCATTGCAAAAGATATTGGAAAAATGGTTAACTCCCTGTACTGCTCCAGTAAGTACCTGACTTCTCTACAAGAGACACATCAAGTCAAAAATGCAGTCCTGCTGCCATATCTGGGCTGGAGCTGCATAGTCTTCATTTTCCAGTCCTGCATCTTCCATCTATGCAATGAATTATTCTCCATTCTACAAACCCTTTCCCACAGATGAAATGTTGCAAGCATCTCACTTCTCTGTCACTATATCCATTGAAAATTTCCAGGCAAGTTAGATTCCTTAATTCCACCAACTCTAACCATCCCAGCTAAGACCTGCCATGCAGCATACATTGAAGCAGCCACCCACTTATTTCTTTTATATTTCATTAGTAAGAAGTCCTTTCCACTTGAACAACTTCTTTTCATGAACCACTACTTTGTGGAATCAACTCCTAAGATGATACTTTCATGATCACTACAATCTTAACCTATTCATGTCTCGGGTTAACCGTTGTCTTTCTTAGATATTATCGTAAACTTCTTACTTTTATCACCCATACAACAACCTCTTTCAGTAACCTTCTATCTTGAATGACTCTTGGGACTTATAAAGAGTGGATATTAATATTAGTGTACTAGATTTAATTGTACTGAAGTTAAAATTTTTAATCTTTTATTAATTTTAAAATATTTGTCCACAGATAGCTGAATTTATTGTGTTTGCAATCTTTCTGTTAAAGAGTTTCTTTTGCATACCTACCTAAAAATAAGTGCCAGAAAAGCCTGTGACTAGAGTAAATTAATTTTCCACACAATTCCTATCAACTAGGAATCAAGTGGAAAATGAACCCACCATCATCTCATCATTTTAAAAAAAAATTTATCACATAACACTGTATGTACTAATATAATGTTGGGTTGTAACGTGTATTTTATTTTAATTTAGTTTTTACTAAAAGTTTCTGTACAGGTGATCCCTCACTATTATTTAGCATTCAAACAATTTTACCAATAATAAAAATGGTCTTGTAAGTATTCAGAAAAAATCTCATACTATTTATTTTATATATATATATATATATATATATATATATATATATATATATAAAGAAATATAGTCTTAAAGTGTGCTATATTTATGGGATAAAGTGCTCAATATCAGAGATAGAGCGTGTGTAAATATAAAAGAGGACATGGAAGTCAGCACTTAGAGGCGACAGTCTGTTTCATGCTAGTGCAATCGTCAGGCAACTAGTGCTGTGAGAAAAATAACAGCACTAGTCGCCTGACGATGGCACTAGCATGAAACAGACTGTCGCCTCTAAGTGCTGACTTCCATGTCCACTTTAATATTTATATATATATATATATATATATATATATATATATATATATATATATATATATATATATATAGTTTTCATATTTATTGATTGACTTCTTCATTTAAACAGTAATTATGTAAACAGTAAGAAGAAATTGGCCATTTGACAGTTTTTATTCCAATGTCAAATATATTTCTAAGTGTGTTGTGTGTTTGTTTAGTTCTGCTTTAAAGTTTTATTTATTTTAACTTGTTTAAGTCATCTAATCATATGTTAATATACCTTTGATTTCAACTCCTAGGATAACCGTTGGTAAAGTTCTAATAATCTAGTAATGCCCCCTTCGCCTGGAAGGATTCTGGAGCCTTTTTTTGGCAAACTTCCCAGTAGTGATAGGATGATACCAATATTTTTACCGAATCCGATACAATTCCCAATATTTTTGTAAATTTCTGATTCCGATACGGACAATGATTAAAATTCATTATTTTCAGGCCCTACAGTTGGTTTGAGAAACTTAATGAACAAAGGACATTTATTAATAAAACATTTTGTAGAAAAATGAATACAAAAGCTTATGAAATAAAGTTAAATATCCTTTTTATTTAAAAAATTGGGCAAAAGTTTAAACAATGAAGAGAACAATTTCTAAATCACTGAAATAGCTAGTTACTCATATTTAAGTCCTAAAATTCTTAAGTTATAATGTAAGAACATTATCATCTGTTCTGTTTTGCCTTTCAGCCGCCTTCTTTTTGGTAATTCAAATGTTACCTCCAATACTAAATAACCATTCACTTTCAACAGAAGAGGGAGGTGCTGATAGATACTTCCTGGTTAAAAGTGCCATGATAGGAAATTCATTTTTATTTGAATTCCACCACTGGAAACATCATCACTTTTTATATTTTTTAATGTAATATATTTTGCCATTTCAAGTTTTAATAAATAGATTTCTTTGCTTGTTTCACTGGCTGCTTTATCCTGTAATCTTGTACACTTTGGCTCCCCTTTTCCTTCATCATTTTTTTTCCTTTAATTCACTGAGGCACTTCTTAAAATGGAAATTAAAGTCATTATCATTATCACTTTTTTTTTTTTTTAGGCATGTCAAAGGAGTCATTCTCCCTGTCTTGTGATACTTTGAGTGAGGTGTCTGTTTTCCTTCAATAATTGAATAGATATCTTGAGTGAACTATTCTGCAATAGCCTTGTCATTAGGCAGGCCGCTGTAGTTATGTTCAAGTAAACCAGTCTTGAACCTGGGATCAAGATATGTTGTTAGAATAAGGTTTTCGTCTTGGCATTAAAAGAAGCTTTCCATGTTGAAAGATTTGAACCTAACCCACTGAACACTCCCTTTTTTTTCCTTCCCTTTTTTAAAAAAAAGTGAGAAATGACTTTAATGTATGGTATAAGAGGCAGTTGCTTGTCTATTACTTAATAAATTTGTACAATCAATGAATTGTTTAAGTATTTTCAATAATTTCTTTAAAAATCTTCCATTGGTTAGATTCTAAACAATGTGGTTTTGCATGATCCCAACAATATGAGATAAGAGCATTTTTGCTCAAATACTCTGGACGTTATATAACACTGACTGTTCCATTTTGTCTGGAGATCCTGAATAAATTTATGATCTGGTAATTTTTTTTTTCTGGTATTCCTGGTACTTTTTGCAGAAGCTGCAGCTTAATGATTCAAATGACCAACTATTTGTTTACAAATCATATCCTTCACATACCTTTGTACAAAAATGGCATCATTAATAGCCAACTACAAGGTGTGTAGAAAACAAGGTAATGACTCATATTGGGCTTGTACAGTTGCTGCTGTCATATTAGCAACATTATCTCTTATGAGAACATGAATTTTACTATGAGAAATATTAAATTGCTGTACTGTCTCTGTGTTACTCATTTCGAAAGCTATAAAATCTGAAGAAATGCATGAATTTTGTAGAAACAAATTTAGTTTCATAAAAAGAATGTTTACTATTTTAAGTCTAGGGTTATTGAAAAGATTTATTTTTGTTTACATAGTATGCTACGTAAACAAAAAATAAATCATTCTGTCAGATTTAATCAACAAAACATTTTCAGGACATTATAATTATATGGAATTTTATTTGTAATTTCTACTTAAGGATAATTAAAAATTTGAATTTTAAAATAAAATTTTATATAATAATATTCTAAAATTTTTTTTAGGTTTTTAAATGCAGACCACGCATTTGTTTCTTTTTTATAAATTAAAAAAAAAAAAAATGTCTGAAAAGAGGGCCCAGCAGAACAACAACGTGAATCCATTTTGTGTTTATATTACATAATTTTGATTATAATTATTAAATGGGTGAATTAACAATGTTTAAAAAGAAATTAAAAATTTTATTTTGAACTGAAACAGTGAACTAGTGAACTTTATGGAAAATTGAAAACCAAGTAGAAACTTGCACAATTAATTTTTTTTTTTTTTACACATGAAAATAAATTTACATCATACTTAGGTGTTATGATCTATAGATTTTAGTTTTATTGATAGTTTAAAATTAATATATATATATTTTTATCATTAGTACCAGGAATATTTATATCTTTTTATCATTAGTACCAGAAACGGAAAATTCAGTTTTAAACCAAAAAAAATATAAAGAATCATTTTGGAATCAGAAATTAGGTTAAAAATTCTCCAATTCTGATTCTTGATTCAGTGGGTAACCCTAGGCTACATTATGCTTTATTCTTAGTCACCTTTTGGCCACACTGCATTGCCATAGACAATAGTGATAATTATTTTGGCCTTTTAGTTCTTGAAATAAAATCTTCTTATGAAAGATACCTTGAAAAGAAATATGAATCACACGGTGAACAAAAAATCACCTACCCCTTAACTTTTCTTTGTCCAGTATTCGTGGAATATATTAAAATGTCTTTAGTATATAATCTTTTTTCTTGAAATGTTCTCCTGCACTTTGCAAAACTAATTTAAATTCTTTTATGACTACCAATGAATTCTCTTTTCCTGGCTGTCTTCCTCTTTATGAAAAAGATTCTAGGTTACATATGCATAGCCTTGGCATTTATATCTTGGAAAATCTTCCAATTGCAAGGGAATTGTCACTTGAGTCCCCAGCTGATTCTTTCATGTGCTTTTGATTTTCATTATTGCACTCTGTTAGACAAAATTTCAGACAGTAAGAAAATGATTCTCTCTCTCTCTGCATTCATCTTCAAACATTTTTGTGTTTGGTGATTTGAATGCTCTTCACATCAAGTGGCTTAGGCATTCTAATGTTACTGATGTTGCTGGTATTCAGACTTTAAATTACTCTGTGGCTCAGTTTCTTAGTCAAATAGTGGATTTGTCTACTTATTTCACTAATAAATTTGCTCCTGAACTGTCTCCCATTCTCTCTGAACTCTACAATAAATGCCTTGCTGTTTCTTGTTTTCCTGCTTGTTGGAAATCCTCTTCTGTAGTTCCAGTCTTTAAGAACTCGGGCAAACCGTCTGATCTTTCTATCAGCCTATTAGCATTCTACATCTTTTTGGCAATGTACTAGACGCTCTAATCAACTTTAAATTGCTTAAGCATCTCACCTGACAGTCTTCTTTTCTCTAGGCCAACTGCTGATGTATTAACTATTATTGCTGAAAGACTCTATCAAGCTTTATATAAGAATGGTGAAGCTCAGGATGTTGCTTTGGATATCACAAAGTCATTTCACAGGGTTTGGCATATTGGTCTTCTTCACAAGTTGAAGGTTCTGGTATTTCTGGATGAATTTTTGAACTGACTCCATCTTTCTTATCAAATCGTGAGATGAAAATTATCTTGAATGGTCACTCTTCTAGATCTTTTTGTATTAATGCAGATGTTCACCAGGGCTCTATCCTTAGACCTACGTTGTTCTAATTTTCACCATCAGTTCTCAAATTGGTATCTATGCTGATAGCATAAGTGTTTACTGCTATCTTAATAATCTGATTGGTTCAATATGATCATATTGGCAGCTGATCTAAAAAATGATCTATATTTTGTTGCAAGGGGCAAAGAATGACTTGTTAATTTTAACACCTCCAAAATGAAACTCCTCTCTATTGCCCGAGAGAACCCTTTCTGCCTTCCATCAACATGACTGATGCTAATCTCCAGGAGAGTGACTCATTGCACCTTCTTGGGCTAACGTTTTTTTTGACTGACATGAAGTGGTTTGGTTTGGTTTGTTTTATGGCATATCAACCTCAATGGGTCATTTAATGCTGACAAAATTTTCATTGTTGCTAATATTTTTTTCCAAATATCTATTTATGGTAATAATTTTCCTTTGCTGGTAATATTTGTTTTTCAAAAATGTATTGCTGGTAATAACTTTTTTACAAAGTACTTCTGGTATTAAAACCTATTTTTACACTTTCATAGTGTTTTGACCCCAGTTTAGGGGTTGACTATTTGCCCATAGCTGGGACCCTAAGAGGTGCTACCACCCCAGGTTAGGGTGGACCTGGGAACACCAACAATTAAGAGGGAGGTTCCACTCTCCCCAAAACCTCCTGATCAGAAGCCTTGCTGTTGGACATTGTTTATCGTCATACCTAGGACGCGGATGTAGTTTATTGTCATACCCAGACAGACATGAATAGTAAAGATGTTGAAAATGAATTTGACTGAAAAGACCAGCATGGAAATAGTTGGTGAATGACAGGCTGCAAAAGAAAATGTTCTTCCTTTGCAATCCTCTCCACTAGGGTCAGGTAACCACAGTAATAACACCGTCCTGGGTATGACGATAAACTGCATCTGTGTCCTGGGTAAGATGATAAACTACGTCCAACAGCAAAGCCTCTGATCAGGAGGTTTTGAGAAGTGTGGAACCACCTCTTAATTGCTGGTGTTCCCAGGTCCACCCTGACCCGGGGTGGTAGCACTTGTTAGGGTCCCAGCACATGGGCAAATAGTTAACTCCGAAATTGAGGTAAAAAGCATTATAAAAGTGTAAAAATAGGTTTTAATACCAGAAATACTTTGTAAAAAATTATTACCAGAAATAACTTTTTGAAGGAAAAAAAACTATTACCAGCAATATATTTTTGAAAAAAAATATTACCAGCAATATGTTTTTGGAAAAAAATATAAATATATTACCAGCTATACATTTTTGAGGAAAAAAATATTACCAGAAATAGATTATTGACAAAACAAAATATTACCAGAAAAACAAAAAAATGTTGTTGGCATTAAATGACTCATTGAGGTTGATATGCCATAAAACAAACCAAATCAAACCACAGTAATAACAGACAGGAACAATAACAACTTGTTTTGTTGTGGGCCAAAAATCCTGTTGAGTATGAGGTGAAGGGATTTTTATAACATACCTCTGCTCTCACCTCTTACGCCAATCCAAATGGAAGGCTACTAAAACAGAGGAGAATGAGGTGTTCACACCTTAGGACTCCCCAGTCAACATCACCACTCCACTCACGTAAGTGTATTTTTTCCATTATTTCTGACAAAGATTATATTGAATCAGTTGCTAGGTTTGCTGCTAAGAAAGTTGGTTCACTGTGTTGTGCTAGACAATTTTTCTTGCCTGAATCTGTCATATATATTTATAAGTCTACCATTCGTCCAGGCTGTAAATATTGCTGTCACATATAGTCTGGTACTCCTGCTATATATTTAGAGAATACTGGCATCCCAACTTCAGTCACATTCCTATCACCGTAATATATCTTCCCTGTGTTTTTCTATAAATACTTTAATGGTAATTGTTCTGATGAATGTTCCTCTATAGTACCTAGACTTTGTGAATTTAAGTGCACTGTTAGATTTGTGGCTAGGTCTCATCATTTTTCACTTGATGTAACCATAAGTTCTATGCTAACTTTCTTCCAGCTTCTTGGTTTCCAGTCAAGTTTGATCTTCAAAAATTTAAATGCAATGTCAATTGTTATCTTTTGTTTCCTGTTGTTCCCACTCCTTAATAATGCTTTTCTTTTTGACAATAAACTACATCCAACAGCCAAGGCCTCTGATCCGGGGTGGTAGCACTTGTTAGGGTCCCAGCTATAGGCATATAGTTAACCCCCAAACTTGGGTCAAAATGTGTAAAAATAGGTTTTATTACCAGCAATACATTTTTGTAAAAAAATTATTACCAGCAATGAATTTTGGAAGAAAAAATTATCAGCAATACTGTTTTTGGAAAAAAAATTTTACCAGAAATACTTTTTTGAAAAAAGAAATATTACCAGAAATACTTTTTTGAAAAAAAATATTACCAGCAATAAAAATCTTGTTGGCATTAAATAATCCATTGAGGGTGATATGCCATAAAACAACTCAAACCAAACTTTTTCTCATAGTCTTTCACTCACAGTAACTCCCTGCATCTTAGAGACTTTATTGCCTTATCTGGGGTGAAATGACTGAAAAAAAAATCTATCAATTGCCATGCATTCTTGGGAATGATATTAGAATGTTTTCCCCATTACCTTCTCCATGGTTTTGTATTCAAAATAGTTTTTTTCTCTTAGACTGGTTGCCACCCAAGGCTAGAGATCTCAGTCTACTCTGAAATTTAACACACAGTTGAGGGAAGAAAAGATGCAGCATACTAGGGCCGGAATTTGGACTTGGCATACCATTTGCACTGTCTGCACCAATAAGTATTATGCTACACAGTCCAAATACACAAAGTGCTGAAATGTTGTCATTATTTTTTATTCTTTGATCAACCATCAGATGTTGGTGTCTCTCTCTTGATGACATCATTAGAGTGAATTTAAGTTTTTGATATTCTTAAAGACTCTTATATGTAATATTCCCACTACCATACGTGTATATGTTTGCATGTGAGAGACAAATTGTATTTCATATTCCTTTGTGTGACATTTAATTAAATGTCATGTATTAGGGAAACAAAACTAGACAAGGCTTCTTCTTGCCGAGTTCACAAAACTGAATTGCTTTACTTTCAAATAAATTAATGACTTCTTTGTCAAGTCATGTACAGCAAAGAAAGAAATTTGTTCCCCTGATACTTTTATGAATTCTTCACCAAACAGCTGTGTACTGTTTAAGGTTCCAAACAAATATGCCAAATATCTTTTTACTGTTGCTGTTTATAAAATGAATCAGAAGACAAACTAAGAAAGTAAACATCAACACATTTCAAGTCTGTTCTCAAATTACATAATGTTTTTTCTTCAATAAACAAATAGGGAATAAAGAAACTAAAATCAAAATGGTTCCAGTTTAGACAAAACTAAGAACAAAAATCTGGAACAATTCTAGAATTTTGCAGAGAAAACATTATTTTAAAATTATCATTGTGAATTGCACTGTATTTGAGATTTGTTCTCTCATTTCAAATTTATTTTCATTTATTTAAAAAGAAAATCTAAATGAAAGTGCATTCAAAAGATTTATCCTTTTGTCTGGATGAATTCTTTTCTCTTCAACAAATATTCTTCTCATTTTCACATTGCCAATTTGTCATGTTGTAAATATTAGGAAAACTCGATTATTATTCGACTTTAAGTCTATTTTACTTCTCCACTGAAAAGAATACTTTAAACTGAAAAACTTAATACATTTTTATTTTCTCAAATACTTCAATCAGTACAATTTTCTAGAGACTCGAATGTTTAGTTGTACTTTATTTTCATCTCCCCTCTCATTTCATGCCGTATATTTTTGTAAAAAAAAAAAAAAAAATTGTATATTATCAAATTTTTATGTCAAGGGTATTTTAGTCGGATCCCTTTGAATATGCAGCATTGTGGTATATGTTGGATCGAATTGTGATGGATGAGTTCTTATTGTAATGAATGAATGAGTGGGTTGTGACTCAGATTAGCTAGGTTTAGGATAGTCAGTGTTGACCAGTCTCACTCCACTCCCGCTTCAGCCTTGTGCCAAAATTGTAATTATATTACAATAAATAATCATTATTTTCATAAAATACTGTAAAAACCAAAAATCAAACTTTAAGGCTAAAAATGAAAACTCTTCTTGAAATGTATTTCTTTCTAGTGTTTATATATACTTTCAAATGTCTATCAATAATGTCAAAGGATTGAACTGTTTTCCTTCTTATGAAGACATAAGAGATAAGAATATCAAGACCTGGACAATGACAGCCTTCCTTTCTTTTCACTCACTCAAATAAAACACTGTTCTAGTGTCACCATTGAAATTTTTAATTGTCAATACAATATCAGAAAATTAAATGAAAGCAAAAAAGAAATTGCTGTCTTCAAATAATTCAACTGTTTTCATTAAAATGACATCTAAAAAGAAATTGTTTTCTTTTTATGACTGTTTGAGTTGGATTTACATTTGTTTTGTTTTTTGCTACAATCATAAAAAATGTCTTTTTCTTATTTTTCCCTTGTTCTCTTGTTGATGACTTCCTGACAATAAGCAAAAGTGTTGAGTTCTTATTTATATTCAGGTAAACCTTTTAAAAAAACACATTTCTATTCTGGATTTATTTTTATGCTTTTATGTTATTTGTTCTCCATTCTCTGTCAGCCAAAGAATTTTTGTATGAAAATTAGCAAAGAAGTCGTTTCCACTGCATTTCAATCATTTGTTTCTCTCTCTCTCTCTCTCAATAATAGTTGTTGATACTTGTCGAAATCTCTTGACCATTAACAAAGCCATATGGAATTACAAGAAAGATGTGCAAATACACTAGAATCTAAAAGCCAATGAATCTGACATTTCATCAATAAACACTAGATATCACTAATGGTATGTCTGTACCGTTTAACATTCAGACTAAAATTCAAAGGTGGTTGAGATATTTAGCAAAGCTTAATCATATCTGATACAAGACCAGATGGTTGTATTGACCATCTTCCAAGTGTGAAGAGCCTGGCTTGAAAATCAGCATTCAAAATTCTTGATATCTTATTAGGATTTCAAGAGTGATTGGCTATATGCCACTATATCAACATCATCAGTTTAAATATGAACTATTTACAAAATATGAGGAACTGATTTGAGAATTATCAACATTTGTATCTGCCAATAAGGTTTCAACTCTTACTGTCAGCTCCTTCAACATGAATAAAATATTTATCTCAGATTTGCAGCCTATCCAAATCTACACATTTGTATGCAAACAGTTTGGTTTGAAGAATTGGTTATTTATGTAACCAATTATATATAAAAGTTGTCTTTGTCTCTGACAAACAATGCTATATGAAAAGAGAAAAGAATAACTGCAAATGAACCATTAACTATGTTATGAAATAAAATAAGACATATCTCAGCTGATTTGCAGGCAAATAAACTAACATACTCAAGAGTGAGATTCGGATGTGAACGGGACAAGGCCCCGTCACAAAATGACCACTATCGTCATTTACGCATAGGCCTGACGCACGAGTCCCGGTCGAAAAATAAAATAATATTTCAAAGTGCTTCTATTTTTCAACCAATAAAAATGCTTCCCTCCTAATTATACTCGCGTCGTTTTTCAAGCCCGTTAGGCCATAAAAAACGCCATAAAAAGTGTCACACGGGGAAGTACAAGGCAGTCAACGGGAGGCCGGGGAAGAGATCTGTCACGGTCAGTCAGCAGGAGGAATGCCACGCCAACCAGTGGGAACTACTATAAGAGATCAATCCGGATCGGCAGCCGGCTTATGAACTATACCACAAGGTAGTTGTCCCAAAACCACACGTTCCTATTGAAATAAATCACGTAAATCTATTTCTGCTTTTGTTGTATTTCTGTCTTGCAACCATACGCGTGTCTATGACACTGGTGTCAGAAGCGTACAGCAAGAGAAATATGGACGACTAGACAAGCTTCACCCGAGCCGAACTATTTACTCTCATCAAGGAACAGAAAACACTACTATTCAACTTGAAGACGGGACCAACACAGCCTTCCGAAGACATGATACAAGAAATTCAAGCCGACATAAACTACATGCTGACTGCCCTAAAATCAACTACTTTAACACCTCCCACTGGACCAAAGTATCTTTCAGCAGATGGTTGACTCAAAAAAAGACATATCCACCTTCGAACAACTGAAGGAATACTTATTAGCAGCCCACGGAAGCCGGATGACTAACTTCCAACACCTCAGTCAAGCCTGGGATCTGGAATGGCGAGACGGCAAAAAATTAACAGACTTTGCGGGTCGACTCGAAAACACCCTTAGAGAGGCAGGCGTCCACATAAAAAACATATACAAAAAAGACAAAAATACAGACTTAACAGTCGATGGACTTTTGGATGGTCCACCTGCATCTTACCAATATCTCAGTTACCCAGAGAAGCCAAGAAACACATGACCCGCTCCAACGTTGTAGTAAAAGGAATCAACAGCTGCACCACCCACCCTTGGCGAACTAACTTGCGACATCACCATCGGCAGTCGAGACTCACCCACATTCAAAAAGGTTAACATGCTGGTAACTACCCAAACCACACTGATCCTGATCGGCCAAAATATCCTATATCACAACACGCTCGATTCCTATCTAATCGACAATCAAAATGCGACTATAGAATTCAGACGCACACTCTCCTCAGGATACACAACACACACAGCCGCAATCATATCACCGTCATCGTCAACCAACGATCCAGCATATGGCACCCAAACTGACGTCATCCTAAACCAGCCTACTATGGAACTACAGCCCAACATCCAGACACTGGATCAAAAGCTAACCTGGCTAAAGCATAGCACGGGGCTATCGCTACCAAACCGAGACGAGCTAGAGGCCACTGCAAACTTACTCATTCACTACGCTGACATTATCGGCACCGAAAGCAGCAGCAAAGGCACATTCATCCGACCCATCCGCATACCAACCAATGGCCAGTCTCACAGCCAGAAACAACACCCGATCGCCCAGGCTTTGGAAGCAGACGTTGATACCGAAATCAAGCGCATGGCCGATGAAGGTATCATTGAAAACTACAGTGACCCCAAAGGCTTCAATAGCCCTGTATTTGCCGTACGCAGGAAAAACGGATCGATTCGCGTTGTCACTAACTTTAAAAGAACTCTCAACAAGGTCTTGGTCGATCTTGACCCTTACCCAATGCCAAGGATCGACTACTTGTTCAACAAAATCGGCAAAAGGCAATAGATATTTCACTTCCCTCGATCTACGCAGCAGCTACTGGCAAATTGAGATCGACAAGCGAGACCGATACAAAACAGCATTTACATGGAAGGACCAATGCTATCAACACACGCGCCTGGCCTTCAGCCTTACATCTGCCGGACAAATCTTCTCCCGTTGCATAGCAGAAGCCCTAGCCACAGTCACATCCCGTGACAACATTTCTTCCTATATCGACGACAACCTGGTCCACGCTACATACTCTCCCTCGAACAATTTTTTTACCGCCCTCTGAAAATTCGGACTCAAGCTGATTCCAGATAAATGTTCCTTCCTCACATCAGAGGCAAAATTCCTCGGACGCATAGTAAACAGCGAAGATTTCAAGGCTGATCCAGAATACGTTCATGCCATCAGGGAAATGAAACCTCCAACATCAAAAAAGGAATTACAAAGCCTTATCGGCCGTTTAGTGTGGATCAGACAATTCCTAGAGACATGTCTTCACGAGCAAATCAGGTCAGATATGTTTTCAAAACTTATGGGTCCCATACACGAACTCAACAAGGTTAATAAACCGTACATCTGGACGCAAAATGCTGACAGAGCCTTAAAAAAAAGTCAAGGACCATCTCTCTTCACCACCCGTCATTTCGTTTCCGGATTTCACACTCACCACCGACGCCAGTGACATCGCATGTGGAGCAATCTTAATGCAAGAAGCCAACAACAACAAGAAAGATATCATAGCAGTCGCTTCCCATACATTCAACTCCATGGAACAGAACTAGTCCACGACGGAATGAGAGGCATATGCAGTAAAGTGGACAATATTGAAATTTGATTATTTCCTTCGCAACCGCCCTTTCGTCATCTTCACCGACCACAGATCGCTGACATATCTGGACCAACGAGAGTTCAATAATGCCAAAATACGACGATGGCAAAAAGAAATTTCATGTTATAAATTCGTCTTAGAATATATCGAATGCAAATCAAATGTATGGGCTGACATGCTCAGCAGATGTTACAGACATAAGAAAACGAAAGCCCCGAACGACCCTACACCGGCAGGCAGGACATTCGAGATAAGTGGTTCAGACCTCCGCGTATAGATCCCATCTTGGTGCCTCTGCGAGTTTAACGGTTTACAGTTCATTCTCAAAACCCACACACCACAAAACGCCTGCACTCACAAGCACGTCACCAATGCATTCTTCGCCTATCACTCTACCACCAGCATCCGCACTGAGAGAATCTGCAACCACCTCGGCATCGCAAATGAACAACAAAAGGACGATGTCCTGGCAAAGATCATCAGTGCCCTCCAGTCACCCACTCCAAGTGAACCTCATATCAATCCTGACGACCACCAAGCTACCCTTTTCAAAAAACATTTGCACCAATTTTTTCTAGAACCAGGCACCTCCGTTTTGATGATAAGAGACAGTAAACACTCTCCGAGATTGGTTGTACCATACAAACTACGATCCAGATACCTCTACCAGGCACACAAGGGCAACAACCACTCAGGTGTTACCTGTATGCGAGAACTCCTTTCCAGCTACTGGTGGGAATTCAAAAGGCGCGACATCAAGGACTATGTTGATTCTTGCGACACGTGTGCTAAGTGTAAGGGCAACTATGGTAGACATACCCACTGGCCCATTGGACACTGCAAACGAGGAAAGAGACCATTCGATCTCATCTTTATAGACTTTGTCACAATGCCCAACTCAAAGGGAAAACGCTACATCCTAACTATCTTGGATAGCTTCAGTCGACACTTTACTGCCATACCGTGCGCGAGAGACCGTGTTATCGATTCCGCCTGCGGATTGTACCAGCTTTTCCTTCGACACAGAGAGATTCCACGCATAGTATCCTCTGATCGAGGCACACACTTCACTGGAGAAGTCTATCGACAATTCTGTAACCAGATGTCAATCACACAAGAACTTCACTGTCCTTGGCACCCACAAAGCTCAGGAAATATTGAGAGACAACATCGCACGATGAAGAGCGCACTTTATATGTTATGCGAAGACAGGAACTGTGAATGGACAGATATTCTAGAATCGGTCGTTGCGTCCATGAATGCCACGACCAACAGCGCCACCGGTGTCTCCCCACACTATGCCATTAATGGCCGTCACCCCAACATCGGCCTACCTACACTACACAGAAAAGAAATCGCAAGTGACGATTCTGGAGCATATGGAATGCAAATTAATGCCCTGCTAAAGCAGGTTCACTACCACGTCACCCTGGCCAACGTCGAATACAAGTAGGCGACAAGGTTTTACTTCACCGGCCACACTCAACTGTTGCCCAATCCTCTCATCTGCCCTGGATAGGAAATGACACCATTATAAAAACGAACAATATGATGTGTCAGGTGCAAAACAATAACAGTGATACAATCTGGATTCACTGTGCACATATCCAACGACTGGCTCCACGTCCAACACATCTATCTAATACAATCCTCCACCATGTAACAGTCACCAGGATCATTCTCCCCCCCACATTCCCCTGGGACACATAATTCAGCAAATAACTCCATACCAAAACGAATGCCAATAAGAAGAACATGAGGGCAACTTCCCACACACTTCAGAGGGTTTATCCTGAATTAATCACCCAAATATACACGAATAACACTCACTGTCAATCAGACCAAGATTGGGGGAGCCTTGTTATGAAATAAAAATGCTTCCCTCCTAATTATACTCGCGTCGTTTTTCGAGTCCCTTAAGTCATAAAAAAACGCCATTAAAAAGGGTCACATGAGGAAGTACAAAGCAGTCAACGGGAGGGTGGGGAAGAGATCTGTCACGGTCAGTCAGCAGGAGGAATGCCACGCCAACCAGTGGGAACTACTATAAGAGATCAACCCGAATCGGCAGCCGGCTTATGAACTATACCACACGGTAGCTGTCCCAAAACCACACATTCCTATTGAAATAAATCACGTAAATCTATTTCTGCTGTTGTCGTATTTCTTTCTTGCAACCATACGCTTGTCTATAACAACTATTTTCCTTACTAACCAACTAATAACGGTAATTGTTGTTATACAGTGATAAGGAGGGTGAGAAGCTGTAGAGAGCCATGATCATCTGTGTCTTGAAGTGACATGGAATGTAGAGAAATTATCAGCACTGGGTACTATAACCATTATCAATTACAAGGACTAATACTAGAAGATGAGGCCTGCATCCCATAATGCTATAGGTTGTAGAGTATTGGGTAAGTGGGATACAAACAATTCATAAAATATTTATCAGTAAAGCACTGAAATTGTTAGAAGCTATAAAGAAATTAGGTTGTGTGGGTCGCATAATGCCTATTAACAGGCTGTTGCTTTCATTTAACACTATTGCCTTTGCAAAAGGCATAACTCCATTTCTTCTTAACCAAAACCCCAACCCCACCCAACTATGGGTAAAGTAGTAGACCAGACTGATGTTTGTTTGTTTATTTTGTCTTACAGCAATGGGTCATTTAATGCTGACAAGATTTTTAAGATAGTTTCGTATGAATAGAATATATATTCTTTGTATGAAATCAGTTTGAAGTCAGGTTTCATTGTTGTATTTTTGTAAAGAGGGTTTTTGTCAACAGTCAAATGTATTGCTGGTAATAGTTTTTTTCAAAAATGTATTGCTAGTATTTTTACAATAATGTATTACTATTTTTAAACTTTCATAATGTTTTGACTCCAGTTTGGGGGGTAACTATTTACCCATAGCTGGGACACTAACCGGTGCTACCACCCCAGGTCAGAGTGGACCTGGGAACATCAGGCAATTAAGAGGTGGTTCCATGCTCCTCAAAACCTCCTGTCAGAGGCCTTGCTGCCAGACGTAGTTTATCGTCTTACCCAGGGATGCTAGACCAGACTGAAATCTTTACCTTTGGTAAGGCAAGCAATTTTTGAAAAGGAAAATTCTAAATTCTAAATATTAGAAAAGACAATCACTCTACTACCTTTCCTGAGAACAATTATACCAATATACAAATTGCCGTTATAAGGAAAAGGAAAATGTGGAGAGCCATGGTTGCCTCAAGGGGAATGACATTTTAAAAACAAACTGAAGAAATTGCATTTTTCTCCATCTTTTTAAGAGGTTTTTTTTTCTCTTCATTAACCATTACATCGTTCTGACAAAAGGACACATAATCAAACCTAAAAAAGAATTAAGTATTATGTTGGGCCTGCCTAGCAAAACCAACCAAACCAAACCAACCATGAAAATCTACAATCAAAATATGCACTGAAAAATTAGAATATGCATTTTATTTACTTTGCACACATCACCAGATTGCTCTTCCTTTGGCTTGTGGAATACTCCTGTCTGCCAAAAAAGAAAAAAAAAATATATGTTATTTTGTGAATGAAAAGAAAATACATATTTGTCTTAGGCAGCATCTTGCAAATTTGCTGATCTCTTTACTAAAAATTCGTAATTAGATATTTTTACTCCATTGGTGTTAACAATAACCAAACTTCTCATAGAAATCTATTTGCTTTAAAATCACTATTCATTGTTTTCATTAATAATTGAAGACTTGAAGCCAGGGATTCTTATTAAAGGAATTGAATCCCAACGATATTATGCATAAGTCTCTCTTGATATGAAAAAACAAATTACGATTACTGTAAATGTAAACCTGATAAACTGTTTCGAAATATGTGTGATCAAAGGTCAGTGACAATTGACTAAGACTGTAGATGACTGTCTTGGTACACCGTGAGTGTGCAATTATCTGCAGAATGCTTCTATGAACGGCTTCCAGATGGAGTGTGTGCCACATAAATATATAGGTCAAAGAGTGACCCATCCAGGTGCTATTAGATGTAGATAACCATGTTTAATTTTTTGATGGCATGTTCTTGGGTAAGAACAAGTTTGAAACTTACCTGTGCAAGTTCACAGTCCTGTTTAATGCCATTAGACTAGATTCATTAGCTGAGAACATATGATGTAACACTTCGGGGACAATCCTGGTTCACGCACAAACGGCATCAGATGTAACCTTTTGTCGTGGTCAGCCCAGGGTGGATCCTGGTTTGATCAATGGAGTGACCTTTTCGATACTGACCTGCCTTACCCCACGTTATGATTGATTTGGTTATGAGGAGGCCAAGATCAATTTGTCGCAGGTATCTTTGTATTGGGCTGGTCCAAGTCACGTAAAGTCATACAATAAAACTGAAGAAAAAAAGAAAACAGCACTCTAAATATATATAAAAAATAATTACTATTTTTATATGGAATACTGCGTGCAATGGTCCGTTAGTAGTTGTGTTCGCATACAATGTTTGTCAACCCAACCCGTTCCTGAATCAGACACAACACTTGGGTAAACTGGTAAGTTTTGGCTTGCAGAGTTAACGAAATTTGTTTTACTGATTTGGTATGTTTGGCTCAAAGTTGAAGTGGGAGGTTCTTGTGTTTGACAGGAGTTGTGGAATCTCTCAGTGACCTCCGCCACTTCATTTCTCAGCTCTCAACTGTTAACTAGCAACTCTGACTGAATGGCTTTCACGCATTCATTTTTATGGACTCCAATTAGAAACCGGTGTGGGGCAAGACGTAGCCTGGGTTTTGGTGACTTGACACCACAAGTGGCTTTCTCACCTTTGACCCAAGAGACACTTTCCCTGGGAAATTTTTGCAACTCCCATTATGGTGACAATTTGTTCAGCCAAAGGTCACCATTTCACAGGTGTTCAATTTATTGTTTTTCATTCTGACATCTCGCAAAATGAATTCATTTAATCTTAACTTGGTTCTTCTCATGTCAGATCCAGGCATTGGTTGCCGAAGGCTGTCAACTCTTGACTTGTTCGCACAAACTGAGAATCGCTTTCAGACGGTCATCTGGTCTATTGTACACATCTCGATTCTCTGGGAACAAATTTATTATCAGTCTATATTTCCTTATCGTGTTTAACTCTTTTTATGCTAAGTTATTCATCATTATCTCATTTTCATTGATATTCCACGTCGCCATTATTATTATTATTAATTACCAGCAACCCAAATAGTGTTACAATTCTCCTTTACGCCTTCTGTCATTTACTCGTGAATGACATCTCAAATTCCCAAATCTACTAATACACTATTTGGCATGCATATTAGTTCATGCAATAATAATAATAAAGAAAATGGTTAATTTTTCATGCAGAATCTATAACTGCCCTCCCCTCTTCCTCCTTACATGCAACATGTAATGTTCATAAAAGTTTGGGTTCTTGCTTTCTGCAGTCAATTTTAATTCAGTCTCTTCTTCATTTTTATTTGATCCGCTCGGGCATGGATCGCTGATCAGTATTCCCCCCCCCTGTCAAGTTGTTGCGTACTCACCAAAACACCTTTGATCCGTTTTCCTCTGTACTCTTTAATGTTCCATATCCCTGCTACTATTAACAGTGCACTGATTAACAAAGTACCTATCACCACGGACCAGTTTATCACAATCCTTTTATTAACCCCCCACCCACCACCATCCTTACCTTCCTTTCCTAAAATATTTAATCTGTCTTTTAACTGATTCATATTAATCCTTTCTATTGGTTTCAATAACTCTGGCATCTTTTCATTATCGGCTCCCATAATTCTGTGCAATTATTTAAGCTTTCTATTATCAAGTCTTTTTCTTCATATTTTTCTATGGCCTGGTAATATAGGGGTAGAGATATCGATATGCCAAATGCTGAACACCCCAGGGGGGGTTTAATTGGGGACAAGAGTGGTTTCACTCTCAGCGTCCCACTGGATACCCCGCCATATGCCCTGGACAGATCGATTGGTTTCTGTGCAACCACTACCCAGACTCCATCAGATACACTGATGTGACACCCGACTTTTTGGTCACGATGCCAAATGTGACGTCGGTCCTTTGTGACGGGCTAACCCTGGGACATCGGTTGAAGTCTTGTTGGGTTCTAGCACCAACTTGTCGTACCCAGCTCGCTTCCAACGCCTGGTCGCCGAAGCAACTGCTTTGATCTCGATTCAACCTACCCACGTTGTGATTTGATCTTAGGTTGATGAGATCAATCAAACGTCGGGCCGTAGTGCCAGCCAAATCCGGGTCAAGGTGATACTGCACAATAATTGTAGACAAAAAAAACAAAAGCACAAACAACAACTTCAAGGCGAGCGACTGGTTAGGAATAGCAATTAATTTTATGTCGGTTTGTTGAGTTACAGGAGTGCGTCTCTCTCTTTCTCTCCCAGCCCGAAGAAAAAAAAATGTGGATTGTAACACTTTTGTGTTCTTCGCTAGTTCTAGATATCTGGATTGTTTTTCAATAAAGTCAGCTCTGGTGGAAAATATTAGTCAGACTTCTATAATTTGTTCTTGGTTAGAAGTCTAAGTCGGAAACTTGCTTTGGTGGGAAATCTAAAGTCGGACTTCAACAAATTTGTTCTTGGTTAGAAGTCTAAGTCGGAAGGCATGGAATCGTGCGGTCACCTGTGCGAGGTGTTATCTTCCGAGTCCCCTTGTCTCTTGGGCTCGACTGGATTTCTCTGCGAACTGCACTGCTCTTGGACTGCACTGCCAAAAACTAACTTAACTCTCTTCAACTGCCAAACGCCCGAAGACGTTTGCTTATATGGATGCCGATCAAACCTGGCGTGGGTCGGACGTGGTGTGGCCACCACGTTGATTTCAAATCCCCAATAAGGATTTTCTTTGTTTTCAGTCAGAAATATTTATCATTTTCCATTTTTGGAAATCTTCTTCCACTCCCACCCTCTTCTGCTCTCATATGGGTATCTCACCATACTTTAGAGGGCGTCAACGGTTTTCCCACTTCCTCGCAGCAACATCTCATACCATCCTCTCAATGGGCGGTGGCAGGCCTCCTCCCTGCGTCACATGATCACCTCCGCCTGGCTATTTGGCCAATAGGCGTCAAAATAGTGTGAATCTGATAATCTCAATTTTTTTATCCAATGTCACGGCATATGGAATTCTTCAATTGGAATTTTGGCGAAATCGAGTTAATTAAAAAAAATCCAATAACATGGCTTTTGTTATCACAAACGAATTTCAACAGAACACAGATGTCTTGTCCAACCGACATCTCCTCAACTCAAGGCCGGGCCCTGTGTGCGGTCGGCAGATGACCTATTAAATCCTTTCCCGATAATATAAGTTTTGGCTATCATGACACAGTTAATGTTTTATCTGCCCCAAAACTCTGGGATTCATCAACTAATTTTTACGACAATGAGCATCAGAATTCTCGCCGTCCCGTTATCAAAATAACATCGCTTTGCGGGTGGCCTTTTTTTTATCATCTAAGTTGTTAAATCTTGTCCCTCTCTTTCTTTCTTTTCTTTCTCTTTTTCCTTCCTTTGTCCTCGCAGAGAATTCTCATCATTCTCTGATAACACTGTTGTCACTATAACACAGTCAATGGGTATCCATTCAAAACTCTGGGAACATTTGGCATATCTCAGCATCAAACTTCCGCGAGAAAGTAAAAATGACTATCCTGATTCGCACCCGAAAACAACAAATCAAAAAATCTTTTCACCGATCCTTTGTTTTGGGAAAATAACAAAACAAAAAGAATATCGCTCAGTATGTCTTTCGTTCTATCTATCGGTTTAAGTAATCCCCGTAATTAACTTCTGTGGTTAATTAATTGGTTAATTAACCTGCCGTTTCTAAATAGTGTTACACTGATAGCTCATGGCAACACAGTGTTTGCTAATATCTCTACTTGGTAATTTCTCTTAATCCCTTCTCTATTGTCCTTAAATTGTTTGAGTATACACAACCTGTGACCACCTGTTACCTATATAGGACTTAACGAGGTACACGTTCCCAGAATATCCTCTCTACACTTCCTTCTCTTTAGTTTTCCCTTCTTCAATTTTTCTTTCTTTCAGTCAGCATTCAGTAGGTCGATTGGCTCAGACAGGTGTGTGGTGCCTTCACCCCAAAGGTCGTATTTCACCAATACTACCGCTGAACTTACACAGGCCCATGTGCAAACAAATGACAGCATCAATGAGCAACTTCTTTCATCCTTAGTGACTTGTCAACTACACCTCCATCCTCTCCAACCAATCCTGCTTCAATTACTGGTTAGGGTTTTGAACGAGCCCAGCATTCTACCCCTACCTGATACGGCTGTCCTTGGTGGTAATTATATGTCCGTGTCAACCACCAAAGATGCTGACCTATCCAGGGCGCTTCCCAATGGCACCTTTACACTATTGACAGTTAACACTGTGGGGTTGTACTTCACCTTTGCCCCCTGTTGGTACAACCAATCTCCACCAAGAGTCATCTCCTCACCAAAATCTGGAGCTACATAGAATTTGTGGACACTATTTGTCTCTCCTGGCTTCACTGGGAGCCTTACCATTCTTGTTATTTTCAATGGCTTCCCATCCACCTGATCAATTTGTATATCAGGTTTTTTTAATATGAGCATTCCATCCTTGGATTTTATGCAGCTGGTTGATGAGCATGTCTTCTATCCTCTGTTAGTTCCCTCATCATTTTATACTTATCTCCTTTATCTCTCATACTCATTCTCTCTATTTTTTTCATTCAGCCATTCTTTTTTAGCCTTTTTAGTTTTCTGTATTCCGTTCCGTATCTTGGCAGAGTTTTCTGTCTTCTTTGCCTCACATTGAGAATCTCATCTGTGAACCATTCCTTTTTTCTTCTTTGTCCATTCTCCTTTGGGATGATGTCATTTGCAGATGTCAATAAAGCTTCTCTTTTTGTGTCCCATTTTCAGTTTCCCTTTCTATTTTGTCCCTCATATCTTTTTTTCACACTGTCCATATATTTTTCCTTTACGTTCAGGTTGTTCAAAAAACTCTTGTTACAATTTAGGTGCTGCATTAGGCTTCTTCAGTTTCCGTAGTTTCACTCTTAGTTTACATATAACAGGGAGGTGATCACTTCTGCAGTCGGCACTTAGATAGGTTTTGTAGTGAACAACTGCATTCCTGAATCTTTTGTTGATAGTTATGTAGTCATTTTAGTTTTTAGTTTGTCCTCTTGAGCTTTCCATGTCCATAATCATCTTGGATGTCTTTGGACCCAGGTGTTGGTTATTACCTGATCATTGGCTGAGCACCCATTTTTCTCCGCATTCATTGCCGGTTCCTTGTTTAAATTTGCCAACTATCTCCCCTGTTCTCTTCTTCCCTACTTTGTCATTCAGGTCTCCCATGATTATTATAACTTCATGTGATTTACATCAAAAGTTTTTAAAAAAACCTCCATAGGTTCAACCTTGTCTAGAGTAGTGTTCTCTTCAGTTGAACACCTACATTTAATTTGATTATAGTGCCACTTGTGTACCATTTCAGGACCTTTTACTAGATACATCATCTTGCCAATTCTTCAGATGACAGTTCTGACTTCCCAATATATTTTGTTTGACTGGTACATACAGTAAAAAACCTTTTGATCAATTTTGTAAAATTTTTTCAGGTTTTTGTATCACATGATCAGGTTTTTTTTCTTATTGGGTATAAGTTTGTCAAAAACTGATCGTATTTTTTGCACAGTTTTTCTACTGGAGTCATGGCTGAAGGTGCATTTCTATTTGGTGTAAGCCTGTACACCTGTAAAAACTGCTGTAATGCGGCATTTGTGGATCCACCTTTGACTTTTTTTAGAGCCCTATTGAAGGTATCCACAAAACACTCTGCCTGGCTGTTACTTCTAAGATGGTAACAGGCAATTGTTATGTGCTCTACCACAAACATTTTGCAAAATTCCTTAAATTCTTTCGATGTACATTGAGTGCCATTATCTGACACAATCGACTCTGGTTCTCCAAACCTCGCGAGCAGTTCATGTAAAAACTGAATTACTACTTGTGTGGTTGGTTTGTTACATCCGAATATTTCTGGCCAATTTGAAAAACTGTCTACGACAATTAGATAATACATCCCGATAAGTGGACCAGCAAAGTCGACATGCAGACATGACCATGGGTGGCCAGTTTCTGGCCATGGGTTGAACTTAACTGGTGGTGCTTTAGCTGCCAAAGCACAGCCTTTGCATGAATTCACCAGACATTGAATGTCTCTATCCATGCTACCCTAGTATGTGTAACTTCTCAAGCTTTTCATTTTGGATATACCAGGATGTCCTGCATTAAATTCTTTCAGGATTCTCTTTTGTAGTGCCAAAGGTACCACTACTCTTTTGCTTACATGAGAACGTCATCACACATTGAGTATACTCCCGAATCTTCTTTAGTCCTGTCTTTAAGTTTTTTCTTCATTTCAGTAATAAATTTGTCCTCCAATGCTTTACTTTTTATATCTTCCAACGTCACAGTTCCCACATAATATTGCATAGTACATTTTTTTTTTATCTCTTCTTCTGCTTATAGAGAAGCAATGACTATGTCTTCTAAAGGTTCATTATTCCTTGGAATAAGTCTGGACAACCCATCCACATGACTTAATTTACACGATGGTAAGAATTCCATTTTAAAGTCGTAATTCAATAAAATGGTTTCCCATTGTTGTAACCTATTAGCCGTATGAGTCGGTAATCCTTTTTTGGACCAATAAATAGCTATCAACAGTTTGTGATCCATTTGTAGAGTAAACCTTCTCTCGTGAATGTATCTATGAAATTTTTTCAGAGCAAAGATAATCCCTAAACTTTCCTTTTCAATCATGGAGTAATTTTTCTCAGCTAGAAGAAGCGTCCTGGATGCACGTGCAATTGGTTTAATCGAGCAGTTTCTAGTTTGTGCATAATGCACGTTCCTATACTGTATGCACTAGCATCACTTGCTACAATTATTTCTTTTTTTAGATCATAGTGTATCAAGAACAAGTCTGACTTTAGTATTTTTAAAATTTTCTCAAATGCTTCCTGGCATACCATCGTCCAAGACCATTTAGTATTTTCCTTCAAAAGTTCATTCAACCGAGCTTGCAAGCCACGCATATTTGGTACAAATACATTATAGTAACTTTCTAATCCCAGGAAACTTTGTAGGGTACTGACATTTACGGGAGCAGGCATGTCCTTTATATCACTGGCACGTGTTGGATTTGGTCTCCTGGCCTTCTTGTCAATTATCTGACCTAAATATTTAATTTCGTCCATAAAGAATTCACACTTTTCATCCTTCAGTTTCAATCCACAGTCCTGAATTCTTCTGAAAACTTTGAAAATATTTTTTGTGTTCTTCAAGGTTTTCACTTTTCAGCAAAATATCATCAAGATACACAACTACAAAGTCCAGTTCACTCAGCATTTTGTCCATTACTTGCTGGAAAATTGCTGGAGCAACCTTTATGCTGAAAGGCAAATGATTAAATTTGTACATTCCACGATGTGTATTTATGGTCAGTAATCTTGAACACTCATCATTTACTGGAATCTGAAGATACATGTCACTTAGGTCGATTTTGGAAAATATCCGACCACCGATAAGCTGCACAAAAACCTCTTCCAGCCCTGTAAGTGGGTAATGATAACTTTTGAGGGCATCGTTTAAGTCCGTGGAAAAATCCGCACAGACACATATCTCTTTCGACTTATTCTTTATATAAACGATTGGCAAGGTCCAATCGTTATATTCCACCTTCAATAAAACACCCATTTTTTGAGTCTATCAAGCTCGTCATCAATTTGTTTTAGCGAAGCAAATGGTACGTTTCTTTTCTTTTTGAAAACTGGTTGTATGTCTTCCTTTAGCTCAAATTTAGCTTTCATTTTCTTGCACCTGCCTAACCCACCAGAAAACACGTCTGGAAATTTAATTTTTAATTCTTCTTTTAGATTTTCTGCTTCATTAGTAAAACCTTTCACTTTTTGGCAGAACAAATTGATCAGAATGTTCCAGCAATTGAACTGTTCCAAACAGGTTATTCATGTTTTTCATGACAAAAAGTCTTAACATCAAGGTTTTATCTTTTAACAAAATACATTCGTCATAAATTCTCCTTCAAATTTTATTTTCTGTCCTGTAACACTGCAAGCAATTTTTTATGTTGGTTTACCCAATTTTCTCCATGTATAAACATTTATTATACTCAAATCAGAACCACTGTCAAGTTACAGTCTGATGTTTTTGTTTGGGATTTTTACCTGCACAAATTTTCTTAGAGGAGATTTATCCACATTAGTAATTTTAATGTAATTACTCACTAGTTTTTAAATTTTGCCTTACAGTGGGTTTTTTTTATGTCCTTTTTTGTCACATCGGCAACATTGTTTCTTTTTGTAAGGACAATCCTTATACCAATGTAATTCTCCACAAGCGTAACACAGGTTGGGAGTGATGTTTTTTTTTCTTCTTCACTTATGTTTTTGATGCACTTTTTTAATGTGCAACACGCCACTTATTTCAATATTTTTAGCATCTCAACAAATATTTATAAATTCTGACAATCTTCTGCTAAGTTTTGCAATGCTAAATTGGGTTCACTTTCCAATTTATTTAAAATCCTTCTTTGGATTTCAGCATCTTGCACAAATATCAAGCATTTAAAATTGTCAGCGCTTAATTCTTCCAATTTGCACTTTTCACAATTTTCTTTCACAATGCTTGCGAATGTTGTGAAGTCGTCATCTTCATTTTTCACTAAATTCATACATTTCCATCTTTGATAAACAAAGATGTTTCTGGGATGAAAACTTCCAAAAGTAAAGTAACTGTTTCTGTAAATGTTAGGTCACTTCTTTGGTAAGAGTTTATAAACTTAATGTGTTCAACAGTGCCTAGTTCCCTTAGCAAAAGCCTGACCTCTTTATCATCAGCCTAGTTTGCACAATCAGTCTTATACAAATCTTTGTATCTATGAAGATACGATGAAAAAGTTAACTCTTTTTCTGGTAGATAGTGAAATTCCGCAATCACATTTATGGTAACATCTTCCAAATATCCATTCTTATTATTCATGAACATTTTCTGTTGTTCTACCAACATTTCCATGAGTTTTTTAATTTTTATTCATACTGCTTTTGCTGTTCACTTTGCCGTTTGACCATTTCAAGTAATATTGTTTTAAAATCTTCCATTTTGATTTTTTCCCAATGAACCTTGGTGAATTTTAACGTGCGTTTTTGGTGATATCTTTTTCAGCAAAGTTGTGATTGAGAATGTTTCTTTGATTTGCGGCCAAATTCTTGACACAAAAATATCGCACTAGTGATGTTTTCTGATTTGGGTAAATCCTCATAACTAAAATGTATTTTGGTCAATCCTTGTCAAAATGTTGTATTTTGACTAATACTTGACACCAAAATGTTGTATATTTGGCTAATCCGCATCGCCAAAATGTTATAATTTTGGCTAATCTCCGTTGCCAAAATGTTGTAATTTTGGTTAATCCTTATCGGCAAAATGTTGTAACCTAGGGAAGGTTATTAAATTGAATAATCACATGAAGGTTCATAATGAACGACAATACTTTGGACAAAAACAACACCCATAAGACGTGAATCAAGTGAATTCAATATTGAATCTCCAACTGCAGACCAACATACAGTATTTACTATTGTATTTATGTGAATGGGGACATACCCATTATCGTCTGCAGGTATACTACAACAATTGTAAAATAAGAATTTATATATAAAAATACAAGTGACATTTATAAAATTGAAGACGTGGCTTCAACAAGTGGAAATGTCATCTTGAAAACATTTCAACACTAATAAGGAGGAAATAATTCCTTCTATAACGCTAAAGTCATGGTAAATGTTCCTTTAACAGTATCAGTGTGTCAACCCAAAATCTTTTCAGCAGAAGAACTATTAAAATGTGCTTAAGTTGCATTGCAAAACATGACCATTGTTCTTTCTTCGAATGGACAACACTGTATGAATGCTAGACCCACAAATTACAGCTGTGTGCAATCAAGAATGCAACCTTTATGTTTTAAAAAACTTTTGGCCGAACAATATCAATATCAATTATCTATTTTGCAAGTCTAGTGATGTCTAAATAGAATAAAATACAGGAAACTTTCAACATTTTAAATTAATGAAGCCATTAAAATGAGAAGAAAGATGAAAGTCATGTTTAATTATTATCTAAACTATTTTAAAACAAGAGAGTCTTTTTTGCATCATCTTATAACACACTTGAAATAATCTAAAGATCTTTTGATGCCTTTGGACACGACATTAAAAAGTATTGACTAATTGAAATGTCGGTTAACAGTAAGATTTTTGAACACTTATCTCTCATTCATCATAATTAGCTTTTGATGGCAGTTAACTAAATAATGATGGCAATACCAATTTTCTTAGTTATAAATGTAATGACATTTATGGCTTAGAAACTAGCAGACTTGATGATAAACAAAAATGAAATCTGTGATGCTTAATAGATTTGAAACATTAGTATGGCAAAAAGAGAGAGAAAGAATATTGACAGAGAGAGGGAAAAAGTTTAGAGAAAATTGAGAGAGAGAGAAACAGAAAGGAAAAGCTAAGAGGGAAAGAGAAAAAAGAAAATAGAATGGAAAAGGAGAGAGAGAAAGAGAGTATAGTGAGTCATCATAAATTTCTTCCTTCCTCTTTGTTTATAAAACGAAAAAAAACTTGTTTGAATGCATGACTGAGATATTGCTTCAGCAGAAAAATGTGTGCAGGACAACATGCAATATTTGATTTAAGAGGAATAACGAGATAGAATGATAAGATCTGATGACCACTGATAATGAAAGTGAGAAATGAAGGCAGAAAGGGGTGAAGAAGGTGAGAAATGCGTGCCTGCAAAAAATAATTATCTGATTCATTGTTTATTGATGCAGAACTTCTTTTGAACAATAGATAAAATCTTTTCATTTCATAATGTCATTCTCGTACAGCAGATGGCGCATTTAATTTTTAAAAAAAGAAACATATATAAACTTCCTGTTTTCATTTTCAGTGGCATTTTTTGCTTGGTTCACACTGGATTCTCCCACCTTTCAAACTGAGAGAGAAACAGGTAGGAAGTGCAGACAGAGGAGGGAAGAAAAACTGATTGTGAGAGTGAGGAGAGAAGAAAAACTAGAGAGAAAGTGAGACAGAGGAGAGAAGAACTGACAAAAAGAGATAGTGTGGAAGAACTAAGAAAAGGCCTGAGAAAGAGAGAAAGGAAGAACTAATAGAGAGGGAGAGAAGGGAAGAGAAGTTTTGTTAAAGAGAAAGGAAGAACTGACTGACAATGTGTGATGGTGAGTGCTAACTGAAAGAGAGAGAAAGAGCAAGAAGGAACTGACAGAGAGAGAAAAGAGGTAAGGACAGAGAGAGAGAGGGTGTGATATGAACTGAGAGAGAGAGAAATAACTGATAAAAGAGAAGGAAAGTAACAGAAAGGAGGAAAAGACAGAGAGAGAGAGGAAGAAGTGATTGAGAGAAAGTAGTTAAGAAGTGACAGATTGAGTGAGGAATAACTGACTGATAGAGGGGGAAGACTTAAGATTGAGAGAAAAAGAAAAAAGAAGAGTTAATTAAAAAAGTTGTTTACAAGGGATTTTGTTTTTAAAGCAAACTGAATGTGTTATCTACCTGAGGATGGTCAGTGAATTCGTTAAGAAAAATGTAGTTACAGAAACATTGTTGACAAGTTTTTCTTTTATCATCATATTGCAACATTTTATTTGCATGCTAATGTTGACCTTAGATTATCTGACAATTAAGTAAGTGGCATGGATCAGAAAGAGATAACAAGTAACCCATAACAAGGTTTGAACTCATATACTATTAAGAGTCTGTCTGAAATCAACAATACTTTATTAATTAGGCCATGGAAGAAGCAAGCCAATCAGTTAGCATTCAGTGTTGGAGAAGAATAAGAAAATCAAAGATAAAGTACTTAAAAATAATGTAACAGTTTCGTCTCAGAAATTTAGACATTATATTGACTCCTTTTTTTTTGTTCAAACAGAAAATGCAAGCTTCGTAGAATGTAGTTTATGATTTAAAAAATTTAAATAAAATACAATTTCTTTATAGAGTTATGACTAAAGACAGAGAAATCTGAAGTTCTATCCTGGGTTGGTGAATCTCAGTCATATCTATGAAAAAAAGATCATGTTCAGTCTGGTATTTGTAAAATCTGAGAAGCTCACGTGATATTTGCATATCTACCATCATTGCCTCTCAGTTATGGGCTCTTTTCTTACGCACTCTTTAGTGTTGATATTTCTACAATTTTCTGTGTTTTGAATTTAAGAACAGGAAGTCTACACCAAGTTTTAACCCTTTCCAGATAAACCTGGTCAGTCAGATGCGTTTGTCTACTGAATCTAATAATATTAATTGGCCAGAGAGTGTTATATGTTACTTAATTGATAAGCAATTTTCAATAGAACAAAAATCACAAATAGACTTATGAAGGCTCAAGAGGCTTTTCAGGCTATTCTTGACTTTATTAATGAGTTTAAAGCAGAGAAAATAAATAAATTTAGTTTCACAGATGTATGAAAACTTCAACAGTGCATTGACACTGGGGCCAAATATAAAAGACTGTAAAATGGGCTTCTAATACAATTCTATTTACAATATATTTTGCATTTTTTGTAATCTTATTGTATTTAGTTTCCATGGAAACTAACCCAAACCAGATAGTCATGTGTAAAAAGAAATTCCTATCATAGAACCTTGGCATAATCCTACCAGAATAGATATGGTATAAAAGGGGTTAACTTGTACAGAAAGCTTACAAACTGAATTTCAATTTCAGTTATGCTTAAAACTGATAAAATTTAGAAATACATTCAGTCTGGAAAGGATTATGAAGCCATTTCCGATTAAGACCTACTAAGTCTAATCTCCTCTTCCATGGTTTCTTTCAGGCTGAAATTCATTCAAGACTGCTTCTATAATAATATAAATCTGGAATTAGGCTATTTGGAAAGTAATGTTGAATTTTGGAGATCAAATGAAAATCCCTTCAAAGAGCATAAATATTACTACCTCTGTCCCATAATAGGTATTGTATTTAGTCTATGAAATGTGTATGTAAATGTCACAACTATTATGGGACAGAGGTAGTATTATTATTGATAAGAAAAGGCCAGTATGAAACTAATTCTGTTATTTCTTGTTGATTGATTTGGTTAGATTTCGTTTAAATGTCATGTGTCAACCCTGAGGGTCATTTTACACCAACCATATTCATTGTTGAAAGAATCTTGGGATTCTGGATGAAAAGAAATCTGATGGTGTGGATCTATTTGTCAGTTTTAAATGGTTTAGACCATGTTCCGGTGATGTAAAGAAATGAAAATTTGAAAATCCAGTGAACAAGAATAATGAAGTAGATCCTCCTCCCCCCTCCTCCACTAATGATTTGAATCTCTCTTCTTAGTTAATCTTTTACTCTTCATGGGATTTCAGCAAAACATTTTACTGACTGGTCCGATAAGGTTTTGCTCTTGTGTTTGAAATTCTAACTGTCCTGTTCTATTCCCAGAACTCATAGCCAACAACTTACAACACACCAAACTCTTACACAGGTAGTAGTGTAGTTTCGATGGTCGGATAGAGTTGTTGCTCTAAATCCTAGATTCTCTCAAGAATAAAAAATATGTGTGTCACTGAGAGATTTTGTACCTACTAATAATGGTGATCATGTTCTTGGTGAAGAAATTTAAATTATATTACATTTAAACAGATTTTTATTCTATATAAAAATGCAAATTTACTTTTTAAACAATTTTATAGTTTTATGACATACTGACAGCTTCATAATATTGTCCAAAAATAAATCAGTTCTTGTTTGTTATTAATATGCAAGTTTTTTTATATTCAGTTAATCTGGTGTAAGTATTTTTTGTTTTAACCTCTCAAAATTTCCTGTGTTTTTTTAGTGCATTTAATGCTCTAAATCTGTATATTTCAATGATCTGAACTCTTAAAGTTTCTGATGTGCTGGTGATTTGTTCTTTAACTTGCATTTTAATACATTATAATCAATAACAAAGTTTATGACCCTTTTGGGGCTATATTTCATCATCCTTAAAGTGCTTAAACCAGTTTTGTGTAATTTGGTCACATATTGTTTAATTTCCTTCCATGCACTGAATTCTGCAGATTACATTAGCAGCTCTGGGGCCCAGTTTGAAATAATTGCTTAAATATTACCAGAATCTCAATACTTGTGTCAACCATTATAATATCTAAGAAAAATGTTTCAACTGAATATTATTAATCATTTTATATACAGTAAAATCTTAGACTTTTGATATGTACATGAAATAAACTTGGGAGTAAATTAAAAATGAAAATCCTTTTGATACACCTTCATATTATAAATGTTTAATGCTTTTAAATAAGTAGAATTCCCAACTAATTGATTGGCTCACTAATCTGTGCTCTCCTTTAATCTAATCTGAAATTGTGAAAAAGGAAAGAGTGTTTGATTTTGAAGAATCTCCTTTAATAAGATAGATTTTGGGGGGAAATTCTTTTTACCTCAAAACTTCTCATGTGCTTCAATGAAAATCTCAAGTAAATTTGAAGAAGAAATCACCAAGTGCACATGTGTCCAATGTGAGAAAAAAGTAGGAATCAAAAGTAGGAATTTTTCTTTTATGTTCCAGATTAGAAAAATGTCGAAAAAGACAAAGATAATAAAAGAATTGTTAGCAAATAAAGATTTTTTTTTTTTGTTCAGTTGAGAGACCAGGAAGCATTCTTGTAAAAGATGAAGAAGATATGAAACTAAAATTAGACACACAGTTATTAGAATCTACTGAAATGTAAAGACTTGAAAACTGAAATATTAATTAGAAAGAATTTCCATCCTATGAAAATATTTAGCCAATTATGTTTTCGGTAGTGTAACACTGATGGAAAGCATAGATTATCCAGCCTCATTTCCGATCCTACAATATTCCATTATTTATCATTTGAAGAAAGGAAAAAAAGTAAAATGTAAAACCGACAAGCCCCCACCCCTGTCAAAAAAGGAAAGAAAGAAGGGAAGACGGCTCAAGCTGCCTAACTTCATGGCGGTGGGGTGGTGGTCTTGACCAGGAGATTGATTTTTTTCATTTTAATCCCAACTCCATGGCATTTTAGTTCATATCCTAGAATACATTTACTTTTGGTCAACTTTCTCCTATATGAAAGCAGGCCACTCTTGAAATGGAAGAATTCAATCACAGCCAAGTATACACGTCTGCTTGAGGGCATATATTTATTATGCACTAATACATTAGAACATCTGCATACCTGCTACAAAATTGTACATCTTGTTTCAACATTAAAAAGTAGCATTTCTTCAGGTGGGAAATCACGATGGTCCTAAATATTTTATATATTTATATAATATATATTTTTTATATATTTATATAATATATATTTTTTATATATTTATATAATATATATTTTTTATATATTTATATAATATATATTTTTTATATATATAATATATATTTTTTATATATATAATATATATTTTTTATATATATAATATATATATAAATAAATATATATATATATATATAAATAAATATATATATATATATATATAAATATATATATATATATATATAAATATATATATATATATATATAAATATATATATATATATATATATATATATATATATATATATATATATATAGATAGATACAATATATATATATATATATATATATATATAGATAGATACAATATATATATATATATATATATATATATAGATAGATACAATATATATATATATATATATATATATATAGATAGATAGATAGATAGATACAATATATATATATATATATATATAGATAGATAGATAGATAGATACAATATATATATATATATATATATAGATAGATAGATAGATAGATACAATTTATATATATATATATATATAGAAAGAGAGAGAGAGAGAGATAAGTATTCCACTATTAGAGTGTCAGTGACTAAACCAGCTACTCCACTCTATGTTCCTGCAAGTGAGGAGGGTTGTTAGCAAGCTAGTAGGACTAAAAACAAGACCTAACAAAATGGCGGGAGAACTCTTAATGCGTCAGTGGCCAGCTAAATAGATCGCAGTGTCTCCCTAAAGCACCATGGAGAGGCCAACAGGAAAACACTCCAGTATTAATCCCAAGACACCTCAGAGCAAATAACACACATTTTATGAAACCCAATAGTGTGAAGGGAGTTAAGTCTATGGGAATTAACTCCTTGCTTGGTAAAGACTGACATGTGTAACAGGTGTCACCTGACCATCATCCCACGAATGCTAGCCTAAATATCATAAAGACGATAAAAATCCTCGGAACCTATCCCTCGCCTGGAAAGATGCGACAGGTGTCACTGGACCATCATCCAGTGACTACTCACACCAAACAAAAATAACTTTCAAGACATGGAATGTTAGAATGTTACACAACTATGGCCAGTTGGAAAATGTAAAACAGGAGACAAATTGGTTAAATGTCAACATTTTAGCTGTATGTGAAATTAGGTGGCCAAACAACAGCGATTTTATCAGTGACAACCACAGAAATATATATATATACAAGTAGAGAGAAAAATGAAAAAGGAGTTGGATTGATACGAGATCAAGATATCAAGCAATGCATTGTGGGATACTGTCAATTATCTGAAAGAATTCTTGTAGTTAAACTGAATGGAAAGCCTTTCAACATATCTATTATAATAGTGTATGCACCAATTCAGTGGGTCATACATGCCTGTCTTGAGTGATTATCACACTTAGTAATTCAACTGTGCATTTGTTATATGCAGCATGGTATGGTGAGTTGAAATGGATCTACATTGTGTGATCTCCTTTGCTTTATGGTAGCAAGGGAAAAGAGATGTTACTCACACAAGACTCAGATTCCAATTCATTTTGTTCTAGGAGTTTGGGTGAGTTGGGGATGGCATTCCTTCACTTCAGTTCAGTGAATCCATTCACATGATGTTTTCATGGCTGGTCTGACTCCTTCAAAATTTGTTGCCCCAATTAATACCTAATATATCCTGCTCGATGTTCATACTTGATCACATGATTCTGCACGTGTGTGAGAATCTATTTTTAGCTTTCACTCGAACATCTTACTGAGGTCGCCAGCCTGTCTGACTTAATTGTTCTTGTAGTCAGTGTCTACTATTACAGATTGAAAGTGAGAGAGGGAGTTAATGTACTATATTAGAGAGGTGGAAAGAGAGATGGTTCGCTAAGTGTAAGATGTATTTGGTTTAGGGGTTTTGGTTGCATAAGGATACAACATGAACAATCCTAAAATCCTATTATAAAATTTCACACTATCAAATAATTTAGTGCAAATATTTCTAATTCAAACAAGTAAGCTGAAATTCACAGGTTATATTTACTATATAAATAGATTATGAAAACTTCATCCGCATTAGTTGGTTGGTACCAATTATAGAAATGTTGACTTGCATAATCAACTTTAACATATTACTTGAGCTGATTCAAAATACTATAAACCTCATTCTGGCTAATTGGTATTATTGGATTTAGTAGTAAACAAATATACATGACTAATGAAATCTGAGCAGTGAGTCTGGAAAGAGTTAAATACTAAATCTGTGCAAAATACATATAGATTTTGGTCACGTCTTCGTGTGTGTTGTTGTTTTTACTCATATTTTTTAGCTTATTATTCAGTTTTTCATTTCGTCTTTTTCACGAGTTTCAGTCAACAAAACAAGACTCGTACACGCAAACATAAAAATAATACATTAAAATATCTTGCGATTCTAATTATTGCCAGAAAAATTACAAAATGCAACCTTTACATATATGACATCTGTTTGCAAAGTATCTAGCTATTTTCATTATTAAATGTAAAGTCCTTTAGTGTGAGAAAAATTAAAAAATTACCATATTCATAATTGAAATCTGCTATTAATTTTGTTAATACTTGAAAGACTTGTTTTTTTCATCTGACACATCATCAGAGGAAATCTATTGATATGAACATGACGAGAATGTAAAATAAATCTTATCTAAAAGAATCCAACAAGAGAAATAAGATCAAGAAAAACAAAGATTGACAAATATATTTCAGCAGATTGAAATTCTCAGATCCTTCTGCTATCACAACAGGACCAATGTTCATTAGTGTGCTGCTATTTCCTAAATAGTATTATAGAGTCTTTTGTTTTCCAGTCTTTTGGTACTGCATCCTGCAATGTGGTCTTGAAGAAAAAATTATTATTGGAGATACAATTTTGAAGGAAAAACTAACACCAGCAATACATTTTTCAAGGAAAAAGTATTACCAGCAGGACATTTTAAGGGAAAATTATTACAAAACAAAATATTACCAGCAATACATTTTTTGAAAAAAAAAAAAAAATATATATATATATATATATATATATATATATTACCAGCAATACATTTTTGGAAATAAAATATATTACTAGCAATAAAAATGTTGTCGGCATTAAATAACCCATTGAGGTGTTGATATGCCATAAAACAAAACTAAAGCAAAATAGACTTGGAAGAATACAAGATTTAGAATTCTCAATCTGATCACCCAGAAAAGGAGAGAGAATTTTTTTCGTTTGTATAAAACATTAAACTTTAGCAAGTCATCAGATTTGAATTTTGCTTTCGAAATAATAAGAGTGTTATGCTGCATTTCATGAATTTATAGCCTTCCCAAATTTCTGCTTTCACCTTTTTTATCATTGATTCTTTCTGCACAGCATAAACTTAGCAAGTGGCTTTCTGAGATTTTACAACCTGTCATTAAGATGTACTCAGAAAATTGTATCACAGATTGTTTTCATTTTGCTAAATCTATTCAAAATTCTCATATTAATCCCAAATATTACTGCTTTTTTTTTTTTTTTATGTTCATGCTTTATGCTCTGTACCAAGGGAGTTTTTCATCATCCATCTTTTTCTGTAGAAGTCTTTATTGAATTGAGGGACTTTAGGAATAAATCAATGGAAGGAATTCAACCTTAATAATAAGATCTCTGGGCAATTGGATAATTACACGGTGGGTAGTTCTTTGTGTTTGGTCTTGGTTAACATTTTTGTTGCTTTTCATAATAAGATTTATTTTACAATTTGTTGATTATGCTAATTATTTTGATATCTGATAAGCATCAGTTGATATCTTTTAAGGAAAGGTTAATACTAAATTTTAGTTATCAGTCTACTAATTTAGGAAGTTGTGAGTATAACACTGGAAAAATCCAGAAATTAGAGGGTCCAAAATCCAGACTGTAGGGTGTGGCTGATAGACCTGGGTGATGCGATCTTTTGCTAAAAAAATCTGCATGAGATATGAAAAATCTACTTGATCAGCTATTATTGTGAATGCAACAGTCACACAATACATGGTTATGCACAATAAGGTCCTCCCTCATTCTGACTTGTTGCCAAGTTACATCAAAGACCACACTACCAGTTCACAAGATATTCAAAATGGCTGCAAATACATTTTAGAAAAACCTTGAAAATGCCACTTGTGTCACCTGGTCAAATTATTATTTTGTCCACTTTATTTTTTCATTGATTCTATTTGTCATGGTTAACAGTAGAAATATTGAATTTTTACTGTTACTAGTTGGACATAATAGGTAATTATGGGAGAGAGGTTCTCAATTTCTCATTCACATAGTCTCTTCTCTGTTACCCTTTGTGACTTGTCAATGAAAAGACAATATGTCAAGTTATCGGGGAATGGGACAGAGTTCAGAGAGAAGGTAGATTTCTGTCTTTTCTGAGAAAATTCATGCAAGTTGAACAAAGAAGCATTGGTCAGATATTCCTTTCAACAAGTCAACCAACCAATGTATCTATTTCACTTTGAAAGCTATCTTATAATGACATATCAAGTATAAAGCTTAAGATGATATTTCTTGGAGGAATACACAAATTTCTTGTAGAGTTGTCTGCCCTTTAAAATGTAACCTTTCTACAAGTGAGTACAGGTGCTCTTGAAAAGGTCACATTTTGCAGAATGATTTTTTTCTTCCCTTTTGCTTTTTGAAGTGTTGGTCCTCAAAGATTGGGGACAAAATCTCACCACAAACAAATATCAATGAAAGAAAAATAGATTTTAGAGTCAAGATTCATGAGATTGAAATTCCGAAATCCTTCTGGCACAGCATAATCAATGTTCATTAGTGTGTTGTTATTTTCTAAATCAATTATGCTCTCTGGTCTTTGTTTTCCACTTAAACGAAAAGAAGAGTCTAAAATTTAAATAAACCAAGGAATTATCCCGAGCTCTGCACTTACCCACTTGAGAGTGGCTGACAAGATATGTAGTGAGAAAGTTCTTTGTTTCTGAGCAACAGATAGCTTACAGAGATATTATTACACAGTCATGTCGACAGTATAGAGAAACCTCAAAAAAAAGAAAATTAATTTTTCAGTTGTAGTGAACTACCGCAGAGTGCAAAGAGGCCCAGGGTTACATGAATTTTTTGCAATGCTAGAATAAAATCAAGATTAAAATAACTTACCTCCAGTGCATACAAACATTTGAACGTGCCTCATGGTGCAAACTGTCCAAAGGAGAAAGAAATGGGGGCTTCGCAGGTCACATATTCAAAATAGTTAGAACTCCGAGTAAGATACTCTCTCACGAAATTATCTTTGCACATATGCAAATTTTGACTGTCAATGATGCATAAAATTAGGAAGAAGGAGGGAGTGAGGAAAAGGGTTGGTTGCTGTGTTGAATTGGTTTCAAGTGTTGCAGACGAGAGAAGAAACTGATTGCAGGCATTTTGACAATAAGTTTGAAGCTTTTTTTTCTGTATACAAGGAAATTTTTTAATTTTAGTGACTAAAATTAATGACTAAAATTAAAAAATTCCCTTGTATACAGAAAAAAAATTTTTAAAAAAAGAGTTCCAGGTTATTATTGGACATTTAAGACAGTTTTTACAAATTAATGTAATTATAGCAATTCTCAATGCGTTTTCTCATCAGATTTATTTAACGTATATAGTGAAATGATTTTAAAAGAACTCAAAGACCTATCCAAAATTATTATCATTGGGCATAATCTTAATAATACGAGATATTCATATGATACTGTGTTGATGGCACACTCAGCAAGAAAACTGAAAAAACTTAAGTTACTAAAAGAAAGGAAGAAGAAGGGACTAACTGCAAAAGATAGAATGCATGGTTGTCAGCAAGGAACAGTCCAAAGGTATAAGCTCTCAACCAAGGGGACTTGGCTTGGGGACCTCTTAACCAAGCAGGTACTTAAATTTAACTATCTGGGTAATGTTGTATCAGACAATGGTAAATGTGACACAGAAATATATATAGAAATAGTAAAAGATATTTTCCAGAAATTAAGCAAAGTATTAAGAAATAGGAAAATGCTGTTAGGCACAAAGAACAGAATGCAGAACTATTATTTAATGCTATATGGCAATGAACAGCAGAAAACACTCCACAGATGAAGAAGAGTCCTTGGGACATCTTAAGGAAAGAGTATTAGGAGAATTTAACACTTCTGGGATAATATTGAAGGTAAGAGCTGCAGAAGTAAACAGCTTAATGAGTTTGTGGAGCTGGATAACAGAATAAAGACAAAAATTGATGCTAATGGATGAAAAGTTACTTATAGCAACAAAAGAAAAAAAATCCTTATATTAAGGAAGTTGCAGAGAGCCATAATTGTCTACATTCTGAAGGGACATAGCACACGAAAGAAGAGAAGCATATAGCAGTGGTTTTCTATTGCATTGATAACATACTTGCATATGTGACAAGGAATAGAAGGCGGCACTGAAATGTTTTCAGTGTAATCTTCTTTAGAAAAAATCTGACCAAATGACTAAACATTATTTTTATTTTTTTATCCTTTCCTGGTGAGGCTAACACATTTTCAGTTGTCCTATGGCAATCCAACTTGAGGAATATGAGAAGGCTATAATGAAAGGAGAAGCAGAAAACATCTGGTATGGCCGACTCTATCTGAGAAGAGATACATTACTCACTCTGAGATAAAGTCCAGTTAATTGATTGAGAGCATCAGTGGAGAATGAGGAAGTAAAAGGAATCAGCAACACATATTGACCAAGTGTGGAATTCAACACCAGATGGTTTTGTTAGCTTTGCAAAGTTGATGTTGCGAAGTTTTCTGTCCTCTTGATGTATTTAGGAATCACCAGGGAACTTTTTTGTGAAAATAGAAAATAGTTCAATGGGTACATTAATAAACAATGTCTGTTACCTGGTAGGTTTTCTTCAACAAATACATTTCCCTTTTCTTTTTCATGCCTTTTTTTAGCATTTAGTTTTTAGACAGTAATTAATGAATTGCAATAACAAGAAACTTTTAACTTTTGCATGTTATTATTATTTTCAATAGATTTATATATAAAAAATGCTTTCTCCACCTGCAGCAGAATGTGCAACTCCTACAACTGTAGAATTTCAGTCATTGTGCCTTCTTCTTGTCCAGTGCATCTCCACAGGTGGCCCAGGTTTGCTGTTTATCAAATCACCATCTCTAGAATGGTTGCCAACCCAGGCTATACTGCTATTTAATCCATAGCTGGAGGAAGGGGAGATGGATTCATGCCTTTCTCAAGGCTCATTTGCACATAAGTAAATGTAGCAAACTCTGCTCTCCAATTGCTCATTCTGAGTCTCTATCCATTACACCACCCACACATGCAATAGATTACATTTATACAAATGTATATGTATATATGGAACAGGTTTGCATGTAATAATTACTTATTTTGATATCCATACAATGATTGTTGCCGTTTTTTTGCTACAAGATTTACAATGTCAAGTTCAGTATTTGACATGTGTTAATTCTCCTTTTGGATGGCAGAGGGGGCTTCTCCTATTGTATGTCTCATTCATAACAGATTCTGTTCAGTAGAATATCAATTCAGATTTTGTAAAGAATCCTTTTTTTTCATTTCTACTCATGATTTTTTACTAAATGACTTTTCTTATTTATCAATCAAGAAGAGAATCAAGTGTTTAAATATTGACCAATATTCCTTTCCATAAGTTTTTTTTTCTAAGCTTAATTTAATCTTACAGCTGTAGACTCCAGGCATGAACCCAGAGGGTCAACCAACAGACCACAGATTAAAAAATCACTAATATATTGGAACCCGGTGGTGTAGGCTTAAGCCTTAGGGACCTGAATGGGAGGGTACCAAAAAACAACTGGTTTGTATAAACACTTCAGTATTTAGATGATATTTCAATACTTTTGCATATATTTTCTATTCATATCTTCTAACTATTATGCATCATAGAAAGATATAAGTTATTTAATGTGACTTGACATCACTTTATTCATTGTGAGACTCTACATATAAAATGTGGATAAAGACAAAAAATTGATTCAGTTTCTCTGGCTTTTGTTGCAGATGTAAGAATGTACCCCTAACTCTACTCCATTAAAACTTTGGTTAGGTGCTGCCTAAAAGAAAGATCTTAAGGTACATGACATGTTTTATTCGTGCACTGTTTCATCTTTAATTGCTAAGGCTGAGAAGCATCCTGAGAAATTTCTGTAAGAATTATAAATCCTTCAAAATTTTCCAGTCATATGTTGAAATCCATAATATTTGAGGTGAGGTTAGTATCAAGTATGAGTAACAAAATCAACAAATCAGTTTACCAAAGACTGTTCATAGAACCATTAGCAAAATGTTCTGAAAGCATTTTAAGGTACAATAAGATTGACTACAAAGAATTTAACTTGTACCATTCAAACTTATAAAATATGATTGGTGTGAATATCAAATGCAACTAAGAGATAATAATTAGACATGTTGTTCAACAAGGGGACAAGAATTCTTGGACATAATAAGCGCCATGCTACATAACAAAAACAAGTCATATGGTCATTTTGCCATATAATTTTATTTGCTAAAAAACAATTTTAATTTTTCAGTTAAACCTCTTACCAATTAGAAAAGGGCAATTTTTACCATTTTCTGTAAGCAGATTCCTAACCTGCAACTCGTTGGATTTCTTTTTTTCTCGACATCAATGTTGAATGCACATAAATAAAAGCGCTGCTATTTCTCAAGTCTTCACTCCAATATTTTGGACTGTCAAATAAATGGAGAGATGTTATTCCTGAAAATGAAAGCTTATAGGACAAGAATAAGCAAAACTTTTGAATACAGAAGAAAATAATAAGTAATAGATTTAATTAAGACCAGTGAATTATTGCATATGTTATAAATTTTCTAGAATGCATAGACTGTATGTTTACTGCTTGAGAGCTTATTGATTACTCATCACTTGAATTGATATTCAATATTAGATTCTGTTGTGCATCAAAAATTAAAATTAGCATTTAAAAAAATGAGAATCAAAAAAGCAAATGCAACCCCGCAATAAGAAATTAATTAGGAAGAATATTAACTGAAACAAGATTTCTTCTTGCATGAAGAACAGACTGAGACCTATCTGCTCCTTCATAGATTGAATTAAGAGTTTCACTTGAAATTCTCCTAAGCTTACCAAATATAATAGGCACCGGGAGTCGGCTGGAAGGTACAGCAGTCAAAATGTCATGACTATAACAACCAAGATGATGATATTGGTCAAAGTAAATATATTTTTTTATTGGCATGTCACTTCACAACATAGAGGATGATGACTCTCCACAGATTTCATTTTTTTATTAACTGTGAATTACCATGACTTTTTGACAAAGATAATGGACTGATTTTTCATTACTTTCTCCATGGTTTGGAAAATCAGAATAGTCCATGTCCTTGACTTATATGCACCAAAAGCTACAATTTCATTTATCCTAAAGAAAGGGGGAAGCAGAATGGATTCATGCCATTTCCAACTGCATTTGTGTGAAAATGAATGCAACTAAGTTGGAATTTGAGCTCTGCTTGCCTTTTCCATGCTGATAACTCTTATACTACTTACATAAAAATTAAATTCGCTTAATAAAATTTAAAAGTTATGAAGAAGAAGCAAAATGTAGATGCAGAATTATTCATAATGTGTTTAAAATAATTTCATTTTTTTATTTATTACTTTTTGTAATATTGTGACACTATTTAGCTATGGTAATTAATTATCTAATTAGCCATAACAATTGAACGGGAAAATGCTGAAAACAGAAAAGAAGGGTTAAGAGATATCCCGATCAACATAAGATTTTTTTTTTTCAAAAGGTCTATTTTTCTCAAGAAATGGAAGAATTACGTCAATGATAATTTCATAAAAAGGCAATGTGGCAATCTCTAGCAATTGATTAATGATGGTCGTTAAAAGTGCTGGTTAAGAAAACACAAAATAACCAGAATCGACAAAAATGCGATCTGTGACACTATTTAGCTATGGTAATTGGCTAACTAATTAATCATAGAAATTAGAACTACCGGAAATACTTTAGGCGAGAAAGAGCTATATCGAAAGACAGACTGAGCGACAATTTAAAAAAGAAAAAAAAAGATGGGTAAAGATTTTGTTTTATGTACGAAGAAAGATACGTTTCGCAAAAGAAAGAAAATCCGTAACAGAAAGTGGGATTTAAGATTCTGTCAAAATGAATTAACATCATGACAAGTGGGTGACACGCCAAGGGGAACAGAATTCGGGAAAGAATGATAAAGCCAACCACACATGGCGGGCATAAAAAAATTTCGGCTCCGGTCAACTGCATACAGGCAGAGAAAATCAATATTGGTATCTTTCAGAGATACCATTTGATTTTTAATTCCTGGTTCAGACAAAGAGAGTCATCTGACATGTACGGACCTTGGCAGGAGAAAGGAGTCACGTAAAAAAAAAGATATTAGTATTACTTATTCAAACTGTTGACGACAGACACAGCGTCACCGAAAGTGAGCATCTGGTGATACGAGAATTTTAAGACATGAGAAAAATAAAGAATTTGATTCTCAGGTAAACACGACCACCCAGTTAAAAGTTGACGAGCGGAGAAACCAGGTGTCGGGTTTTGACAATGATTAATGAGTCGGCAGAGATTCTGCTAAGTGGATTTTGGGTGTCTCAGGATAAGATATGATAAAAATTTAATTATGGCAATGTGGAATTCATAAAAATGTTGGCCGATAGAAAAGAACAAGAAAAAGAGAATTTTTCTGAATGATTTTAAGAGGGCCAGTCTAGCCACACCTACGCTGCTGAGCAAACATTGGCCAAGTGGTGGCGTGAGTGATAGGCAAAGGTGAATGTATGAGAAAGGTGGGGAAGTTGTTAACACCCACTGAGAGGATTGGTATGAGATACCAATATGAGAAAGGAAGAGTCTCAGAGGATAATTCTCCTCCAACCTCTCCTCACGGACGAGAGAGACCCCCCCCCCCCCCGAAATGGAAAATGATTGACCTTCCAAAAATAGGAAGTAATTAATTTTCCTGTCCTGAGGACAAAGAGAATTCTTGTTGGGAATCAAGAATTATCAAGGAACCCAAACCACGTCCGGTTTGGTCGGTGTCCATATAAATGAACATCCCCGGGCGTTCCAAGCAGTTCAGTTCCAGAGAGTGGAGTTCCAGAGGCAGTTGAGTACGAGAGCAGTTGGGCTCGGAGAATAGCGCTTCGCAGGAGGTGACCAAGATTCCACGCCTTTCGACTTAGTCTTCCTACCAAAAGCAAGTTTTATTGAAGAACGACTTAAGATACGAAAACTCGCTTAAGAAACGCAAAAAGTGTCACAAATCCATAGAAACGGGCTGGGAGATAAACGCACTCCTGTATTCAACAGACAGATAAAGATAATTGTTATTTCTCAACATATTTGAACCTCTTGAGTTTGTTTCATTATTTTTCTTTTACATACACTTGTGCGGTATCACCTTCACCCCGGATTCAGCTTGCACTACGGACCAACGCCTGATTGATTTCATCTACCTAAGATCAAAAAAATTCTATACATTTATGAAAGGTTATAAATTTATAAATATTCTTTCTAATTTTACTTTTCAAATTTGGCCTTGTGCCATAATTGTATGTATGTACAATAAATAAATTTTACTTTTCAAATTTCAAAACTGCTCTCCTTTCATTGTGTAGTTAAGGAAGAGAATGGAGTTTTATTTCTCATGATCAGATACTATTAAGTTTACACTCCCACTTGCTTTAATCTGGCATTTACTGCACTGATCAAATACAGATGTAGAGTCTGTATACTACAATTTATCTGTTGTTGACTTTGACCAGCAATAGGACAACAAAAGAAATATCTACCAAGTGTTTAGTAGTTTAGCAAATGGACAAATGAAGAGATATTATCATCATGATGTTTGTCCTTCATGATTGAAAATGTCCATGGCTTCATCTGAAGTCATGAATTGAATTATTATGAGAGAGAGAGAGAGAGAGAGAGAGAGAGAGAGAGAGAGAGAGAGAGAGAGAGTTGCACATATCATATATCATTTCTGCCTGTTTTGGACCCAGAAGCAGGGTATAATCAAGATATCTTGAGAGAGATCAGGAGTCATTGGATAACCAGGGTGCTCTATGTGTCACACTTTTTATACTCTTCAGTCATTGCTAGTTCCACTCCCAAGTTTAGAATCAGTGTTGTCTGGACTAGTTAAGAGCCAAGGTTAAAGAGCCAAGTCTACCCTGCTATTTCCCATAGTTGAAACAAGAAGAGATTGATTCCTGCCATTGCATTAGTGTCAAGAGAACATTAACTTTGGTCTTCAACCAGAGTTTGAATTCAGTTCACTAATTTTATTTTCCACTCTCTTAACCAACTGCACCTACAAGTATCTTTGGCAATGGCACGAATCCAATTCATATTATGAACATTCCTCCTGATTATGGTTTTTATGATTGACTTAATATACTAGTATACAAACAAAAGATTAGTCAACTTAGTAATGTGTTGTATAATATTTGAAAATGAGATGGCTATTGTCAAGTAGCTTGAAATGTTCTGACCGAATAGTGAGTCTGCTATGGTAGCTGAACAATCACTAAGTCATTAACTGAACCGATCAACCTGCCTAATAATGCCTCTAAGACAAAAACGATCTTCCTTTTATTGATAGAGACCACTATCAAATCCTGTTAGGTTTCCAACAGATTTCCAAAAATAGATTTATGTGAGAATGTCGCTATCTGACGAAATTTGAATGGCGTCTGCTTATTGGCTTTCCTAGCTAACTAATATTAGAAGCTGTTCAAGTCGGAGAGGTTCTTAAATATATGGGATGCAAGTTCAAATCCTGCTAGAAGTTACTTTTGTTTTATTTTCAATCTTTGCTGTTTGCTTAATGGTTTTTGAATGTAAATAAAAAACAAAACCAAATAAAAAGAAATGAAATCTTGTCAAAATTAATAAGATTCATTCCTGATGCTTGATTAACTGGGGGTTTTTTATGCAAAAATGCCACAATCTTTGTGATTTAAAGCAAGAAAATAAAAGATGAAAGAGAAAGTAGTAAGAAATTAAGACTAATGACAAATTCTTCATTTCAGAAATTTGCAAATTGTTTTCATGTCTGTTTTTTTGATTTTTAAACCAATCGAACTGAAATAATGATTTTCTTGTTTTCCTTCATTGTTAATTAGAATAGATTATTTCAAAAATATAAGACTAATTTTTTATGACAAGACAAAATCATGAATAATGATTTTCTCTGTTGAGATAATGTTGGAAATAACATTTCATTTTGGTTCTAATTAGCATTTTGATGTCACTCATTGGTTTATATTCTGATAATCAACTCGTTGTTTTGTTAAATTGTCTTTTTCCCACATCTAATTATTTATTTGAAACAATTTGAATGTCTGGCCATCACCTTATATTGATTGGGAGACGTCCAAGCATTTGTTATTCTTGGGTAGAGTTTCAACATTTGAGTAGAATTGTAGCATTTGTTTTACTTTTAGTACAACACTTTAGGAATTATTGTAAGACGCACTACTCACGAGAATTTCATGGTTTTGCTATTTGAATTTTCTACTGAATCATCATTTTGAATTTAAGGATTGAATAATCTCCTTCTGATTTACACAACTATAAAATATACATGGAGATTCACCCCCCCCCCTCTATTGTTTCATTAAATATTTGAGCTTAACAAAATATTCCAATAACAGTCATAAGTACGAATGCTGGTATTTATTTAAAGAAGTAAGAGGATACAAATAAAAAAAGATTCAAAATTGATATGGTTTTCCATTTTACTGAAGCAGACATTAAATGTATGAGAGCATTATCCCTTCCGCTATCATCCCTTATTATGTATCCTTTATTTTTTTAATTGAAACCAAACAGCATCTCTGATATAACTTTTTCTTCCATCTTTTCTTGCAATCAAAATAGAATGGTCTATTATTTATCTGTGGTAATGCCATAGCATAAGGTGAAGGCTAAGTAACTTACTAACTAATGAAGGAATAGCAGAATTATATGATCTTTTTGGTATGTCATCATGCAACAGGGCCAACACATGTTGTAGAAAAACATTTTCTTTTTTCTTGTAAGTGCTCTAAAATGGAACGCTAGAAAAAAATCTCAAATATTTGAAGTCTCCCCCCCCTCCACAAAACAAAAATACAAGGAATTTCAAAAGTACATCACAAAGAACCATGTGGAACTGCTAGATAAGCTAGGCATATTTAGAAAGGATATTAGAATGATCCAGAACCTTTACGGGCAACAAACTACCTGCATCCGGATAGAAAATGTATTCAGTAAATATGCAAAGTATTCATTATTATTCAGTGGCCATAAACTTAATGACATAAGAGACAGATAGGAAACTACAAGAACCCCCCCTCCTCCTCCCCCAGAAGAAAAGCAAGAAGAAAGGACTAAGCATCAATTGCAAGGAGATAGAATGCATGGTTGTTAGCAAAACGAACAGTCAATTACAAATTGAAGATAACAAAATTAAACAAGTACAAAAATTTAAATGTCTTGGAAGAGTTTTAACAGAGGACAGAATGTGCAATATTGAAATCTGAAGGCACGTTAGGATAGTGAAAGATACCTTCCAAAAGCTAAGGTAAGTATTAAGAAACAAGAAAATGTTGTTAAAGACAAAGAAAAGATTACTAAACTATTATGAATCCTCCAATATGGCAGTGAATTATTATGAATCCTCCAATATGGCAGTGAATGCCAGACAATCTCCTCAAAGATAAAGAAGAGACTTGAAGCAACAGAAATGTGGTTCTACAGAAGGATGCTGAGAATACCATGAACTTGAACATATGAGCAACAACAAAGTTTTAGAGAAAATGGAAACAAAAAGGACACTTATACCTAACATCAGAAAAAGATACTTGAAATTTCTAGGTGGATAGAATGAGGAAAGAAAGAGGGCTTGGAAAATCTGATACTCACAGGGTAAATTGAAGGCTAGAGGGACCACGTAAAACAACGCATAACTTACCTAGTGAGCTTGAGTAAATGGATGGCATATCAGTGTTTAGGACAGCTAACAAAAACAAAATTTATTAAAAGCTACAAAGGACAGGAAATTGTGGAGAGCCATGCTCACCAACATCCTGAAAGTACACGGAACATAGAAGAATATATGCATCTGTCAAGTGATACAGCATTTTCTATATCTTACCAGATATTTCTCTATTCTCTGAAAATCATGAGAAAATAAATAAAATCATTTTCTATCTTTTTTCTCTTTTTACCTTAATAAAGCCACTTAATACTTTAGGTGCCCAAGATTTTGAGTATTACCTTATATTTGGCTTTTGTTTCAGGTGCTACTCAAACGTTTTAAGACATTCCAGCATATTGATCAGTTTATTAATCTGTTAAAGTCTCCAGCAGCATTAACAGCCCTGCCTTGGTGGTCTTGACAGATATTTCACGCACCTCTTGCAATTAGCTTACCAGCAAATAAAGAATTTCATTTACTATTGATTTTTGTTTTCTTGGCAGAAGCCTTCTCTTCCCACTTCTACTATTTATCACCTTCTCTCTCTCTCGCTTTCATCTTTTTCTCTCCTATTTGTTTCACTCATTAACAGCCGTGTATATTATAAATCCTGCTGTCAACTGTCATTTTAATTACTGAGTGACAAGACATTCATTAAAAAATTAAATGACCAAACTAGATGACAGACATCTTTATTTCTGCCTTCATCTTTCACTACTTATCTCTTCCTAATTTAATTTATAGTTTTACTGGATTTTTTTTCTTCTTCACAGACACAGTAGAGGATTTCAGTCTCTGTTTCTGACTCCTGATTTGAAAAACAAACTCGTTACAATGTTGTTTTGTAAAATTTGATAAATAAGTTTATACTCATTGGCAATGACTTTGCAAAGTCAGACGTTATGTCATGCAAGTGAATGTTTCCCCAATGAAATTCATATTAAGCAGTCAGGGTTGGCAAAACTTTCAGAATATATTTGTACAAACAATATGTGATGTGTTTCAGCTCATAATTTTTTCTTTTTTAAGCGTATCACCCCAAGCAAGGCTGGAGGCCACTAGCACGCAAGGGGTTATAGAAGGGTTGGAGGAAGAGCAGATAGGAGTGGTAAAGGAGAGGATGTGGAGAAAGATAGTGGATCGATCAAGGTAAGGGGGTTACAGAAGATTTGGAGCGAGAGCAGATAGGAATGAAAGGTGAAAGGATGTGGAGACGGGAAGTGGATAGATCAAGACAACTGGAGATGTCGATTGACATTACACTTAAATAGTTGGAGATTGTATTTGTCAGGGAAACAGGAATAGGGAAGGGAGTTCCACAGGCGAGATGTGCGAGACATGAAGCTATTGGAGTAGAAGAGACGTCTACATCTAACAGTTTCAATGGTGAAGGGGTGGGAACAGGATGCCAGCCTCGTAGGACGTTTAAATTCATGAGGCCTAGGGACCAGCGAAAGCAGCTCCTCGGAGCAATTACCGTGAAAGTATTTGTAAAAAAGACAGAGCAAGGCAACGTCGCATCTGTGAGAGAGCGACTGCAGACGAGATGACAGATCAGGGCCAATTACATTGCATATCCGTCTCTGGATCTTAAAAAAATATATTTATAATAAACTTATTTTCAAAGTGTCAGGTTTTATTATGCAAACAAAATAAATGCAACATAGATTTTTATTTCTCCATAAATACAAAAGATATAGGCCACAAAAACATATTTGATTAACACAATATGAAATATAAGTGTAAAAAATTGTTTACATATTAATATCGGCTCTTTGACATTCTATAACCTTCACCAGTCTTTCAATCATTGATTTTGTTAATGTTTTTACTGTTTTGACTAAAATTACCGGCATCAGTTTTTATTTCCCAAGTCTTCTTTGATTGACTATTGTTTTCCATTCTTATATACATCTCTCTGAAGGATTGACTACAGGTTTTCTGGTTGATTAATATCTAATGTGGCTGGTGGACATGCCATTAATTTAATCTTTTGGCAAGGTGGGCGATACTCAGCTTTTCAGAATAGGAACGAGTACTGTTTTTAGCTTAAAACATCTTGGCTGTGACATCTAACTGTAAAAAACAAGTCAACTTCAAGAATTTATGATAATTCTCGGCATTTTTTTAAAAACATCATCAACGTTGGAGAGACCTATAATTTTACTGCCTACAATATTATCCCCAAAACATTACTCCACGTCCACCGTGTTCTTTTCTAAGTCATATTGGTTGACTATTTCCATGAAGGACAAAATTATGCCCAGCCATCAGCTCTACATTAATCACTATTTTAGTGATTACTGTTTTAAATTCAGATATTTGATTAAAAACTTTATACTTTGATCTGAAGTGTAAGAGTTTTTTTATTATTTCTTGAACTTGTTTAGAGTCAGTCCCTTGGATTTTGATTCTTGATTGCTTGACAAATAGTTGAATGAAGAAGGCTTTTTGGGAAGTTAATATTTGCATCAAGGAATTTAGTGGGAGTTAAATGAGTAATGGAGAATGTATAAAAACCTTGGTTGATTCCTTGATTAATGAAGTTAGGTAGTGTGTGTTATTTATCAAGGAAAGATCATCTTAAAAATAAAAACAGTATTTTCAGCCTTTCTGATTGGTTCAAAATAATTGAACTTATAACCATTTTAGAGTAATGTCAAGAGGTACTGTTTCAATTGCATTTGAATCAGTGTTGCCAAATTGGCATACTAAATTTCTTTTCATTTGTATCCCAAGTTCACCCAGTTTATTTTAAAAATAACCCAGAAATAGTTTCAAATAGTGACATTCACAATTTAGTAATCCAATCTGGTGACCCTGATATGAGTAACAAAAGTATTTTTGACATTTGGTTGGTGTGAGGGTGGGTGTTATTCTTACAATATAACCAGCCCAAATCATTAAGCTGCCTGTTCTGAGCACAATGCCAATCTCTATATGATCCACAAATCTTCTTTCTTAAGAAAATATCTATTATATTACTTGTTTATAATTATGAAAGATATGTAGTATGAGAGTGTAGTATCTGTGTTTAATTTCTGTATCTTGTGCTTTCTGGCCAAGAAACATACATAGTAATATTAAGTGCTAACATATTTGGAATAGTGAGGAGGAGGAGGAGGGTTAAAAAAGGAATAAATGAAAAATGGAAGGAATAGAAAAAAGAATAAATAAAAAAATAAAAAACTTCAGGAAGATGAAAAGCAGATGAAAGGACAATATGGTCATCCCTTGATTAATGTGCATTTGACTAATGCATTTTCGATTAATGTGCTAAAACCATTATATACTAATATTCGATTAGTGCACTAAAACATATATTTTTTTTATAGTTATCAATGTACAAATTATCTGCACTAATCAAGGGATTCGTGTATATAAAGAGAGAAGGTGAAATGATAGCAATGAAAGAAAGGGAACTCTAAACCAACAGCAGAACGGAAGGATGTCACTCCCCTACATTAAATTCTTAATAGTCAAAACTCTTTGTTACCTAATGGTACTTTTGGTTTTTTGGGTTTTTTTTATTTCTACTTTCTCACATGTTATTGGAAAAATGTTACTATTTGTTAAACCTCGGCCAATTGTCCCCCAGAAATTTCTTGTCTATTTGTGCATACATATTGGTGATGCAAGTAGCAGCAATCTAAAACTTAAGACTGTCAATAACTATTTGTTACAGTCAGCCTTTCAAGGGAGTAAATAAAATATGAAATATTTAGCTTTCAAACAGAAAATTAAAGAAGTTGCTTCAAATGCACTCTTGATGTGCAGCTGTGCAAATAATTTCAGTTTCATTGGTGAAGTAAAAGCGTCAATATTCGAACAAATTTGGTTGTTAGAACTCTAGAAAGTATCTATAGGTTTTGTTTGACATCTTACCACCTCCTTAAGGACTTAACAAAGCAATGAAGCCTAATCTTTTATACTAATCCTAAATAAACATTGGAATAAAAGGTGAACTTGCAGAAAGGCACCAGTTATTCTTATACTCTGGAGTAACATTCCAGGTGAGGCTTTCAATTTCTCTGGATATTCACAGAATTTCTCTCCAGATTCATCTCATTTGTATTAGATTTTTTTTTTTTAAGATTAAAAAACCTGCAAAATGATTGTGAATCTCGTTTCAAATAGACGCAGAGTGAAGCAATTGAGTTTGCATGAAAATATAATATTAATATGCAATAGAAAGTATTGTTGAGAATCTAAAAGAAAACGATATCAGATATGTGTCCCTGCATGCTATCATAAATCCGAATGCGTTCACACAAGACTTTCTTTTATTCAAACGCATAAAAGAGATCATGAGATATATGGCAAATTTAGGTGTCATGAAACTGAACAATTTATGATTGCCATGCCAATGATATGGATTACATTGATCTGAACCTGTCAACCTTGTACCATATTTTTTCTTACCCTACCAATTACTAACACTGTTGCAGAATTTTATTCTTCTTTGTATTTTAAATTTAAATGGAAAACGGTTATCAGCGTGGAAAGTGGAATCAACAGCCCGAGTTCAAATTCCAGCTTAGTCTGTTACCTTCACTCTTACACTAATATCCTTAAGAAAGGCATGAATCCACTTCTACCCCACACCCGCAGCTAAATAGAAAGGTAGACAGGGTTCTCTAGCCTTTGGTGGCAATTAGTCTAAGAGAAGAAAAACCCTGAATTCCCTGACCATGGAGAACATAATTGGAAAGCACTCTCTTCCTCAAGAAAACATGGAAATTGACAGTTAATAAAGAAAAGGAATCTGTGGAGGCCCATGATTGCCTATGTCCTTTAAGGGAGATAACATCTAAATTGATGAATTTAAATTTATTGATAGATATTGTGATGGCATTTTTATGAGCTCATTTCCCCCCAGTTCAGAAACGTTTCTTATGTCTTTGATATAAAGACAGGCTGGTTAGACAACAAAAGGTGTAAAAGCAATGATTGTAATGCATTAAAATGTATTCATGAAGGGGCAGAACTATGACAAAGTAATCCTGCAGAATGCAGCTGTTTTCATTGCTGCTTCTTTTCCCATTTTCTCAGTGTGGCTCTGTCATGAGTTTCTGGGTCACCAATTTACTGTTGAGATATTTTGTTACAGATGAGAGGAATGAATTTACAAACAATATTGTATGTATAGCAACAACATTTTATTGCCTTAGCAAACCAGATAGGAAGACTATAAGGGGCTAAAGATGGTACGTATATATAGAAATATCCTTATTTGTGTGTACAATCCTATTGAAGATGTTGACAAATTTACATTTGAGAAAAGTTTCTTATTGGTTTGTTAGAGGGGAAATGAGACACATCTTGTCCTTATGAGACATCATGTCAGTGAAGAGAAAAACAAAAAAAGGGAGGGTCTGGTTCAACCCACCCTTTGATTAGCCACAGCACGTATAACCCCCAACCAATCAAAATATATCCTAGTCTCAATCCTCCATCTGTGTGTCTGTAATTTTTCTGCTCCTTGACATTTACAATCAGCAGAAATTCACATTTGAATCCATTTTGCTCACCCATCAGCTCTCTGACTTGACCTCCGATGTCAAGGTCATAGAAAGATCTCCAACAATAATTCTACAAAACTGCACTGATGTCACTTTTGCTGGTGCACTGTCATAAAGCAAAAGAAAGATAAAATCGAGAAGAAAGTAGAAAATATTTGTGCACATGAAACTAATCCATTTTTGTATAATAGCATAATGGATAAAAGCATTGATAGGCAATTAAGATGGGAAGGGATAAGGGGTAGAATGAGAAGATACAGATAAAAAATGATGATAAAATTGGAGACGTGAGATAATGGCTCATTTTAGATTTTAATACCTGTGGAATTTCTGCAGTTTTATCTTGTTAACTACTAACTGGCATGTTTATTTAGTTTTTAAGAATTCTCAGCTACAATCTTTCTTTTTTCCTCCTTGAACTCAAAGTCGACCTTTTTTACGCAAATTTAGATAACGAAACTCCCATATTTGATAATATATAAGACCTGGACCACATCCATTTTCATTTAATATTTCAATATAATGAAATTAGGCTAAGTACAAAAGCTGTTGGTCTACAGTCTCTGGGTAACTGGACGCTTCACAGATATGTCAGACCTGCGGGGTATCTTTCTGGAGAATAGAAAAGGACTGAGCTTGTTTTGTACTTCTTTCTCGTTTTTGTAACACTAGTTACTAGGGAACTTTCTGATATCATCTCCTACATGTTATTATGTAATTGGTTATTGTTTTTGGTGCAATCAAGTTGTTCTTAAGTAATTCTATTTCGATGCTTATTGATTTTTGTTAAAAATTGCTTGTTTGTTTCTCATCTCCCATCACTTCTGACTTGTAAGCTTTTTTGCATATATTAGCAAAAGGATATTGAGTTGTATAGTCTCTCAGCAGATCAGGTTTCCACATGTCACATCAAAATAAGCCATCATTGTCATCTGTCAGTGACTATTATAGAGGCATGATCAATAATTGATACCTGTCAGTTTTTTCCCTCATTTACAACACTTGCATATTGTGGACATTTATTTTTTGTAAACATTTTCTCTTTGTAATCAACCAATCAAAATGTTATTGAGTCTTTGATAAAAATAGTCAATGAGTGTAAATACAGTGTAACCCGGATATAAGAGAGATTTTCTCTGGTCCCAAATTAGAGCCTGTGTTAATATATATAATGGACCAAACCCGGATATAAGAGAAACCCAGATATAAGAGACTTCGTCTCCGGTCCCGGCAACTCTCTTATATCCGGGTTACACTGTAATATATTTGAGACCTAAAAGTCATGCATTTATCATTGGAAATACTTATTAGACGTCACGCTAAATGAGGTGACATTTTATGAATTTCTGAGACAAAGTATTGTTGCAATAATGTCTCCAACTTATCTTTTATTTTCAGCCACTGTGTACTCAAGAATGAGGAATGGAACTCTTTATTTGATCCCCCCCACCTCTTCATTTTCACATTATGTCCTAGAGATTTCCCCAAAAGTTTCACAATTCACTTCTTCTAATAGTAATTCTGCCTCTCAATTGATCAGTTGTATATAGAAGTTTGAACTTTTGACACTTTTTCAACTGCCTTATCCACTAGGCCACAAACCCTAGAAAATTCAAGTAGTGACTTGTTGCACCTTTAATCTGACATCTATTCTTTCCTGCTCATCAACCTCGACCGACTCAATCATTTGATCACGACACCACTTCTTATTTGCCACTGCTGTTTTTTATATCTATTATTTTGATTGCATTCCACAGTAATTACTGTGTTCTTTTTTTTTCTTTCTCTCTCACCATGCATAATTAACCAAACCTGACTTCATCATTTATGCATTACTGCTTTTCACTGTCCATCAAGCATCTTTAGCAGGTGGCTGCTCTCCTGTTTACACTTGCTGTCATACCTTCATCAAATTTCAGATGCACAATTTTCAGTCATCTTCTTCATCTGATGGAGGTTTATCTGCATGCATAAAATGGAATCACTTTCCAATAACATCCTGATGTCCAGAATCCAGAACTTCCTAAGGAAAGATACCAGATATGCCAGGTTAAGGAATGGTTCAAATAAAATGTTCATTTTGATATTCCAAGAATAAAAGAAGGCACTGGAGGAGATTGAGCCTGAACCATTTGTGCTCCTCTTGTCTGGCTTTCCGCACGTTAAGAGTGCTCCTCCCAACTGAGAAAACACTGGCAGTATATAGTTCTCCCAGTCCCAGACCCACGCTGACTATTGACTAATACCCGGCCAGTATCATTCATATGCAAATAGTCAGCACCACCTACTGTAAGTAGAAGGTCTTCTCTCAACAACCCATTGTGGAAGAGGATGTAACTCCTAGTGTTTACAGCACCACAACAAAACTGTGAGTCTCTTGTTGGGTTGACCTGATTCTGTTACAACATTGTGATAAAAACAATTAAGGTAATGGTTGTAGATATTAAATGATCAATTCATAATTATTTTTACATTTATTCTTTAAAAAAATTCCAGTTTTTGCTTGTGCTTTTTCCAAATATATATATATATATATATATATATATATATATATATATAGTTCATTGGTTCTCAACCATTTCTTGCCCAAGAATCCTTTACACTATATTTCTGAAAACTCATTCCCCTCTTCCAACAGGACCAAACTCAAAATGTGCATTTGCAGAAAGATCAACAGTTTGAATGTTCCAGACAGTGGTCTCAATTCCTTATTTAAGACGTTAAGATTCTTCCAGAGTGGGTTAATTTCCCCACTGGCTGAGAGCCACTAAGATAGACATTATTTTTGTTTGATTCTATAGTTGTAGAGGATGAGTCAATGCTGTACACAGTTTAATCAATTATTCTCTTCCCTAAGTGATATATTTCTCTGTAATTAGTTGCACAACAAAAGAAATGAAGCTGGAATGCTAGGTTATCATTCTGATGACAATAACTGATTGGGAAATTATAACCCTGTATGTAATGATCTTGATTATGGTCTTATCAGTGGACTATCACAATCGTCTAACCCTCTCCTATAATAGAATATTAACGCAAGATTCAATCCTGGAAAAGTGATGGTTAATGTGCCATAGTTCAAACTAATGTCACTTCAGACCAGAAATAGAAGCACTTGTCTCTCAGCTTCAGACACAAAAAAACCTGTAAGTAATCATCATTTGTTTTCTCCTGACCACATTTCTAAAGTACCTGACAAGAATTTGTTTATTCTGATTTCAAAGCATACAATTAGATGGCTACAGGCTTTCTGAACCTTTTTAGGCAGACCATCAAACCAAAATAACAATGCAAAGCTCTCGGAAGTAAACCATAAAAAAAATGAGGGGGGGGGGGCAAAACAAAAAAAAAAACAAATAAACATTCCCACAAAGCAAATGAGTGATCTATTTATTGCAAGAGAAGAATAAAAAACAATGCAGTTTTTAGTCAAAATAATTTTCCTTTTTTTTTTTTTTTTGATGTTGTTGCCTCAATGTTTCAGCTAAACTATTCTATGAGCTTCTTCAGATAAACAATGTTCTGACAACAGCAAAAACAATAATCCCAATCATCCAAATAATTCTCATAATTAGGCCAGCCAGATTGAAACATTTTATCTAATTTGACTTTGTTTTGAACTGAGACAAGAACAATGAAATGAAAATATACAGATTTTGTAAAATCAATAATCGATCTTGTATAAATATTTTTCATTTTGCCCCGGGTTTTATTCATTTCCTTTCTTTTCTTTCCCCGTTGTTTTGACAGCTGTCATCTTCAGCCTCCTTCGAGTGCCTCTGATATTCAGCAACCTATAAGCGTTGAATATAATCTTTCATCTGATCCATTAGAGTATTTCCTTCTCTTTCCTTTACCTGTTGTTTTGTAAAGAGAATTTTTAAAAAATCATAGTCATTAATTCTTTCTCATAATGCCAATCTACATTTCCCTAACCCTTGTGTTTATTTCACTATGACCTGACAGATTCCAGAGAATCAGATGAACTTGCACTACATTTCTTCTATAGGACCCTTTTGTAGCAGTTTTTGGAGCCTTAAGTTTAATGTCTGTTCTTTCCTAATTAGAAATCCCTATACAGTCCTCATACCTATGCTTGGCTTATTGACTGGATGATTTGGGTGGAGTAATTCTGCTGATTCTTGCTTTATTCTCAAGTGTCGTTTGGCATTTTATCAGAAATCCAGACAGTCGTCTATAAACATCAACAGACAATTGTCACAAATTTACAATTCAACTGGACTAAAAATACTGATCAAATGATGTCTTAGATTTTGTAGGCTTTTTGCAATCATTTTTGTGATTTTTCTATTCTTGCCATGCAATGTGTAAAACTCTGCTGATTGATTAAAGTTTTCTTGAAGATGATTTCTTCTTTTTTTTTCCTTGTGTCATCTCTCTGATTGAGTATCAATTAGTTTTTTTCCCACTCACTTTCCTGATTTCACTTCCCCAACTTTTCAGTGTTTTCTGCCTTTGCTCTCTTCTTTTACTTAACTGAATATACAAGCATTGACCGCACATTCAATTGGTATTTGTAGATTGAAAAAATCCTTTTTCTGACTATTTTACAATAGTATTTTGCATATCTGGAAAGGCATAATTTGATACAGTGTTGTACATGGGTGCTAGAAAATACCTGGGTCCTTTGTTCTTTGCCATAGACATCATCGCATAACTCTGAGGTACTGTCTGAAGGATGGATTCCCAGTCATCCATTGCTGTAACCATTGTGGCCAAAGGCAATTTCAGTCAGATTACTGGAACACTGTACAATATATAAATCTTAAGAAATAAAGAAAATAAAAACTGAGTTGAAATCTAATTTCTATTAATGATATCTGACAGCAAGTCCTCTGATCAGAAGGTTTTGAGGAGCATGGAACCACCTCTTAATTTCTGGTGTTCCCAGGTTCCCCCTGAGCCAGGGTGGTAGCACCTGTTAGGGTCCCAGCTATGGGCAAGTAGTTAATACCCAAACATGTGTAAAAATAGGTTTTAATACCAGAAATACTTTGTAATAAAAAAAAAATTTATTACCAGCAAAAACTTTTGAAGGAATAATTATTATCAGCAATACAAACAGTTATAGATTCTTTGAAAGAAATATGACCAGCTGTAGATTTCTTCAAGGAAACATATTCCCAGAAATAGATTTTTGAAGAAAAACATTACCAGCAATAAAAATTGCCGGCATTAAATAACCCATTAAGGTGTTGATATGCCATAAAACAAAAACAAAAACATAAAAATATAAAAATACTAGCAATACATTATTACATAAAAAAATTACCAACAATATCAATTTTAGTAAAATTACCTACAATACATTTTCTGTAGTTGAAGGTATACAATAACATTCAAAATATATTTAGTTGAAGTCATAAAATTGTGTTCAAAATATTTAGATTTCCGCATTAAATACGCCATGGACGTGTTGATATGCGGCGCAACAAAAGCACTTAATGGCAGAGTTAAAGTAAAAATGAAGCTTTCAGATGCTGAATGCGAATACTGCGTTTTGTCTCACCCATATAGATTTTGGTCTTGGGATAGATACAATTCTTTTTCTAATGACACCTGTCCATTTATCAAAGTAGAAAGTTTCCAAATTGTCTTACCTGTTTATTATTTTGTTAAATTCTCAACCAACTTTACACTCCTTATATATATATATATATATATAAAGAATGTATAAACATAATGTCTTAAAATATATATATATATATATATATAAAGAATGTATAAATATAATGTCTTAAAATATATGTATGTGTGTGTATATATATATATATATATATATATATATATATATATATATATATATATATATAAAGAATGTATAAACATAATGTCTTAAAATATATATATATGAATGTGTGTGTGTGTATATATATATATATATAAAGAATGTATAAACATAATGTCTTAAAATTATATATATATATATATATATATATATATATATATATGTGTGTGTGAGAGAGTGTAATGACTGCAGAGTTAATATAGATATAAAGTGGAGTTCAACATTTGGTGTTGCTAGAAAGGTTAATTTAAAAAATTTCTGTATATTTTAAACTTCAAGGAGTTTTATTTAACACTGCCAGCAGAAAAGTGTTTAACAAAAGATGCTCTTTGCCCAAAGTTAGACATAGAGGATGTACTGAAATTGATAGTGATTTATGCAAATTAAGCTGAATGTTTAGTAGCAGCATATACCTGCTACCTTCTTGCACTGACTGTTTCCCTGTTAGATCAGCAAAGATGGAATAATTTTGCTGATAATCTAAGTGGGGAACTATTCCTGCAACAAATGTTATTTATATATACTGTTTAATATCCGAAGCTTAGATTTAATAAACAAAAAAATCAATGCTTTAATGATTAGTAACATAGCAAATACTAAAAGCATATATAGATATTTATTGTAAATGATTTTACTATAGATATGCATTATAAATATTTTTACAATACAATGTACTATAATGCCCTGTCGGCTGGGGCTGTAGAATATGCCGACTGCACCTCTGCAGTGGGGTAAGACACCCCCCTCCCAATGGGGAGTCCTGAGTATGACGATAAACTACATCCACGTCCTGGGTCAGACGATAAACTACATCCAGCAGCAAGGCCTCTGATCAGGAAGTTTTGAGGAGTGTGGAACCAATTCTTAATTGCTGGTGTTCCCAGGTCCACCCTGACTTGGGGTGGTAGCACCTGTTAGGGTCCCAGCTATTGGCAAATAGTTAACACTGAAAGTGGGGTAAAAACACTATGAAAGTGTAAAAATAGGTTTTAATACCAGAAATATTTGTAAAAAATTATTATCAGCAATAAATTTTGAAGAAAAAAATTATTACCAGCAATACATTTTTGGAAAAAAATATTACCAGCTATACATTTTTGAAGGAAAAAATTATTACCAGCAATAGATTTTTTACAAAACAAAATATTACCAGCAATAAAAATTTTGTCAGCATTAAAAAATCCAATGAGGTTGATATGCCGTAAAACAAAACAAACCAAACCAATCAAAATATATGTATACATATACACCTTTTTTTACCAAACTATTGCTATAAATCTATTTCAAAATTTTGTTGGCATTAAATGGCCCACTGAGGTTGGTATGCTATAAAGCAACCAACCAACAATGTACTATAAGTGATTTTACTATAGAAATCAATTGGTAAACAAGACAAAATGGACAATGAATGCTTAGAAATACAAGCAAGACTTACTAATTGTATAAGAGGGTGCTGAAAAGTTCTGGGCTTTCTGCATTTATTCAAAAATCAATATTTCAATGATCAAAAATAAGAACATTGATTTTAGGAAGTGGGTCAGGCTGAAAACTTTTCAACGTCTCATTCTCTCTCTCATACATATATATATATATATATATATATATAGTGTCAGAAAAAACAATGATATTCAATAGAAAAATCAATGGATTTTCTCCCCAAAAGAAATGTCTATGTTCAACTTAGAAAAGCAAAATAATTATACAATGAAATTACTCTCAGCCTGAAGGATGACCTTTGATGCAGCCTCAGAAATGACAGCATGTCCAAATCAGATGGTTCATAGTTTATGTTGGCTATTACATCCACAATGGTGACCTTCATTTGTAGAGCAGCTGGTCAATCTCCCTCGCAACCATCCAATCCCAAGTTACATGGTCCATCTGGGAGAGAACAGAGTTCAGTTGGAGTTTGTAAAGCCACCCACTTGATCCAGGCGCCCCAATGTGGCTCTGCAGGAAGAAGTAGAGCAGTATGACATTGTTGCCATTGTTCATGGTTCCAGGATATTACAGGCAATATGAACATCGTTTGCATATCACTGTAGATAAATGCTCAGAATCACCAGAGTCATTCCTTTTCTTCAACAGGGCACTTTCAAGAAGTTCACTGTCATCATGTTGTTGTATTGATATCTACTATCATATTCCTTTTCATCTCTTATCTCAGAATCTGGAATCTGCTATGTTAATGTCCTTGATATGCTTGCAAGAGAAATGAGAATCTTACAAAAGTTGTCATGTAGTATTATTAGGGTGGTGCAAAAATAATGTCGTTTTCTCACATGAAGTTGAATGTCAAAAAAAGACATTATTTTTGCACCAACCTAATACATTAGGCTGTTTTTTATTTATGGGTTGATAAACAAGCTCTCAAATACCTGCTGCACCCTCTTTACACCCACACACACATATATATATAATCTTTAAAAAGTTTGATTAAATTCAATAAAACCAAACAGGTTTGTATTTTTTCATTTTTTGAATAGGCTATGGCATATTCAGATCCATTCTGGATAAATTGTCTAAAATCCATGTTTTGTTTGAGTATTTTTGATGATTGTCATTATCAAAAGTAAAATGTTTTCAGGCTCAGCTTTTGTTAGATCCTCTGGGATTTTTTTAAACACTACTTTTCAAATTTAAACATTTCGTTATGATATATTGTGTAAGTGACATCATGTGTTGAATGTTTTCACAAAGTTTGACAACTCCAGAAAATGAATGTATTAAATATTTTATACACATTTTGAAATATCATCTCTTGTGGTGAAAGATATTTAATGCAACTTTCTTCACATCAATTGCTACTTAGTATTTTGGTATTATCTACTAATATTTGTATCATGTATGTGAATTGCACATGTCTGTTTTATACAAACACACACATATATATATATATATATATATATATATACACACACACACACACACACATTGCAATGAATCATTCATACAAAAAGTAGATTGTATGAATGATTCATTGTAATATGAATTGAACTGCACCACATATTTGAGATATATATAGTGTTTATTTTTTTTTATTATTTTTTAAGAAAGTCAACAAATTTCTTGGCCTTATTTTTCCTAAATATTAAATTGATAATTGACTCTGTGACTTTTAATAGTAATTGTAAAAGTTCTCTATTGACTAATTTCTTGTATAGCTTTTATGACAATTCTTTCCAGTAGCGAGTTTACAGTTCTTCAATATTCTTCTAAGCAGCCTTAGGAAAAATATTTCAATAATAAAATTATCCATGAAAAGGAAATTGTTAGTGATGCTAAAATTGACTGAGGCATCACTCAATATCATTTCAGTTGAAAATGTTCTTATTTATTATTTTCCTGAAATGAATGCTATATGCAGCTAGTGTAATGGATAGCAGCTCAGAATGAGAAAAATCAGATCCAAGTCTTAATTCCAGTCAGGTTTGTTAGATTCACTTACTTGCAAAAAAATAATTATTCATACAATGGTTAGATTTTTACACTTTTGGTTTAATGAATCAGTTTGAAATGAAATTGGAGATAGCAAACCTGCTGGACTATGGATGTTGCTGGATTAAAGACATACAACCTGCATAACTATCTCTACTGTACTTGCATTATAAGTTCCAATGCAGCTGTTGCAATATACTGTAGGCAAAATCAAGAAAAAAAAAAATTGGCCGCAGCCACCTTCTCCAACCAAATGAATTGGTTAAATAAAAGAAAGGAAATATCATTAAAATATAAATGCAAGAAATTATGTATTAATGCTTCTGGTACCATTACAATCCCACTGCTGGATAAAGACATTTCTTAACTCTTTTCATGACAACTGTGATTGTGCTAATCTTTCTTGTGTCTTATTAGCAAAACCCTCAATTTCATCTTGCTACTACATTTGTTATCTATTGGACACCAATCAAGCAACCTTTTGCTCCATCTGTTAACATTTCTTTTTGTTAAGTGTCCTACCCATCCCTTTTATTTGTTTAATCAATTCTATGATATCTCTTATCTTCATCACTTCTCTGAGCACATCATCCTATTTCTGCCTCTTAAAGATATCCTGACTTTTGTCTTTGAAAGCAATTTTATTAATGTCCATGCTTCACACAAATGCACAGATCAAAGCTGACATTATACATTCAGTTTGTTTTGTTTGAAGAACTTTGACAAGCTGTTTTTCATTATGTCAGGCAGAAGTTATGAAACCAAGATCAAAACTTGTAGAACTTATAAAATTTTAAGAATTGTAAAATTACTGCAAACACTTAAACATCAAATAGTTCGTTAATGCAGAAAGTGATGAAAATGAGATGATGTTCATGTCAGCAATCAGATAAGTCAAAACTTTACTTACGTATATTAGGTGCAAATAAAGTCATTGTCAAACGAGTCATGATTATTCTCAGATTGTGATGTGTCACTCTCAGTGATAATTATCATGAATGACATTGGAGACAAAAATCCTACCTATGATATTAGATTATATAAACAGCTAATTATAGATATTTACAAAGATTTATGCCAGGCCAAATGGATAGGAGGAGTAGGAAGATTGGGTTACATCAATTTTTCAGAGTCAAAATTCAGCCAACAAAATTCTGTTTTTTCTCCTTGGTGCAGACACTGTCCTTTAGACAAATGAAACTCTCTTATGTGTGATTGTCATTTCAGGAACTGCCACCGACACAACTACCCGAAGTGTTTGGAATGCATGACAATGTAGACATCACCCGTGAACTACATGAGACGCAGCAGCTCTTTGATTCTGTCCTGCTGACCCTTGGTCAAGGGGACGGAGGAATGTCAGGACAAACAGATGAAACTCTCTTTGAAATTGCCACAGATATTTTAGCTAAGGTCTGTCTCTTCACTTTCTTTTTATTTTTGCTTCACCATTTCCTCTTTGCAAAACGTTCTGATTATTACACAAGAAATTACTCCTATAAGTTTCTTCACTGTTGTTGGAATATTTATCATAATTTTTCAGTAAATTAAAAATTTTTAATATGCAAAGATTATATACACTGTGTCAGAGTTTATTATACAACTTAGTTTTCGCAATAAAATTATAAAAACATTGGCTAAAGATACAAAAAGCAATCAAACTATAACGTTTAATTAAACATCACAAAGCAAAAAACAAGGGTTAGTATTGTAGGCAGCAAAATTAGAGATACCTTCAAAATTGATGAGGATTCAAGATAAATGCAAAAGAAATATTGTAACTTTAGACAAAGTTGATTATCACCTTCCTTACTGGTTTCAAATAAACCCAAGATCTCCAGCAAAATTAATCCAGTAAAAAATTTGTGATCCAACATTAAAAGATATATGTATATGAGAATGGAACATTTTTGGAAAGCAATAAAAACTACTGCATGAAATGTTAAAGACTAAACAGTAGAAAAGTTAATGAAATCCAACAGTTAAAAGAATGATAAATGTTATAGAATATCAAGGAGATCCTTTAAGCCTTTAAAATAACAAAACATCTACTTAGATTTATGGGACACTGGGTTATACAAATTTTGACTTCTGTTACCACAAACTTTGCATCATGTAAAGTTTATAGGTTTACTAATAGTTTGTAGGCTGCAACTAATACAACCACTCTAAATAAAACAATTGAAATTAAGAGAAAAGAAATACTAAATCAAAAATAATCTTTGACAATGCTTCATCTAATAATAAAACTTCAATACTATTCCTACAAATAGTATGTGTGTAAGTAATTCAAATGGAATACTAGTTAATAAATTACTGAAGCTTAGTAGTTTCCTGCTCTTTTGTTTGTTTTATTTTTATCCTACTAATTTCAATCACAAATATTTTTATTAAGAAAATGTTATATTCTACACTGGTTCTTATTTTATGTTAGCCTGTTCTGTTTCAGCTAAAAGTGTATTTGACTCAATCAACAGCAGAAAGTAAATCAGTTAAACTGTTCTGGCAAAAGCCCAATAAGTTTTCTCTTTGCTGAATTTGATAGGAAATAACTGACAGTCATTGATCAGAAAATTCCTTCTCTCACTTGACTCTTTTCTTTTCAGCTTACATAAGATAATCAAAAGTGACATTTAACCAATGTATTTACTTACAATCACAACACCTTTGTTACTTGTGCTGACCCCAAAATAAATACAAAACATTTACCCTAAACTTTATTGTTATTGCCCATCATAAGCAGTTACAGAAATATCGGGAAAAATAATGTGAAAATTTAGGTTAAAAATGAAAAGTATACCACGATTTTTACCACTGTAATGGCAGCCATGCTGAACTGGGATGTTCATATTGCCTTATTTCTCTTTTTTTACTTTGTTGTTGTTTTATTTACGAAAAATCAATAAATCATCTGGCAACAGAGGATGTGTGAAGTACAAGGGGTCAAATGGAAGCAATTTTCAAGTTTTGGAAGAGGTGGAATGAACTTCCATCAAAGATGCCAAAATTCTAGTGCCTACCTATTAGCAAATGAACAGGAATTGTTAGCAATGGTGTCTTCCATTGGCAGATGGAAGACGAGATTTCTACATTGCTATTTGAGCACAAAGATAAAAAAAAGAAATGTGATCAAGTAGAATTTAAGCTGTAACAACTAAGAGCAGAGTAATTACATTGATTGAGATATATATATATATATATATATATATATATATACACACACACACACACATATATGTGTGTGAGTGTGCACACATACAAAATAAAATTAAGATTTATTAGATACATTGCTTGTGACATATATTGTAGCCAATCAATAAGGACTTTATTATTTACTATAGAGAATTCATGTAAAAAAACTAATTTTGTGGGGCGAATACAAAAACATATTTTATGACTTTTATATTTATATGAATTTTTATAGCATTGACTGTACTTATCTGTCAATCTATCCTTGGCAGATGTGCATGTTTATGCATCATTATAGGTGTATGATGCACATATGTACATTGTGATTTCTATCAGGGTTGATGCATATCACCACTTATAAATATGTATACGTTCATTGCTATATGAGATAGATCTTCAGAGATACCCACATCCAACCATATAGACATTCATTCATATTCTCTCTCTCTCTCTCTATATATATATATATATATACACACACACACACAACACATACCTTTTGGAAATTCAATTTGAAATTCATTTAACAACTAATGATGCAATAGTGTGATTCAAAGACAACTGATTTTCTTTTCTTTTCACCAATTGATATAAAGAAAGAAGTCTTGAAGGTACTTGAAGGCTGCAGATTCCTTATCTAGAGCAGTGGAAATTGTTTCCTAGGCCCAATTTTCAGCGTAGTGGAGGAAACTATACTTTCCAGGGGTCCAACAGTGGTTTCCATTTGACATTGTTCCTCCCCACACTGAATTTGGTTTGTTGTGGCTGAACCCACCTGTAGTAATGTGGTATGGTGTCCCTGCTGTTCCAAAAGCAAAGATAACACAGAAACTTGGTAAAGCTGTCTTGGAGACCCATTAGGAAGGCCATTATTTTGCAGTCTCTGATAACTTTCCAACTGGATGCTTACAACCTCTTGAAGCCATCTGTGACAAATGCATATAACAACAATGATTTGTCTACCCTTGGACAGCTAGAAGTAAACTAAACTGTTGAGCTTACATTCCCTGTATTTATGCTGCCATCTATGTTGCCAGAACATTCTAGAAATTCTTAAAAATTTTAGAAACTTCTCCTTCAGCAGCTCAGTGCTGAATGTGTCTGGAAAATAGACCAGTTTTAAAACCTCAATGTCCAGGTCACAAAGGGGAAAGTTCGAAGGGAATATTCGTCATTTCCTTTGCTTTCTAGACAGACTCAATTAGGAAATAACACTTACTGACCAAAGACAAAAAAAAAGCCAAATTTTTGTTACACAGTTTAATTGTTCTCGAGCTGCTGACAGAATTTCTTGCAAGAAATTACTTTGTCTCAAGTCTAACAGTGAATTATTTAGAAACCCAAAACATTTTGTAGAATGATGATGATGAAGGCAATAATTATTCTGTAGCATTTGATGAGATACAATATATTCTCAAGTATAGTGTGAGGTTTTCGGATCAGGTTTTTATGCAAAAAATAGGGGTAGGGGTTACACTATACACAGGTAGTTTTTTTGAAGAGGTTAAAAATCATGCATTTTCAGTAATCAGTTGCACTATACACAAGTAAACTTTTCTGGAAGAGTTAAAATTCATGCCAAAAATTCATGGTTCGCACTATAATGAAGCTGGCTTATACACAACTATATACAGCATTATCTCAATCACAAGTGATTAAAATTATTTAATACAGTTTTCTTTTCTTTTTTTAACCTATATATTTTACTGGATTTCCTACTTGTAGAGAAATATATAAACACATTGTATCTGTGCCCAATGTGCCTGTATTGTGTAGCGAATGAAGCCTTTTTGATAATCCTGGGCAATTCTAAATACTTTCAGACTTTGTCAATTTCTTCTTGATTTGAATTCTTTTAAATACTGTGTCAACCAAAAATATCTGTTAGCCATTTTTTTAAAAATATCTCTGTTCCTGAATATGTGAATATTTAAAAATAAAATATTCTTTCGCTTCGTCTTCTGCAAATCTTCCTGCCTTTAATGTCCACTATAAAAGATGATATAAAGAAATAAAACAAAAATCTGGTATTAACTAAATGTTCCTCAACCCATTAAAGGCAATTGTCCCCAAAATGAACATTGATGGATTTTAATAATTTATAATGTTTTCTACTGAGGTTTCTTTGCACGCGTTTTCTTTTAATCTTGTTTTTATATTATATAATTCTAACTTTCTACCTTTTTCTTTGAATTTCTCTTTTTAATTCTTTTCTCTTTTTCTCACCACCTTCTTCTTCCCCCTCCTCCTCCTCCTCCTCCCTTCATTTATTTCGTCTCTATCTCACTTTCTTTTGATCCCTATTCTCCTCTTTATCTTTTCCTTCTCACCTCATTTGCATTTCATCATCTTTTTTTCCACATTTTGTACCACAGAATCATTCACAGAGTTCATACCTCATTTTACATGTAATCAAATTGCTGACGGATAATTAACCAATTCTTATCAACGAATATCCAGGCCGTCTGCAGACTTGCAGGAATCTACAGTCTTCATTCTATGGTCCCACCTGATCTGCAATTGTTACAGCTTAATTCAGTCTTGCCACTAATCTTGGCAATGGACTTTGCTGATTACTTTGTCCTCTTCTGATTATTGACCTGAACTTGTAAATCTTATCACAAATCGCACTTTGATTATTTGCATTGCTGCACAAATTACTAAGAAAAAAAGAGACAAATAAAGATTTCCTGAGACATGTTTGAAAACCTCGCTTCTCTTTTCAGCAATATCTTAAATTTGAAAAATAGCCAGTGTTCTAATGCTACCATAATAGTTTTTTAAAAAAATGTATTCTTTATCATGGTGAATATATTTATAGATATTAATACTGCTTAATCAAATATTTATAACAAAAATGACAATATATTGCATTTCAGTCTGAAATTGAACAAGTGGAGATAATAATTCTGATAATATTAAACTTGGTATTATAGATTGCTAGCTATTTATGTGATATCGCAGGTAGGCGTTATTAAACAAATGCATCAAACTTTTTCATGCTAATAATCACGTGAAGGATGCTCTGAAAATAATGCCACTTATTTATTTACCAAGAGCACAATGGGGGAAAGCAAGCTTTCAGCTGGAAAAGATTATTTGTTCACATCATCACTACCAGTGACTATGTATTTTTTGCTGACAATGAGCAAGAGCTCTTAATTTTGTAACTTAACAGCTGTGTATGGCCATTTTAAATGTGATTTATCACACATTACTTTTGCCATTATTGAAACACATTACCCACCACCTGACTGTACTCACATCCCCTAGTGGGGCTCTGTAAAAAAAACAAATTCAGCATGTATTAATGACTGTCAATCAGTGCAGTTTTTCAACATGGAGAATTTCAGTGATACATCTTTGCTTTGTGTGCACTTTCATGTCAGATCCATTTTTGACAGACACCTACTCACCTGCTGTCTGCAACAAAGCAAAAAAAGGAAAAAGAAAGAGAAAATAAATGATGGCTCTTTCTGCTATACCCACCAATATGTGCCAATGTAATAAAATAGAAGGCATTACTTTTTGAGCAACTCTTGTTTATAATCAAAGAAAATATTTTGGTGGCAGAGGAGAAAAAAAAATGAAAGAATCCCAGTTATAATTGAATTTCTCAGATGAACAATTATCTTTCTGCTACTCTGATGGGTTCATCACGTTTTCACGGTTGTAGCCTTGGCTGCCTTCCGGTATCAAAATTATTGACCTTCTGGAAATTTCAAGCCCAACTTTTTATTCATTTCATGAGGATATCTTGTTTGCATTAAATATTCTTTCTTATATTGCTTGTCTCTTCCATTAAAGCAGAATATTTAACTCGATCTCACTTTCTCAGGGATTGAACTCACAACTGCTATTAATTGATTCTTTTAATCAATGTTTAAAGAACATGCTAATGTAGCACAAGAATGAATAGGTAAAAAGATGTTCCATTTAAAAGATTTTGAACTTGTACATTTCCTTCTTTTATGTTGCTTTTTATAGTCAAGATTCAACCTTAAAGCTTAGAATTTTCTCCTAACTTGTGGGTTATTCCAACACACTCTCACTCAAAGATCTTCTTTCTAGTACCACTTGTGCTAAAGTACTGATAATGGAATTAGCGTCTCATGTTCAAATTCCAGCTGACAACATTTTTTGAGTTCACATTTGCACAAATAGCCTTAGGGAAAAGTAAGAATTAATCTCTCCCCCCCCCAACTAGGGCTTAATAACAAGGGAGACTAGGATCCCTAGATTTGGTTGATAAACCAGTCTAGGAGAAAGACAACAATGAATTCAAAACAATTTGGGTGTAGGTGTTGGTGTTGGTTCCAATCCTGGTAGGAATGACTGCAAAACACTTCCCCACCCCAATTTATAGGCAGAAGCACACAAATGCATGCTGGGATTTCTTCCTAGCAAATAAAACAGACCAGTTCTCGGTTTCATATGACTCAGTCCCGGTCTGTCTTGCCTTGAAGTCAGAATTCTATATTCATTTATCCAAAATTGCTCATGTGTCAACCTCAATTCTTAGTTTGTGAACTTTTTGCCATATTACTGTTGCTCTGCCTTATTATTGTTAATCTGCCTTACATATATTGTTTGCTTGCTTTATATTATTTTTTGGCCCTGTTCTTTTCTTTTTATAGTAAACTTTGTTAAATCTGTTTGTTGGGCAGTTTTGTCATTTATTTTACATTTAACCATGGCCGCTCACTCTCACCAGTGGGGCAAGCAATTTCACTTTGTAAAACCTACTTACGGTGGAAATCACAGCAACACACACTTACAAAAGGAGTCTTGAGGAATAACATGTATTATACTCATCTGAAGATTTTTCCTGATGTCGACAATAGCTATAAAACAACTTTTATGTGAGTGGATAGCATGTTAAAATTTTTCTAAGCAAAATTTAAAAGAAAGAGCTTTTGAAATCCACCCATATTTGACATTTCATGGCCACCTGAGATAAAATATCTTATTGTAGTTTAATCACCAGAGAAGCAGGTGTGTCAAAACCTTCTAATGATTTCCATCTCTTTATGCTTTTAAATGGTCTGGGTGTTATGTTGTCAAGCTGGAAAACAGCAGCTGATGAATCAAATTAGTGAATGATGCTAATGGAATCAACAATTAAACCAGCTGCCTTCGAAAAGACATTATAAATGTTTACTTTGTAAATTCTCTTCTGTTCCTAACAATAGGCTCAGTATACTTCTCATAGACCCTCTTGTCATTAGCCTGAGACCTTGATCTGTCATTCTATTAAGATAATAACGCCTTTCAATTTGTTGTTGTAGCATTACAAAACATGTTTAATTATTTCTTCAAAATGCATTAATTAGCTGCTTATATTAACTCAAGTCTGCACATCAAATTCACTTCACGGGAAGCATGTCATGCCTTTCAGTATTGGCAAAACAGAATAATACACATCAGTTTTGATTGACAAAGTTTTGGCATTTTGTAGGCATCAACATTTTCACACAGATTCAGTCAGTCTGTCAATCTCAAAGTAAAAAAAATCTTAAGCATTTTCAATTATTAATCAAATGTTTGTCGTCAATTATTCAGATAAATTTGTTTAACTGTAATTCAGCATTGACTTCTTTTTAAGAACAATGTCTCAACAAATCCAACTCCTGGGCTATTTTTTTTTTCCATATGTTGGTTTATTTGCAGACGCAATTAAGTCCTCATTAGATGATGATCATGAATTCACTTATGGTTTCAGGGTTTCATAGCATCATTAAATAAAACTGAAAGAATAATTTGGATACATTTTTCTGTGTGTGTGCATATATATATATATATATATATATATATATATATATATATCTATATATAGAGAGTCGTCTGATGATTGAGGAATGAAACTGAGTCAACATGCATTGTTGATTCTATAAAATGCTCTATCCATGCTACAGAGTCCTCTTCCTCAATGATGAGGAAGAAGTTTCGCTAACACCTTTTTTTCCTAGTACTGTTGCATTATGGAATGAACTCCCAAGAAAATGCTTCCCCATTCACTACAATCTTAACCTTTTCATGTCTAGTGTCAACCATTATCTATCCTACATATCTTGATCCTCCATCTCTCTCCCTGTATGCTCTTACAGCAACCCCCATTTAGTAACCCCCTCTACCTTGAGTGGCTCTTGAGCTTTGTATTGGGAGAACAGTAGTAAAAAAGGCACATAGCAGCAGCAGCAGCAGCACCACCACAGAGGTAATTTGTGTGATAAAGAAAGGACAAAAAATAGAACCATAAAAAGTTGACAGAAGATTGTTTTCAACTTGGCAATTCAAGGGAGCAACCATTCACTTTGCTGAACTGTTGTTTCTTTCTTGTCTCTTTCTTCAGATCTTCTGCTTGAATTCTTTACTCTTATCAGCCTTCCCCCCTCTTTGGACATATAACAGAAGCTTATCTTTACTGTTTTTCCATTAAATATTTTACTCAGTGCATAGTAGTTTTCCAGGAAATGTCAATCTAGTAATACAAAAAATGTCTACCAAACTTTGTTTTAACCACTAACATAATCTGTCTGGCCACTGGTAAATTTATGGGCCACCCACCAAAAAATAACCTACATAATGTCTACTGAGAGACCTTTTAAAAAGACATTACTACAGTCATAGAACATCCTTTAATTCAGTGAGGTATAAAAATAGTACTGCCATATTGAAATACATATGGGAAGTTAAAGAAAGAGAAAATCCATGTCCATTATTAAAAAGACACAGTGATATAATGTGGATCGGGGTTATACTTCATGTTATATCAAGAAGAAAAACTAGTCATAGCTGCCGTTCCCAATTGGAAGAATTTATTCAATAAAAGAAAACAAATATTGCTGAATTGTAAGCATAAAATAAAATGTGTTAACAAACCTGGCACCAGATTAATGGTTTGTCCATGATATATAAGATACATTGATTAGATTATAAAGTAAAATTGTTTTTAAATGCTTACTGCTTGATGGGCCAAATTAGTGAAATTATAGTAGTAAGTAATCAAATATTTTACATCTTGCTCTGTTCTTCATTAAGCACATTTTGTTATTGCAACAATCTACAGAGCAATAAGACCTTCTCCTACCACTTTCAACACGTCTCCACACTCATAATTACCGTGTAGTGTCTACCTTTTATTCTTATCATATTACATGCACAATTATTACTAAAAGTTAAACATTACCCATCAAGTTTCATTTTGGTAAAGTGTTTGGTGAATTTTTTCTCCATTTATTTTATTTTAAATCACTTTTTTTAAAATTCATTTTGCATAATCTTGCATGTGGATTATATTCAACAACATTTCCCATAGTAAATAATATACCTGCTGCTGTTCTGTAACAATGAGTATATTAAAGTAACATCTGGCATTATCTTGTGGTTTTCATTCTAGAAGACCCTGACTATTAACTTAGATTGGTCTGGACACTATACTACTTTTAATCAAACAATGTCTATACCTGGAGAAGATTTGCTATGAACTGTTCCTTATCCAGGAATCCTGATGTTATTTAGCAGAAGCAAAAGTGTTATGCAAGTTAATCGAGGAATCAGTGAGAGCTCTTTTAACATGCAGAGCCATGCATTTCCTATTAAAGGCTGCCATCTTTGAATTCTACAAATAACACACATGCACTTAAGATTTTTTTTTGTTCCTTTTAATAACTATTTGGGGCAAATAGCCAGATGCTGAATTTCCAAAAATGGTTTCATACTCTTCATTTTATATCTTACCAATGTCTATGAAATAATTCTGATCGCATATGGTAATTGTAATATTAATTCTTTCCTCATGCAGAAACTTTTGGCATGAAGTGAACAGTCATGGCTACTGGTAGATGAAATTTATAAAAATCTTTCTATTAAAACAATTCAGCAAAATAGATTTGTAAAGTTCACTGTTATTTACTCTTTCCAGTACTAATGGGGGCTTCTGTCCAGCACCCCATATAAAAAAAAATTGGTTTTTATTGTAACAGATGGATAGCCAGATCAAAGTAGATTGGCTATATTATTTTAATTCAGCACCATTTTGGGATTAGACTAACAATTTGATTTTGCTTCCACTAAACTGTATTGAAATCTCCTACTTGGCATTCACAGGAAGACCACCTTTTCTGCATATGTATCTTTTTCACAGTTGTCTCCCTTTTTTTAATTTTTTTTATAGCACACCTTGGAAACCTGAGTTTTGAGCTGTTTACATCTTACATACCCTCCCCCCCTTACAGTTTCATTATTCAGCACATAACTCACCTGTGAATACAAACAAATAGTTGAGCAGCGACAATACTTTGGAAATTTTAACACATTTTTGCAATTAATTATATCATACATATAAAAAAAATGTTATTTATTGATGCTTAAATGTTAGCCATGAGTGTGAGCCACCAGGAGATTGAGAACAATTTATATAAAGAAAAACAAAGATATTCAATAGGAAACATTTAATTGAAGTTGTATTAATCTGTTAAAGAATATCACACCCACCCACCCATGCAGTATGAACATAACTATCTCTGAGAAATTTATTCCATGAAGGCATAATATAAATTTGATGTATGCACTTTTGCATTTGCTTTGGAGGGTGACACCTCTTACTTCAGTGTTCAAAATTTCCACTGAGAAAGAGAGAAAAAAGTACAAAAGTCACTACAATTTATTTTTTTCCTCCAGTTATATACCAAGAACAGCCATCACTAGTTATTGCTTACAATGTCTTTATTCCTTCTCCTCTTGGATGGTGCTGCAGCATCACCAACACAACTAGATGCCTATTTTGGTGCTAACATCAAAGACAGGCAGTAACCACAAATTTACTGGAAAGGTAGCTACAATGTTAGGCATCCAGTTTATTTTGTAGTTCTGATCTTGGTAATAAAATATTTTACTAAAAGAAAATGTGGCCCCAAAATTCAGTTTAAATTATAAAATGTGGCTTGAAAAAAAAACACTGTTTAAATTGGTCTGTATTACATCTACTTTATACCTATTTCTCATGTGGTATCAAAGGTACAGAATCTGTTCCAATTCAATATCTATGGATGGTTCTGATTGGTTAACCAATCACAATGGCTGTTTCAAAGGAATCAGAACATTTGTATACTTTCTTGTGTATGTATTTCTCATAAATTTAATGGAATTCCCAAAAGGTTGATCCCCAGCAGTGAAATAATGAAATGATAAAAAATTGTTTATCTTTCTGTAAACAAATAAGTGATATCAAAAGGAAGTGACTCTGAATAATGTACATCTGGTAAATATTAATGTCTTCGATATTAATTTCATTTTTTTTATTTTAATTGATCTTATAACAGCCTCATAATTTTTTTTCTCAAAGAAAATTACTGTCTGCAGTCATCCACATTTGGATATGAGTTTTCTAAAGCGTCATTTTTGTGTGTTCTTTCAAATATTAGCATTTGGCTAATATCAATCATTGCCTTGTGTAAATTTAATCTATGTCTCTTTAATATGAAGAGAGATTAACTTTTTCTTTTGGTATGTTTGTAAATCTATATAATGTTGCAAATTTACTTATTTGAAACTTTGGCCAGCATTTATTGTTGAAGCCATAGAAAACAAATATAAAAAAAAACTTTGTAAAAGAAAATGTACATATAAAGAGAGGTTTTGATCATTCAATACAACTGCAAGGGATTGTCAAGGGTCAGAATTTTATACACTCATTACTAGTGGATAGAATAGAGCAAATACATTTATGAATTATGTGTGTGTGTGTGTGTGTATATATATATATATATATATATATATATATAGTAGTGAAGGCAACCATAATTGTTTCCTCCTTGAACCGTTTTACAATAAAAAGTAATGGTCAAACCTCACATACAGGCAATGGTGAAATTACATTTAATCAAATTTTGTTACGTGCTTAAAGGGTCGTCGGTTTTTCTTTTCTTTTTTTTACACACACACACACACACACACACACACATATATATATAGCATATTTTGTAAGAACTGTTAATGTATGAATTTAAAAACTGTCATCATATTAAAAGGAAATAATGTTGGATAAAGAATCCATTGATTCCTTAGAAATTACATTATTTACATTTTGGATATGAAAACATGACTAGACATATTTTTGAGAAGATCTGAATGAGAGGATGTGCATCTTCCAAACAGAATCTTGCTGGGCTGTGACATCCTCTCTGGATCCGATGGCGATTCGTCCTACAAAACAGAATGCACATTCAAAGTCTCCTGCAGAGAGGACATTTTTATGAAGTTTCTCAATCACACAGGCCAGTCGATAAAATTCACACTGCGCATTGGACTCAAACGTGTGTTATCACAAAGTAACATTTACATTAGTAGTGCATGTGTTATTTATATATATATATATATATATATATATAAATTTCAGATATAGCTTAAACTATATCTGTAAAAGGACATTATGAATCAAGAGGAAAACTAATCTTAATTGTATATAGAAATAAATTCAACCACAACTTTGATCTAAAGTATGTTGGACATATTAAAAGAGAAAGTAACCAACTTAAACAGAAAATTCTTGAGAGTGTCACTATCAAATCATACTAAAATATAAATCTGTGTCTTGGATTTTTAAAAAATATTTGATCTAAAGTATGTCAGACTTATTAAAAGAGAAAGTAACTTACTAAAATGAGAAATACTTGAGAGTGTCATTATTGAATTATACTAAAATATAAATATGTTCTTTGGATTTAAAAAAAAATTAATATCTCCATTCCTGAAAGAAACACTTCTTTCTCAAACTAACATACATGATTATAAAAAAGATAAAAAATGAAAGAAAACTGTTAAATTAATAACCTTCTATTATTTAAAAAATATTTAATGCATAAATATGAATAAATATTTATTGCATAAATATGAATAAATATTTAATGCATAAATAAATCCCAAAGTAAAATAATATAAATAATAATTGCATTATAAAAAATAAAAAATCGTTTATTTTGTTTATTATGAAACCTTCTCCATAATTTACTTAGACTTTTCAGAGAGAAGCTAAGTTATGGTTATAGGAAAGTACAGAAGCCAAGATGCCAAGTCAGGACCAATAACATTGCAGATTCTTCTTTGGATCTTATCAACAATCTCTAAATATATAGCAGAAGCAACATACCAGATGTAACAGCAATATTCAAAGCATGGATGAAGGATAGACTTATAAATATGTAAGATTGATTCTGGCAGCAAAAATTTATCCATTTCAATGTTTCAGTCAGACGAAAGGCATAAGGCAGTGGTCAAGGGACGGTGGAAGGTTTTTGTCTTAAAGGAAGAAGTTTTATAAAATTAAACCTGGATATTAACCTTATGACATTCAATTGGGGTTATATAGAGAATGAAATGTTCATTTTGAAACTAAGAGAGGAATAAAAAAAGGGATATAAAAAAAAACTTTAAAATATATAAAGTTATCTTGAAAACTACAAAGTTATACTTAAAAGTACAAAGTCATATTCCAAAAACAAGTTATAATAAGTTATATTTAAAAATAAGTCATATATAAATGATTTATTTTTAAAAATAAAGTTATATTCAATATAAAAGAAGCAGGTTATATTTAAAAATAAAATAATATAAAATAAATTATAAATTTAAAAATAAAAATATAAAGAAATAAATAAAAACAAAAACTTATATTTAAAAATAACTTATATCTAAAAACAAGTTATATTTAAAAATATAGTTATATTCAAAAATAGCCATAAAATATATAGATAAAGGAAAGAGAGTTCTTAGAACAGGGAACAATTTAAAAATTATAATTAATATAGGGCAAAGATGGGAATATAGAAATTAGAATTAGTTATACTTTCGACATTTGAAGAGTTAGAGGAGAGTGAATAATATGGAAATATAGTAGCTAATTAAGTTAAACCTATATTATAGAAATTTGAATTTGTTTTTATGTTGACATTTTAACACTAATTCATTCCTCTAATTCAATAGTTGGCTTTTATTATTCTAATTTTTTCTTTTCATTATAAGTCACACCTATCTCTAAGACTATTAGGAGTATGTGTGAAACCTGTATTCTTCCAAACTATCTGTGGGTTTAAACCTTTCTCCTTCAATTCCCAAAATGTTTTTGAAAGAACTGCCTGGTGTTTTAGTTTAGGGTTAGTAAACAAGTGCCTAGGGTATAAAATCTTTTTCCATTCCCACATTATAATTTTTCATATTTTCTTTGGGGGAAATGATTGCTAGATATATAACCCTGGTAGGTCTGCTTTGCCCTCTACTGGACAATTTTCTTTAGATCTGCTATTACAGGTGGGTTCAATACCAGGTTTCTTGTTTGTCACATAGAAATTTCTTAAAATATGGCTATTATGGGAGTTGCTAATTTTATACATGTTATTGGTACAGGAGTAGCTAATTTTAATCTTTTTCGTATTGAAGATCTTACTTAGAGGGTTGTTGTTTTGTTTTTTTGACGGTGTTTATATATTAACTTTAGAAAATACTGTCTGATATTAATATCTGATAGTTTGCAGAATGCGGGTGGGGGTTGAACTATATAATTTTTCTTTTTCTGTGTCTACATTACACTTTAGATGAGGGTTAGATAAGATAATTTATTTTTAAAACCACTTTTATGGAGAGCATTTTCATACAATTCTTTATTTTTATTAAAGATGTTTGTGTTGGATGATAATTGACTAATCCTAGTGCCGCCAGTGGTGGGTATCTGTTTCAATTCACATTAATATAAGTGAGGGTTTCATTGTCATTATGTTATGGTTTAAATGTTTTATTATTGAGGTTAAGGCTGATGTTTAGATAATCAACTATTTTAAGGTTAGAATAAGCCTCAGTCCTAAACCCTCGTAATTTTAAGGCTGTATTGATTTTCTTTTGTATCTTGGCTGTTAGTGAACCATTAGTACTGGGGATGAAAATGAATCCATCATCTCTATATAGGCCTATCTGTTTATGATCTACAATTCTACTATGTGTATCTAAAATATAAAAACATACTAAATCAGCAACCTGGGCTGAATCATATGCCCTCATAGTGACATCAAAATCATCATTAAGGCACTTAGTCCAGATGGAATTGTTAAGAGCTAAAAGTGATTTCCAAGCTGTTAAGATGCTATTAGTCTCCTCGTCCGTGATCTCCATTTAATTTTTTCCAAAGTTAATACAATTACCCAAGAGATTCCTGGAGATGGAGGAATAGAAATCTGTGATATCAAATTTAATAAATATAGCTCTTTCCTTATCAGCCATATTGAAAAACCATTTAAATCCTTCCAGAGATTAGTACAGGTTGTAATTAGTAATTTATTGGTTATTTTTTTTATTATATTTTATGAGATTAGACCTAGTTCAGTTTTAGTTGGATTTATTCATCTAGGCTGTATGTTATTAGTGAGAGAGAGAAATGCTCTATAAAAAATACTTTACATATATTAGGTTTGCTAATTTAGTTCACCAGTGTTGTGTGTTCGCTAGATTTGTGATTTTCATGTATGCGCTTTGCTTTCAGTTACCGAATGATTTCAATATTGAGGCTGGCGTCCAAAAATACCCTGTTGTCTACTCAGAAAGCATGAACACTGTCCTTGTCCAAGAAATGGAAAGATTTAACAAGTGAGTCTCAAATTCTTTTTCTCTTTTAAATCTTCACACCTAAAAAGTCAGGAGAAATTTTACTTTGACGGGCATTTTTGTCATTTAGTCAAAATGTCTTTGACAACAATGTCATCTTTGTTTCTGCTTCATGAAACTTTACACAGAAAACAAATTTCTCATCATATTCATCATTCATTTACAATTCGTCTTTCTGGCAGTTTATTAATGTGAATTGTCATCTTTCTTTTTAATCACAAGTCTGAGATTGTTTTACATTCATTGTTAACAGCATATATCAGAAAGGAGTTTGTTAGCCTTCAGCCAGATTTGAACCTGCATTTTTGGGAACCTGCGTGATATGGATGCTCCCTTACCAATTTGGCCACAGTGACTAAGCAGCCAGGAAAAGTTAAATCTCATCCTAGTGTTTTACATCCTTTCTTATCCAGTTTCCCCAGTGCCGTATTGTTTGTTTACGATCTCATAATAACAGATATAATATGTTTAAAAGTTGATTGAAACATTTTCACTGTGAATTTCTTACTCTTTTTTTCTTGCTTTTTTTCATCTCAATTTTCAAGTCATTTTATATTTGATGGTCATTAATGAATTTTTTCACAAAAATTAATAATAAAAATGGCATCATTTAAAAAATCCATGTAGCTTAAAGTTTTTTTATATCTTCAACTACACTTCCATCGTAAATGACAATATATTTCAGGGAAATCAAGTGGGGGGGGAAGGGTATACGTTTGTCATTCTCTATTCAACCCCTCCCCAGGATAAAAATCAGTAAAGTAGCATATCATATAAAGTTACCAATGTTATGGATTCAAATTTCATCAGACGCAATGTTGGTTTCCAGTTCACACTGTTTGCTCAACGGTCACGAACTGAAAAACAACGAAAAAAATATATCCATAAGGAAAGATGAATTAGTCAAAGCTTAACGCTGAAAAGCCTTCATCTAAGCAATTCAATTTTTAGAACAGTAAATGCTAGAAATGTGAAACTTCGGACATGAATAATAATTTAAAATTTTTCAATTCAATAACAGAATTTGCTTTGTAAATTTTTATCGACTTCATTAAATGACACGATGCAGGTAGATGAAAAAAACTTTTGCTATGAATAATAAAAATGAATTGTTTCTTTCAGGTTCATCTAAATACTTTGATTAATTTGTAAGTCATTTTTGATAAAAGAAACACTACAAAGGGTAATAATTGACATAATTCTTTTCCATAATTAAATGTTTTCATAAAATCTTGGTAGTCTTTAGTATTATTTTGCTTGTTTGCATGTACAATTGTTAAACTTCTGTTTTTTTCTTTTTTAACCTATGATCAGAGTGTAGTATCTGTCTAGTTGCCAATAGTTCTGAGCTGGAATCAATTATGATCTCTGACTGAGAAACATACATCATATTAAGTGGGAAAGAATTGGAGAGAGGAAAGGAAGGAAGAGGCAAATCAAGAGAGACATTTCTAGTTCTCTCTCATTTGGCAATTGCAAATATACAAGGAATTAGTGTGTGTTGTTTGAAGTAGATCCTCAAAATCATTAATCACAACTGCTAGGTTATAATAATGAATGTGCTTTGATGGCACACTAACCCTTCTATCAGGGTTTATATGGTGTCAAGCATTTTTAAACAGATTTGAGGGCTTATGATTATATCACATTGAAACAACAGTTCTCATACAATCAACAAACAAACAACAACATCGGGCCTGGTCAGTACCCTAGATGGGTGACTGCTTGCAAATACCGACTGATGTAATCTTGGACATGAAGCTGCTGTAACGAATAATGAATTTGAAATCAGAGCCGTATTCCAATCCACGCCATTATTTTCACCAATGTACAAATGTCCTTGTTTTAACTTGTCAGTAAATTGTTATTACCAAAAAAAATTCTTAGTCTAAAAAGATTTTCTGACTTTAAATAACCTGTAAAAGGTTGATAAGCCATAAAAAATAAATCAATCACTAGATTTGAAGAATTACTTACATTCAGATTAATGTTCTTATCGTTCTTCTTGTTATTGATTGTTCCCCGTGACCTTCTGAAAGCAAATCATATAATGATAACTTCTCATCCCAGAAATTTGAAAAAATTTTCTATTGATTCTCATGCAGCCACTAATTTCCTATTCAAGTTCTTTTTAATATTTTTCTCTTGTTATATTCAATTGATTAATTCTTGCCATATTTCACATGCTTTTTTTTTTCCCCTATGTTTGTCTTTCAAATGTTCAGACCCAAATCACCACGGCTTTAATTAAACAAGACAAAACATCTTAAATAAAATCAGAAGAAAGAATTTTTTTCTCATCTTGTGCAAATTTCACTTCTATAAAATGACTAATAATCTTTCTTTTCTTTTTTTGTACTTTATATGCAGATTAATGCAGATCATCCGTTCCAGTCTGCAAAGTCTTCAGAAAGCTATCAAAGGCTTGGTTGTCATGTCTGCCACTTTGGAGGCAGTAGCTTCCAGCCTTCTTATTGGCAGAGTGCCAGCCATGTGGGCTAAACGCTCATACCCATCTCTTAAACCACTGGGCAGTTACATTCAAGATTTTCTTGACCGACTGAAGTTTTTACAGGTAATTTCCCAATTTAGTCTTCAATATGGAGCCAGAAATTTTCATTAATTTTGAAGTAGAAGGTGAAAGCCTTCATTTGTGATAAATTAAAGTCTTTTAAGAATATCTGGGTTTTGTGTCCCACCTTAGTAAAATTGAAAAAATATTGACATAAAAGCAAACAGGAATATTTGATGCCTTTTCTTTAGCAGATGAATGCAGATTATTATTTATTTTTTTTTGGCTTTTGAAGAGATTTCTCATTATTTTATACATTATATCAGGATTTTTTCTAGACAAAAATTTTTTTGTAATTTTAGTTGTTAAAATTCAAGATAATTTAATTCCCTTTTAATTCTGATAGAATCACATATTTATTTCTTTAAGAACAAGAAATTGTTCAGTATATTTTGTTTTGGTCATTTTAAAATAAATTGTAAGAAAGAGAAATTTAAATAAGAAATTCGGCCACTAATTATATCTTGTAGGAAATTTAAAAAAAAAAAATAAAAAAAAAAATCATATTGATGAGTTCAGAATGGATTTAAGGGGGCAGCAGTACAAGATGATTATCAGGCTTCTACTGAAAATATTTTATCATATATATATATATATATATATATATATATATATATATATATATGAGAGAGAGAGAGATATAGCAAGGAACAATTTTTATTAAAATCATCCAAAAAGGTCTGTTTGTTTAATTTTTTTTAATATTATAATTTTCTAATTTTTAATAAGTTATTACATATCCAATCAAAATTATAGATAAACTGTCCAAAATTCATTTTTTCATTTGAGTATTTTCAATCATTTCTACCATTATCAAGGGATAAATGTTGTTCATATTTAAATATAAGTGTATCATAAAAGTGACATCACAATTTTGATCCAGGTGTACAACTTTTTCAGAAAATAATTCAAACAGATCTTATGAATTAAACTTAACAAAACTTGCTTTTATATATTTTGAAATTGTGTGTGTGTGTGTGTGTTTTTCCTCCAAAGAGCAAAAAGATAATGCCATGTCATTAACCAGACATAAAATACTGCCTTGTCATTGTGAGACTGGCTGTACCTCCTGACAACTGAAATGCATCCCCACCACCAATGACAACAGCAACAACATCTACTCTGCAGAATGTCAATGGCAGTAAGAGCACTGTTTGCTAGAGGCAGATGATAGAGAAGAAGCAAGCAAGCAGCATATGTCTGTCTGTCACTATCATGGGCAGATGCTATAACCATTATTGGTATTGAAAATAAAATCTGAAGGCCAAGGTTGTTGCATTCACTTCATACTAATGTCCTCAAAGCAGAAATAAATCCATCTGTTCTCCCTCTAGCTATGGGCTAAACAGCAGGACAAACTGTTCTCTGTAGCATTGGTAAGTCAAGTAATCTTTTGAAAAGAACTTTGAATTGAATTCTCTGCCAGTATATCATGGGTCAGCATAACAGAAGATGGCCAATCACTCACCAGACCTTTACAATGCCGTCCTTATAGACACGGGAAAGGCCTGACATATCGAGACAAGCCTGTTTTGAAGAGTTCGTTATCCTGGCCAGTATATCTCCATCAGTCAATCAGCACTATTTTTCTTTTAAACTAAAAGTCATCATCCATATTGTTTATTTATAAAAGAAGTTGCCCATAATCAGGATCATTGAATCAATGCGAACGATCCTTTCCTTAGCTGCATATTATGGGCTTTCACAGGGCTACATACAGTTTTGAATTCAGAGTTTTCCTTCTAGATTGGTTGCCACCCAAAGCTAAAGAACCAAGTCTATCCTACTATTTAACCATAGCTGGGGGGAGGAAGAAGAGTTGGATTCATAGCTTTACCAAGGCTATTAGCATATAAATGAATGTAATGAACTCAAGTGGAATTTGAACTCGGCTCTCCAATTCTTCAATCCATTACTTCACCGTGGCCTCTGCCGTCCATTACTTCACCGTGGCCTCTGCCGTCCATTACTTCACCGTGGCCTCTGCCGTCCATTACTTCACCGTGGCCTCTGCCGTCCATTACTTCACCGTGGCCTCTGCCATCCATTACTTCACCGTGCCTGTTTATTTATAAAAACTATTAAATTTAAAGCTAAATTTTGAAAAGTTTCACTATCAAAACTACTTTCATTTTGGCTGTTTATATCAGTGCCATTGTAGCTTTTTTTTACCCCAACACAATAGCTTAAAATTTGATTATGCCTTAACAAAACATTTTCCTTTTCTAAAGAAAGTGGTTTTATTTTGACCAGTTGAATATTTTTAACATTGACTACTCTAGGCAAAGATAAAGTCAAGTTTTAATTACTCATTTTTATATTAAGTACTGCCACCATCCACAGATTTTCTCTCTGAAGCTAAAAACATTGTTGTCTCTTTTAGCTTTTCATACTCTAATCCCAAGCCTAAATGTCTGCACGCACACTGTTTGCATAAAGAAAGAATCTTTGTCTTTATTCAATTGAACTCGTGTTTCTCTTAAAAATGTTAGTGGCAAAGTCAGTAAAAACAGAAATAAATGAAAATCATTTCAGTTTCATTGATTTTATTGCAAAACAGGAGAAACATTTATTTAATTTTGATGAAATGGAAATTCAAAATGTACAAATCAGTTTTCCAATATTCTTTTCTTTCTAAAAAAAAGAAAAGAAAAATAATTAGTTCCTTGTTAAACAAGATATACTGATAACCATTTTAAAAAAAAAAATATTTTCCTGTGAATTTAAATGTTCCTGTTTGGAGCCTTTTTATAACTAATAGACATTTTGCAACATTTTATGTAATAAATTGAGTCATTGTTAATATTTGATTGTTATCTCCTTTAACCCTTTCCCTGTGATGGGCAGCTATCATTTCAATCTCCAGTCTATTTAGTAGTCTGGACTTTCCCCCTGCTTGAAAATTTGACAGAAATTCATTATTTTGTCAGAAAACTCAACTATTTATTGAATTATTTGTCATCTTTCACATTCAGATTATTGCCATGTAATCTTGTAGAGACAAGTCATATCAGTCACATGATACTGAGTAGAATCTTAAATCCAGGAATATATTTACTGGTCTCTCTTCCACTGCTTTATGTCATATCATCCATGGGTCAAGCATTACAGGTGCTAATGGGGGCCGGGGGTGCAGGTAGAAGAAAAGAACAAAGGATTTACTGATTTTATTGTTCGGAAGATTTGATTATCTCAACATTTCATGAGGATTCAAAGATTTTAAAAAATTTTCTTTTCAACTCTCAATGTTTCTTTGGCTGAAAAATACATCCACTGAAAATTGGAAAATGAGGAAAAGAAAGAGTTAAATCTGAGAACACAAATATATTTTCACTTTATTTACAATATATAGTTTTGTTATCACTTTAGGACAGCTTCTTATCTTTTACTGATCTCAGAAATAATTTCTCATTTAAGATCTTTTGTCCCCACCATCCATAAGGAATTTCCATCTGTTTGCACAAACTGAGCAAATAGGTTAGTTGTTTACCTCTGCTTCTCTTACCTTCAATGTGTCAAACTCTCCAAACCTACTTTTCTTATTGTGTTTCCCTAAATATTTCAGCTGTCTCTTCCTAATTTTTGGCAACAGTTTCTTTGTTCTGCATAGAACTTTCTTATTTCCCATGTGCTTTCTCCATTGATAAAACAACCTCATCTGTTGTGTCAAGTCCTAGTTTCATTCATAATAAAATAGTCTGGCATTCACTGTCATATAAGAGGGTAGACATAGCATTCTTTTCAGTGTTTCTAATCTCATTTTTTTTTTATTCCTTTGTATCCAACTCGGTTTCTGAAAATTCTCTCCCTATTTCTTTGTGACGCTTTCAATCGTCTATGCTCATCCCTGCTCAGATAGGTTGAATTTCTTTACTTTGTGTGATGTGTTGGACTTTCTGTTTTGTTCTCTTCTTCTTCTTACAACTAATGCTCAATTCTTTCTTCCTGCTTTTCCCCCCTAACCTGATCAGGGTTTCAGTTATTCTCCTGAATGTGCCATGAACACTGCCATCTCTTATCTGGAGGTTATCAAAGTTATATGGCCACTAACAAGAAATCCTGCTTTGATCTATAAGAGAATCATTTCACTAGACAGCTTCAATAAATTTGTTTTAAATGTATGTTTACTTTTAAAACAAATTTAGTGAAGCTGTCCAGTGAAATTCAGGTATTAAGAATATGTCTACTTTTCACCTACTTTTACATTCATTAAGGCCAGAAAAGAAAACACTTGTTCACATAGAAAAGAAAAAAATAGAATAAAACTAAGAAAATGAGTGTGTCAGTCTTGTTAAAAAAAAAAAAAAAAAAAAAAAAAAAAAAAACAACATTAAAGAGGGTGGCTTGCAATCACCACAGACAACCATTTCTGCCTCTCATCAGCTTGGCTAATGCTAAACTTTAAGAGAGTAAAACTTTGCACCTCTTTTTAAATTCATGTTTTCCGCTGACATAAAATCAAAATCATTATATTGAATCAAATGCTAGGAAAATTTGTTCACTGTAGTGTACCAGACAACAATTCTTTTCATCAGAATCCTTCTCACACATTTATAAATCTAACATTCGTCTGTGTATTGAATACTATTACCATATCTGGTCTGATGCTCCGACTATATACTTCAGGGATTCTAGAAAAAATTCAAAGAAGGGTCTGTAATATAATCGGTCCTGACCTCTCGACTTCACTTACCTTTTCTACAAATATTTTAATGGCAATTGTTCTTATGAGCTGTTATTTGCAGTACCTTGACTGTATGACTTTAAGCATGTGACTAAATGCAATGTCAATCAGCATCTTCTGTCTTCCTGAATCCTGTTCCTTTATTGTTCTTTTCCTCACAAAAATTCTGATTCACTTCCTGTATTGTTGCCTTGCTTGAGTGAAATGATTAAAAAAAAAACAAATCAAAACACACACACATATATATATATATATATATATATATATATATATATATATAACATATGGCCCATAACAATGCATTAGCTCAGGTATAAATGATGGAAATAATAAAATTCTAACTTAAAAAAAAAAAATCCACCAAGTGAAGGGATGGTCTTCTTCAGCAAAGAAATGACAATCATCATATATGAGATAATGATATAGATTTTCATGTATCAACAGTAGTATTGGGGAAATTGTATGACAAAGTGGAAAAAGTTTAATTGTGACATGTTTCGTCCTTCGGGACTTCATCAGACTAAATTTGTGATGTTGGTAGGATTTACACACGTGCACAACAGAGGGGTGCTGGGAATATTAAAAAAAAATTATTTTTTTTTAATATCTAGCCAACTGTAACGAGACTGACCACAATTTTGACATAAAAATGCAACTCTGATCAAAGAAGAAAATAATTCACTATGACGTAAATATCTACAGTGCCTTAATCGCAAGTTCATCTATAGTAAATTTTTGCCTTAGCCTTACAATCACAGTGAGAAATACCTACTTACAAAAGTGATAGAAAAAGAAAAAGTCTGTAAATGAATTCAGCTAATTATTCAAATATACATACATATATATATATATATATATATATATTATAAAATTCCCATCACTCCTCTGTTGTGCGCATGTGTAGTCCTACCAACTTACCAAATTTAGTCCGATGAAGTCTTGAAGGACAAAACGTGTCACAAGTAAACTTTTTACACTTCTCTGTATATATCTAGAAAGTTTTTCACTTATATATATATTATATATATATATATATGCACACACATTTTAATGTATAAAATATAGCAGAATGTCTGGAGCAGAAACTAGCTGAAATCATAGAAACTCATTATTTTCACAATATGTAATATATATATCTATATGTGAATGCGTTTGTTTATTCATATGGATAGAGCCCAATTTGAAAAAGAGTTAAATTTACTTAATGATGAAAAAACTCATTAATGACTTCCCAAATTTGTCTGCTAAAAACAGACACATGAACTTTTGGCAGATTCTTTTTGGTTCCTTCTCACACAAAATTTCAACTCTTTTTCATAAGCAAAGAGGAGAAAAGATCTTTTATTGATCTTGGATCTCACATTCTGATCTGCATAATTATCACCTGCCAACCCAACACCCCACCTGCTGCTGTCTCTGCATTGATTTTCAGCTATCTGTTCAGTGTCTTCATTGCAGTCTCTCACTAGCAACAATCTGCAACTAAGCAATCCCACAAAAATCCACACAACACACACACACTCATATATATATATATATATATATATATATATTTTGATTGAATTTTTTGAAAAAAGAGAAATTCCTCTAAAAATTTTGTTATCTGAAAGGTTGACAACTACATTTTTTTTCAATGTTCTTCACCTGTCTACATATATTTTTAATACTGACGTCATTTTTTATGTTCTTGCATTTTTTTCCCTCATTCCAACCACCCCTCCCAAAATACTTAGGTATTAAAATCATTACTTGTAAATTCATGAAGATATTTTACTAGAAACAGACTTTTTTGTAAAACACATTTCTAGCCAATGATAATAATGACAGGCATGCTGGGATATGTGCAGCTCTCAAAGAACTTGTGGATGATCAGTCATCAAGAAATCTTGTCTCTTGTGTGACCAAGCACATGATAAAAAGAACAACTTGTCATCTTAACAAATGGCTCTTCAATATTTTCAAATCAAGTTAACATCACACAGTAAAAGATCAGGAAAAACAACATTTTCTTGATTTTCTGGTTTACATTTTATTAATTAAGCTTTTTACCTTTTAAGAAAAACATTTCTTATTCAATATGTGAAGTTTTACGATATGAACAGCTTTTTAATACTGTCAACATCTTATTTTTAAAAACAAAATGTTCATTTACAGAGGCCAGATTTTATTTAAGCAATCAACGTTTGCACAACAAAATTGGTATTATCCAAATAATGTTGGTAAAATTTCAGGATATACTTCCATCTATATTGTGCGAGTTTCACCTTGTAATTTCTATCCTTATTAAAAATATAAATAAAGACTTTTCTTTTGGGAGGGGGACTCTGTTGCATTTTACTAAATAAACAAACTCAGTGCAACATTAAGATTTCTATTTCTAAATAAATCCAAAAAATACGGATCACAGAAACATATTAACACAAGATGGTATGTAACTGATTAAGTTATGAATCATATGAACATGTAAAATAAAATAATTTAGTCAGTCTTTCATTTAGTAATTTGATTATCTTTTGAACCATATTCACTTTAGCATTTCCATGCAACAGATTCTATTGTTGCCCACACAGGCCTTTGAATAATGTTTGCCATTCTTATAGACATCTCTTAATGATGGATGACAAGTTTTCTATTAGATTAGTATCTGGAGAAACTTTGATCTCTTCCATTAATTTGGTGTCTTTGAAACCTTTCTTTTTATAAGGTGGGTAATAGTGGACTTTGCATAATGGGAAAGAGCATTGTCTTGCATGAATATATGCAGTTTAACTTAAGTTTCTTTCTTGTGACTTGCATTACTCAAAAAGTGTTTTGTTTAAGAACTTACAACCCTCTACATTTATCCTGACACTATAATTCATCAATTTTGAAAAAAACCTATAATTTTACTGCAATGAAACAAAAGTAACCAAATTCAGGAATCCATGATGAGTTCACAACTTATTTCACAGGAGTTCAAAGTAGTTCTTTATCAGACAATGGTGAAAATGCAGGGAGCATTCTTGTTTCTATAACAGCACATGTCCTTGCTGCTGCCTTTTGGTAGTGGCTTAAAGATGCACTGACATGGAATGAAAAGAAGATGAAATATTCTTGCATATTTACACTGGTTTGTAAATGTTCTACTCTCACCTGCTTTATAAGTCAATGGACCGAGGAAGACAAATGTCCCATGATGATTGACAGTTGGGGGCGGGCAGGGTTCTCAAATTCACCACAGGGCTCCCTAATTTCTGAGCCTCTGAATTCTCATTGTCCTCAACAGACCATCAAAGTCATTCTTAGTAATGTTACTCAGTTAATTCCTACTCTTCATGTAGGGATCTCAAATTCCTGAGAGAATTTTGCAGTTTGCTTTGATCACTGAAGGTTCTTACTTGTTTCCTCAAACATGCCTCTTCAATAGCACTCTCTCTGAATTGATTAACCGGCTACCCTAGACTTGATTTCTGCAAATATTCCCTCCCGCAGCATGCTATTCAAAGTGGTACAAAGTAAGAATCTTATAGAATTCGGTGTATCGGTCAGGCAGTACCGATATCCCTACATGGAATTTGGTAATTGCTTAGTCATTACAGCTAACTGCACTACCTTCCATCCACTTGCCTGTTTCAGTATGAACCTCAGTCAGAACATGTATAGTGTAATATCCCAAATATAAACAGCTGGCATAAACAGACCATGACAGTAGGTGAGCTGATGTTTCTACATATGAAGGCAAAGGGAAATCTGCTGAATAGCAGAGATTCATTTTTCTTCCTCAATGTAGATGGCAAACCCTTAAGAAAATCTATATAAACTTTATAAATGAGTGCATTATTTTGGCCAACCTGTCTATTATCTTCAGGAATCCTGCTTTTGTTCCAGAGCAAGAATTTTACCCTACTAGCAAATATCCCCCATGAAGCAAAGGAAGGTCTTCATCTAAATAAACCAGACAAATGACACGCAGAGTGACACAGATTTCTATGGATGTCTTGAAGAGTATAATTCAAATGCACTTAAGAACATTTGAAGCTGCATTCTGAGCTCAGAGACTGTGTCAAATACCATAGCACACCACCACCAGTTCAACAGATCATTCTTGGATCAGATAACTTGATACTCAGAATCAAAAATGAATAACTAGGCTTATTGATTGGTCACCAGTATCAAACGGTTTTATACCGAATAAGGCCACTCTCATATATTTCACAATCAAATCTGCCTTCACTTCCACTGGAGAATGAAGCTTTTCTGTGATGTTTAATGTTCAAGATGAGAAATGCTATACAAAAGCAACTATCCTGGTTTAATGTAGTCTTTATACAGTGATGATTGGCATCTCTTCTACTTGAAAGGATTTATCCTCATCAATATTGTAGACCACTACATCCTCTATACTATTTTCAGCTCTTTAAAGGTTGTCATTTTCTGATCATGGAAATGTTATGTTCCTATTTAATTTCGATATTTTGTCCAAGTCATTTTGAATCCATTTGTTGTAATACAAACTAACCCTCATTTTTTCCCTGTTTTTGAATTTGAGACGTCATTTAATCCAACGCTGATGTTGGAATGCATACATTTAAGCAGAAAATGGCAGACTCTTTTTTTCAAATGCAGTGAAAGACTTATCTTCTCTCAATGGTATCTGGTTGTGGACATTTTTCAGATTCAAAGCCTTGTAGACTCCTTAATAAGAATGGCTTTGATCATATTGTCTCTTCTAGTGAAGAGATAATGTCTCAGTGTGTGAGTGAAAGTGAAGCCCAATTGTCTCTTATGATGATCATCATTAGTGACTTAGGTGAGAGGCTCCCAAAAAGGGAATCACCTCTGTTCAAGGATATTTTACTTCTTTTCTAAACTCTGCATCTACCTCTGAATATCTCGGTTTCCAATCCCTCCCCACATCAATACAGGTGAATCATTTCCCTGCATAATTAACTTTTACTTTGGAATGGTATCTCTGGAAATCTATACCCAACAGACAGGTCCTTCATCACAGAGACTCAGGAGTGTTAAGTATCACTGCCCATAGGCTAATAAACCCAATTAGCCCTTCCCAGAGATCCCTGACTGCAAATTTGACGATGCAATGCTCTGGTTGGAAGTATTGTACTGGCCAAAAAGTTCAGTTTTTGGGGGGGAGGGAGAGGGGTTTAAAGCAAAAATAAGACCAGTTTTAAGCACAAATCCATTTATTTAATCAGTGATGTAATTACCATTTCGTTCCACTGTCTTCTGCCATCTGGTGGGCAGATTCATTATTCCATGCTCAAAGAATGTCCTGTCTTTACTGGTGAAAAACTCTTCCAGGTGAATTTTTACATCCTGACCAGAATTGAAGATCTGTTATCAAACCAAACAAATAGAAATCTCGAAGGCACAAGGTTGGACAAGACAAAATTTCCTAGGCAAGCCCTTGTGACTTCTGCCATGTCTGTAAAGAAGTGTGTGGTCTCGGAATCATTGTGATGAAAGAGAATGTCCTTACAATTAGCAAAAGTACTGGAGGCTTCTGGTGGATTGTCACATTTATTTTGTCCACAGCTGATCACAGAGTGTATAGAACTGAATTGATGGTCCTATTCATTAGAAGTCCTTAAAAGACAACACCCTTCCAATCACACAAAAATCTTCTTTGGGTAAAGTCCTGCTTTTCAAAAATCATTGTTTGCACTTCATATTGTTATTTATAGATGATTCATTTTTGTCCCCTGTCACCAATGGTGTGTTATAACGAACGTTTGGTTGCAAAAGAAAGGAATAATGAGGATTAAGTTTTCAACAGTGTGTATTCGTTAAATATAACATATGAAAAATTTCTCAGAGTTAACCTGTAGAAAAAGACTATTCTGTTTTTGCCTTGAAAAAGTTCACATTGGATGAAACGCATCGGCTAATATTACAGTTTTCCTATTGTCTTTTACCTTTATATACAGCTTATGTATTTAGCTTTTAGAAAATCAGCAAAAGTTGTTAACATGTTTTCAGTTGCTGTTTGGAAAGTAATTAGGTGTAGGGTGTTGTTGGTAGATGACCGATTTCTTGGGTTGGTTTGGCTGAGGTCACAGGATAGTTCCAGACGGGATTAGTCGTTGTTTGGGTTTGATGTACAACTTCTTTTAATGTTGTAATTGACATCTGTGATGGGCTGGTGGGGTTGTGTGATATCTAAATGTTGAAACTGAACTGCCTGGTAAGGTGGGTTGGCATGTTGATTGATTCGAGGTTTGGGTGGTGGGTTGATTTATGGTAGGGCGCATTGGTTGTCAAGGTGATGGCAGTGGTGACAAGGGATTAGGTATAGCTGGTAGGTTTGTAGTAGGTCAAGTGGAATGTTTTATTTGGGTTGAATATGGTATCAATGAAAGTGGGTCGCAGTAGTGTTGGTGAGAGAGACCTGTGGTAGGGCATGTTGGTTGCCAACATGATGACGGTGGCAACGAGTGATTAGATATAGCTAGTAGGCGTGTAGTGAGTCAAGCGGAATGTTTCAGTTGGAATCAGGTTGAGTGTTGTATCGATGAAACTGGGTCGTGTTGGTGACAGTGAAGGAGGCCTGTAGTGGATTAAGCAGAACATTTCAATTGGATTCAGTGTGTGAAGAGTCAGGTGAGATTAGTGAAGCTTGGCTGAGGCCACGGCTGTGATGAGAGAAGTGCTCATAGTGATGATGACAATGACGATATGCATGTGTCAGCATGTGACCTTTCAGCCGACAACTGTTCACGATTGTGACAAGAGAAGCCACCATGATAGCGACAGTGTGTCTGCATTTGACCCACGATAGTGTTGGTCGTTACAAGAGGCCTGCTTTTCACGATTAGCCACTGTATCACTTTCATTGTGGGGACTTGCTTCATGGACCAGACAGATGCTCAGAGCCCATGCCCAAAAAATGACTTATTTTTTTGGTTCTGCCCCCCTGGTACTCACATCCAGCTGAGTGAATCAGAAAGAGATCTAATTGCAGCGGAGTATAACGCCATTCTCTTCACAGAAGGAAATCTATTGGCTATGGTTAGCCTCATTCAATTGATGTTGGACCCAAACATCAATCCTGCTGATTTAACCAAGTTGATGCAGATGGTTTTCAACACATAATTTGGATATCTGAGATCATCCTGGTCATATAACTCCTTCATTTTGTCTCAAATGGCTGGCCAGAACAAGGTGCATTTTCAAATCAAATCTTGAAAACCACTTCTGGTACACATGCTCTATATAACAGCATATCCTCTCTGTACACAGCATGTGTTTTCTTGCTTTTTAAAAAAAAAAAGAAAAAAGGTATGAGGTGCCGCTAATGTTTTGTGATCCTCCATTCCCAGTCTGATCCCAAGTACACAAAATCCTGTCTCGTTGCAAGCTCACATCAAACGATGTTGAAGAGTTAAGGATCTAGTGCGTGCACATACACAAGGAACAGACTGGAGTTAGCTACTTATTAGGGTGCTTGAAGTTTAGTGTTTACAAAAAATGAAATGGACAATATTTCCAAGCATATACCTTGAGCCACTTTCTTGTTATTAACTCTGAGTAAACAAGAAAATCTATTAAAGCTTTGTCCTCATTAATTAGCATTGTACATGACTGGAGCTTTCTGTCCAGATTTCTTTGAAATTGCAGCTGTTGCCACTTCAATTCTGTCCTGGGTTTTTTTTTATTGACATACTCTCAAGTAATGGTCTATTTTCACCCATATATGGCATAGAGCCTTCCAAGCTAGACAAAACTTTCTTGGAGTCTTTTTTTTTCCACTCAAGAGAAGAAAAACGTACATAGGTGCTGTCAGCTTTATGACTGTTGTTGATGGCATTTCAACCCTTCGTCCTTCTCCTGTAATGCATTGCCTTTGTTACATATGCGTGTCTCCTGTGTCTACAGCTTTTTGTGAACCACTCATGCAATTGGTAGAAATATATGCTTAAGTATTCATTTGTGTCCCCTTTCTATGTTCTCAATTTCATCAAAGTTTTTGCCAACTCATGAAACTTGCTTTCCCAACAATAAAAGAGGCGCCTCTTTGGATTCATTTGCTGGAAACCACTTGAAATTGCAGTCTTTCATCAGCCACTAAACACTTTACACACACACACACACACACACACACACACACATCTATTTTTTCAACAGATTGTCTTTTTGTAGCCAGGGCATACTTTGAACTTGTATAAAATCTAACTCATTTCTTGTGTGTAGGTTTTTCTTCAGTAGATTCAGAAGCTCTGTATACATCACTTGTTACCTTATATCTTTGGTGATAGAAGCGATTGATGAAATGAACTAGAATTACTGGAGAATTTTCTGTTTAAGATTTCCCTTCAGTATTTTTTGGAATCTGGTTGATTCAGTTTGATGTCCAACAATCCAGGTTTCAAGTTTTTCCATTACACTAATGAGAGTGAACAAAAATAATCAAGCTTACTTAAGCTCTGATTAGTTCATAATTTATAAAACAGAAATTAATTAAAAGCACTTGTCTCCTATCAGACAATACAGAGACTGTTGTGAGTGAAAGACACTGACTCTTGATAATTGTTTATAGAAACAATGTGTCCCATTTTATTGTAAATATTTATTGACAATATAATGAACAACACAAAAATCTCATACAGCCAAATGAATTATAGTAAAACATTTTGTAGTAAAGCAGATGATATCAACTGAAAATTAAATGTTATATTTATCATAGTAAACAAAAAAATGGGATAAATTTCTAAGATCAGATACTTAATACTTATTTTGTGAAAACATTAACTTGCATAATAAATTCTTTTATAGTACACACACATTTTATATATATATATATATATCGGGTGTAAAAGCAAAATTGTCCAAATCATGTAAAAGCAAAATTGTCAAATTGTTAGATTAAGCTCTGAACCTTTGTATCCTAGAAATGATTAAAGATATCTTACTGGAATTCTCTGAGGTTTTTATAACACCATTAGACTCTACTTTGAGCAATAAGAATGTATAATTACTCTCCAAGCTGAACAGAAGAATCGTGATGAAATCGATCATAAAAGAAAATGACATGATCATCATTACTTAATCACAGCTAAGGATTGGAAGCTCATATATATATATATATATATATATATATATATATATATATATATATATATATATATATATTATTCCAGGATCATTTTCCAACTTAATCAAGATGATATTTGCCCTCTCTAACCTCCTAACTTTCTTCCCTGGAGTAACAAGGTGCCTCACAGGTTTCATGTATGATTTCATTTTCAAGTCTCTTTTCACTGCTCTTTGGAGTGTCATCGCTTAAAATCTTGTCTTGTGGATTGAGTTGGATCTTTTCTAATTGATCTCTTTAGTTCCAAGTTGAAATGATGCTCCCTCCTGATTCAGTTTCCCCTCTCTACTTTTCTCACTTTTTAGACTTATTCACCATTCTCTTGATGGTTCTTGAATGTACTTTGAAGATGGAAACCAGAGTATGAATGTTGGTACCATTACTGTTGGCCCAAGTGATTTTTTTCCTCTCACCATTGCTCACTTGGAAAGACAGTGGGTCTGACACAAACTGATTTTAACCTGTTCTCTTTTCAGCTGAAAAACTCAAAGGGTTTTTCAGTGATTCTTACAACAAATGTTGTCAAGATGGTTAACGTCTTATCTGAGAACCTGGAAAAAAGAAACTCAATTAGTTTAGTGATTTTTTGGATAGTAAACATTTAGTGGGATGGACAATTATGCTGTTACACCTGGTATAATGGAGTGCTGAAAAGTTATCTACCTGACCAACTTCCTAAAATCTAACCAAAGATCAGAATTTCTTCTAGAATCGCTTCTTGATTGAGAAGAGTGGTTTTCATTAGATCCTCAGATATGCAAGGCACAACAGATAATTGAGAACAAATTATAGAGAGCAACAATATAAAAATCAGCATATTAAAAAAAAATTATACACATGTTCAACTTAGAAAATAACTGCAGATCCAGTTCAGATGGATCTTGTTCATGTTGGTCATCATGTTCCTAATGGTAGCCTTCAGTGTGTGCTTGGTATTGTAAATATAGGATTAAAATATGGGCAGCTAAAGATGGGGGACCTACATTTTTGAGGTCAAATGATCACAAAAATTCTTAGCCTGCCAATCTGGATGTCACATAAGAATTGGCAAAAATCATTTGGATTTACTCTCTTGATCAAGGACTTGACTACCATGTCCATCAGCATGATGAAGACAATGGCATATGATCTATTGCACTTGATATTCACAACCAGCACAGATGACATGAACTTAGTGGGCATCACCAGATATATCTCTGTGGGGTCTGTGCAAAGTTACCTGTTCACCTGATCCTGATCAAAGTTTTTCTCATCAAGGAAGCAGCTGTGCATCCTGGGCTCTCAGTAAGCATTTTGATTTAGCACACACGATTCTCCTTAGTTCCCTCATCACTCTTACCTGATGTCCTTGTGTATCATACATCTGATAGTAGACTTCATTACCTTAAAATGCTCAGCAGTGGTCCCTGGCAAGTTACTGTAGTTGATGATGTCCTACTGGAAAATTTGGCCTTTCTTACGGCATCTGACCACTTAGAATGTTTCTTTCTTTTGACTATCTGTCAGAATCCTTACATTGAGCACAAAACTCTCAGCTCTTTTCAACACACTATGGTTGGCAGCTACTATGTTAATGCTCTTGATACATCTGAAAGAGAAATGAGAATCTCAAACTTTGCTACATGTCACTTAACATGATGTTATCATTTATGGCCCGTTTAATACATGTTCTCAAATAGCTGGCATGTCCTGTGTCTAACAGTAGCAAAAGTCATTGTGAGGGCACTGCTGAACAAAAATGGCCTTTTCCCAGTTCCTGCCATCACTCTGCTATTCTCTCTTATCTCAATTCACCATTTTCAATAGGTTTTTACCACTGTTATCTGATCAGATAGAAGTAATCACTTTTCCAACCGTTTGCTTGGTAAATTTCCCCTGGTATTATTTTGTGCATTTCTAAGATTTATTTCAAGGTTTTACTGCCATACATCAGATTCTGGCATTATACATTTTATGTTTGAAGAATATTGGCAACATTTTGAATTTAATTATCTGCTATACAAACTTTAATCTTTTCACCTGACTGAAATAACATCCTGGGACTTCTTCCTCCTCCTGTTAGCTTTTGCAGAATATTACAACTGAACATTATTTTTAATTCTTTTCATTTTTAAACCAGTCTCGAGACTTTCTCCGTATTTTATCCACGGATTCTGATATTAATAAAATGTCATCAGCAAAATGTAAAGGTTTCAAATATTTTTTTTGTTTATATTTATTGCCATTTCTTCTCAGTTCAAGGAAAGAAAATTTCATTAATATTTGTTAACAGCCTGACATGTAGTCACTGTAGTTTTGATCTGAAGTTTTCACTGTATAACGTTGAATTTATGTGACTAATATTTACAACTGAAGATTTAGTGGTAAATATTAGGTGGATTTAGGAAGCATTCATAGTTGTTGTCTTCCTCACCTTTTTAAATGGTCAGATGATTTGAAACAAGGAAGCTTTTTGCCTTGTTTAACTATTTTCTCTTTCCATTCTACGTCTGAATAATACAAAGGTTAACGCACTTCAAATCAATATGATGACAGCTGGAGATCACTGACCATTGCATGACCTGTTTGAACTATTCCTTTCCCACCTATCTACTGGAGAAATCGAAGCACATGCTTTGAAATCATCATCTATGGCTTATCAGAGAATATATTGGTTGAAACATTGTTATCTTAACATATTGGGAGTCTAGCATCAACACATTTGATAATTTTGTTATTTAAATTGTTAGTGTAATAAAGGTAAATCTGGAGGTCTCCCAAGTCTCTATCCTTAGACCCATGTTGTTTCTGATTTTCATCAACAACCTTCCCAGTGTCATCTGTTTCCAAGTAGGTATTTATGCAGATGACAACTATTAGTAGCAAGTCCAAGAAACAAAACTGGCAACTGCTCTCAAAATGAACCTCTTCAAATTAGTGGTCAACAGGTGCAAGGAATGGCTTGTAAATTTTAACATCTTCAAAATACAAGTGCTTTCTTTTAATCAACATTTTCTGCCTGCCACCAGCATGGCTGATACTAACATCAAATGGAGAGCAACACTTTGCAGCTTCTTGTGCTCATGTTTTCTACGGACACGAAATCAAGTGATTATATTGAATCAATTGCTAGGTTTACTGCTTGCAAATTTGGTTCATTAGAATTCCTCTTGCACATTCAGAAATCTACTATTCATCCAGGCAGTGTATATTGCTGCCATAGTTGATCTAGAGATCTTACTATATAACTCAAGATTCTTAACAAAATTCAAAGAAGGGTCTGCAATGTAATCAATCCTAACCTGGCATCTTGACTTCAGTCACTTTTTCATTGATGTCACATGGCTTCTCTCTGCTGCCTTTTCTACAAATATTTTCATGGCAATTGTTCTGATGACCTTACCCCCCCCCCCAACACACACCTTGTTACTTTGACTACATGAATTTAAGTGTGCTTCTAGATTGGCAAACGGATCTCACCGTTTTACTGTTGAACTAGCGAGATGCAACCGGCTGTTCGATTTTAATAGTTTCTTTTCTTGCATTTCTCACCTGCGGCACTTCCTTTCAGTTTCCTGCTTCCCTGCCACATACAGTATTCCAAAATTTAAATAAAATGCCAATCATCATCTTCTATTTTCCTGAATCCGCTTCTTTTATTGGTCTTTCTCCTCACTAAAGTGTTCTCTTCCGCTCCCTGTAACCCCCCTTTGCATCCTTGTGGCATTATTGCCTGCACTGCTATTTTTAACAGAAAGCAATTTTTTCTGCTCTAGTGCTCATGCACACACACACACACACCCAGAGGGAAGATGAGGACAAATGGAGTATAATTCCACTGTCTGTAACATTTAAAAGAGGGCTCAATGCAGAGTAGAGCTAAGATCTTGTTAATGATGTATTCCAACCTTATATGAAAAATAATGCTAACCCAATATATATTCACCCCAATTCTAACCACCCTCCATCTGTAATCAAACATACCCTCATCTATAGAATATAGGATTAGCAAGAACTCATCTGACAAAGATGTGTTTAATAAATGTAGTGGTGTTTATAATACTACTTTAGAAAAATAGTGGTTACAAATACGCAGAAGTCAAGTATAGAAAATATAATAGCACCCTAAGGAAAAGAAATAGGAATAGAAAAATCATTTGGTACACAACTTAGTACTGACCAATTGGTTAAATGGGGTTAAGTCACAAGTTCCTCCATTTAATTGATAAACATTTTTATAAAAGTAATCCTCTTAGTAAAATATTTAACAGAAACAAACTAAAACTAAGTTATAGCTGCACCGATAATCTTGAGAAGATTATAAAGAAACACAATAATAAAATTTTAAACCAATTTAAAAATTTAATACTAGCCCTACTTATGGCTGGTGGGCCAGATAAAATTATTGACAACAAACATTGTAAAATAGACATTTCTGTCTTACATTAATTTCATCTTGGCATAATACGTTATAAGGATTACACTTAATTGAACTTTGTTTCATTAAACAGAAAATCCAATGAAAATAGAAACAATATCAAATTATGTGCGCTTTAGTTTTACTGATAATTTAATCATCAGGAATATATTAGTTCCCCAAGCAGAATAGGGGGGTGGGGGTGTACGAATGATAAGCAACCAATTTATTTGTTTTTTTGTTTTGTTTTTCAATTAACAACAGGGAAACTGTTCTCCAATGATAGTACTCACCATCAAAAGGTTCTAATTATTTATTCTTTTGCTAAGCAGCTGTGATTTTGATCTTTTATTCAATGTTGTAATAAATGGCACGTGTAAAGATTAGACTATTAGGAAAAAAAAAAGTTTTCATTAATAAAGAATCACTTTGAATGAGAGAATGTTTTACAGGAAATTGTGTTCAACAACAACAACAACAACAACAAATAAGTATTCTCTCTCTCCCTCTCCTGAGGCTAAAATCAAATTCAGCTCATGTCACTTACATCTCAGTATATTTTATGATTGCTATTCAGCACAAACTTTATGGCATATCACATGACTCTTGTATATTTACTACCAATTTGTTCAGTTCTGTATTTCTTGTCAGTCCGAGAAAGTATTGTAGAGGTGTATATATTTTTATCTGTCATCATCAGATTTGTTTTAATGCTAAAATATTAGTAAAGCTCTCACTACATTTTGATAGAAATGAAGAAAAATATGAATTATGGGAAATTTTTTTTTTCTCCTTGCAAAATTTAATTTCTCAGAATCAATTATAGAAAAGGAAAAAATGTTTGTTTTTGTTTTTTTATAATAATTGAATGATGATAACTCACACTGCTACTGTGTTACCACGTCCTGATGGCTAAGGTGTTTGAATTGCCAACAGTTGATTGATGTCAGGTTCTGCTCCCTTCTGAGGGGGTTGTGTCATTTTTGAGTGACACCATGGAAAATAAAAATGAAGTAAATAAAAGTTCTTGTGACTTTCTTTTAATTGTATTTGTATCCCATATATAAACAAATTGTGTTCAACCCGTGCCATTTCATTATAAAAACCTGGCAGAAAGAAAGAAGAAGAAATGAATGCTTGCATGTATGACCTTGCTGCAATAAGGTCACGGGTTGGAATCTTATCTGAATTTCTTACCAAAAAGCTTTCTTGTAGTATTTCAATATTGACAATGATTTATCTTGAAAATTCAGACTACTCATGATGGCACCGAGTATTTAAGGAAAATAAATCAGAAGAGCTCTTGGGTAAAAATTTGAATTACTGCAACTAGTTGATATTGAAAGCCTAATTTGTAAAGCAACTACCCTGAAAGAACGGGCTCTTGAGGATAAAGAATGCAAGTTCAGTCTTTATTTATGATCCACATTGTCATTCTATCATTGTGAGCAATCAATCTGGGAATAGGTTTCTCAAGGAAAAGGGGTGCAGGTTCAAATCTCACCAGAGGCTTTTTCTTTATTTGTGCTGCTAACAATCCTAGAGAATTTTGGTTGCATTTTCATTTTCTGTAAATAAATTTTGCTATAACTGGATATGAATACAAAAACAAGATTAATACAATGTGAAATTGTTTGGACAAGAATAATTCTTGGAAGCAGTGGAATAAAAATATGTTTGGGAAAAAGAATGTATTTTATCAGAAACCATCTTTTTTCTCTCTCTCTCTCAAAACCTGCTTCCTCTCTCAACACATCTTTTTTTGATTTGTTTCTTTTACAAACTCTTCTTTTCCAACAACTCCAATGTTCTCAACAATTATAGCCCCTCCCCCTCCCGCTGTTTTACATTCAAAACCTTTTTCAATTTTGGTTTTTTTCCTGGAAATAATAAAATAAGAACTGATCACTAGATTCTCTACAATTCATATGCAAGTCAAAGACAAGCTAAAGAATTTTCTAATAATTTACTTTTATTGACACTTTTGTTACATATATATATATATATATATATGTATGTGTATACGAGTGATTAAAATACATTTTAGTTTCCCTGTGCAAGCAAAAATTTACAAACATATACAAGTCTTTGATAGTTTATGAATACAGTGCATTTTAAAATGACTCTCCATTTATCTTGGGGGAGGGTGCTAAAAATAATCTGAGACAATTAAATTGCAATATTTTTATTGTCAAGTTAAAAATAACACAAAATTCTATTTCTATGCCATCATCAGGAGAGTCCAGCAGAGAGATCAATGAATTGCTCTTATCTCTATGTAGTGAACATTTTATGATATTGAAAATTGTTGCACACACACACACACACTACATATATTCTATATGCAGAAAAGGGCACTAAAAATTCTCAGCCTAAGAAGGAACTGCAAAATAAATTCTAACCATTGAGTTACCGTACTCATTATGTGGGTATATCTATTCAGCGACATTGCAGAGATATCCATAATTAAACTGATGTTTATTAGTAGTGGCTGCAGGTAATTGATAGAGGGTCTGCAACAAGGCCCATACATGCTCAAGGATTAGTAAATCTGGCCAGTCAGGGGTAGCAATAGAATATATATCTAGAAATCAAGTAAATATTCCTGAAACCAGTTTTGTATCGTCCATGATGTACGTAGTTGCATTATATTGCATTGAAACAAAGAAACATGGCAAGTATAAAGATGGATGCAAATAGTCTACAGCAAGATTTTAGTATGTCAGACCTATCAAAATAAACAACATTTTCATGGGAGACTCCAAAAGAACAACACCCACACAAAGTCACTATCCCACTTGCACAATTCTTCTGGACTGGATCAGTAGCCTTTGTGCAGTCTGCTCTACATGCAAAATCAACCGTTGTTATTCAAAAGAGCTACAAGAATGACACATTTTACCAAGCAACATCAGACCAGTCTTCCACGGTTCAATGGCTTACGAACTCTGACCCAGGTGAGGCATAGTAACTACTGATGACATGGTGTGTTAATAATGCTACCCTTGTTGGGTGATGACCATAAAACGCTATGAAATACACTGTGTTGATTGGTGAGTTGAACAGTACACGTATTGAATTGGGATCTGATGTAAGGTTCCCTTTCGTTGGGCACTTACCATCCTCCTCCTCCTTCATTGATTCTGTGAGTCGGTTCTTGTATCATCTGTGCAGCCCTCCCCCCCAGTTTTTATATATTGATAAGATTCCTGATATACTCTTCATACTAGTGCCTAAGAAAACAACTAATGCCGGGTCATCTCATGGATTGAGTACTTCACCTATGTTGGCCCGAACAATCATTCTGCAATTAAATGCTGTTCATGTCACATGTCTGCCACAGTTACACTACCACTCTACCTATCACATTGCATACATAACCTGTATCCTTTTCTACAGGGAGGATGGGGGTGAATAATGATGTCTTATTTTTAGCGCCTCATATATAAAAGAGAAAGGTGTCTGCAAATGTTTTAATTAACAGGTAAAAAATAAAATCATTCAAAAGCTGTCAGCACCAAAATACAACTATGAATTTTGTTTTATTCATTTTTCCTCTATTGCAAGTATTTACTATGTTACTTGCTAATGTGATCATTAAATTGAATTTGTTTAAGAATTCTTGCCCGTCATAATTGTCGAAGATTGTCCACGATATTTACAGGCCGAGACACATCAGCTGCAGAAAACAAGTGAATATTCTCGGGTGGAGTGTGACATGGGCTATATCAACGCCGCCCTTTAAACCAAGGCCTTTTCACACACCTATGCCCAGTGAAGTGGCATGTTAGCAGGTGTTTTCTGTTGAAGTTTCCTTCTATGCAGATTTTCAAACTGAGTGTAAATGCCTAATGCTTCTTCAAAGTATTCCATCCGTAGGGTTAAGCGAAATAGATGGAAATTTTATTTACTTGTAAAAATGAACCAATAAATTTAATCAGATTAATAAAATTAACCAAAATAGCTTCCTTTATTTCAGAAGGAATTCTTTCAGGCGCAGAAAATAAGTCAGCAAAGACTTGAATAGCCACAGCTTTAATTCAGGCCTCAATGTGCTGCTGCTGCCGTAGCTCACCATAACTACCATCTTTATCATAGGGAACAGAGTGTAGTTGAATTGTTGCTGCAGTTAGTAGAAGAGTATTCTGGAAAATAAAGAGCAGCTATGCAGTCAGCCGAAGCCATAGTCGAAAACAAAAGACTTGGTTCCTATGGCCTTGAGAAAATCACAAGCATAATTGCAAAGAGAAACAAATCTCTATTAATGCCTCTACTATTATAAATGGGCCCTGGGGCTTTATATCATCCTTGTCAATTATAGATAAGAATTTTGCAATGAACTTCACCTCTAACTCCACATTAGATGCCATGGGTCATCTTCTAGCGAACTTACCTCCTCTCACGAAGCACCAATTTTGTGATTTCTGTATCTCAGCTCGGGAAGTTTCCATACTCATCAACAGCCTTGATCCTATGAAGACTATAAGTCCAGATAAAATACCAGTGATCATTCTTAGAATGTAGGTAAGCGCTCGTCCTTATCACAACATCAGCAAACTCTTTGAGTCTATGAGCAACAAGAAGGTTGTTGATTATCTTAACAGAAACAACCTCCTAAGCAATAAACAGAATATATTTTGCTCCTCTAGGTCCATTACTGATGTCCTAATTGTCATTACACGTAGAACGAGTGAAGCACTAGACAAGACATTCATTATTAGGGCAATCGCCTGAGATATACTGAAGACCTTTCGCAAAGTGTCATATAAGGGGTTTCTCACTTTCCAGCCTTGATAGAATCCAAAAGCATTTATGCAGCTTTGTGGTCTGCAACCCTTTTCCCCCCTCACAGATGACACCATGCTTGTCTCTCACTTTTCTGTTGCTAACTTTCATGGCAAATATTCAGACAAGCTACTTTCTTCAGTTCTACCAGTTCAGATCGACTATGCTACGTCCAGAGTCAAATTATCTCTTTCTTCTTATCAATAAAATATGATGGAAATAATTTCACCAGGCTCCTTCCCATGAACATGGAACAGACTCCAAAGTGGATGCTTCCCTAAACACTAAAATCTGAACCCTGTCAACTATTATTTAGCCTATTATATATCCTCCTAAGTCCATACAACAGCCTCCTTTAGTAACCCTCTACCTTGAGTGGCTCTTGGGCTTTGTATTGGGTGATCGTTTAGGATTAGAAATGTACTACAAACCCTTTCATCTCTTAGCATCTTCATCTTTAAAACTTCTCTCCCATGATATGATTTTCATGACGATTGCATCTTTATCTATGTTAAAGAATAAATTGAATCATTTATAATTAGCATTTAAGACAATGTATTTAGTCAACCAAAAAAAAAAAAACAAAAAAAAGCAAGTTTTCTTTTACTGTCTCCAAATGAAATGCATACATAAAAAACTCCTTTTTGCTGTCCTTTCTTTTTAACAACACTCTATAAACTTTGGATGGGTTGTTATAAAAATTTAGAATACATCGGAAATTTTGCTGCTATAAAAAAGTTTTGCCATCTCTGGTAATGTTATTTACATTTGTGTAGAATAATTATTTATAAAGAACGAGTTGAACAGACTGAAGAATTTGGAGAATAGAAAAGAAACTTCAGATGACAAATATAAACATTGCATTGACCAAAACGTGTATTTCGTTATTAAGTAGAATATTTTCTTAATAAGCTGAACAAAATTTTTAGGCCAAGCCCAAGATATTTATTCAACCATTTCCTAGAAAGGAAATGTAAGATCATTTAATCTGATCACATCTACTTCTATTATAATGAGGTTTAATCCTTATGACCCCCCCCCCCCCCACCTCTTCCTTCCTCCACTGGCCATCACAAATGATTGACAATGTTAACATGATCATCTTATATTTCATGTATTCCTTCTCAATGCCTTTGGGATACAAAGTTGTCAAACAAATATATATATATATATATATATATATATATTTCTTCCATTTAGAAAAAAACTGTTGGAAGCTTTTGGCTTGTTCCCCAGTCAGTTGCTCTTTATCAATTGACTTCAGACATTGATTCTCCTATTTGCCTCAAGTAGACTTTCAAATTAACGAACCATTGCCTTTCCTTTTCAAATGATGACATTGTCTTTTGCTTAATTGGACCATTTAAGATGTTTTCATTTCATTTCTACACAATTTCTTCATTAGAACCTCTTTACTTTCTCACAACAATGTCAGAATCAGCATGAAAATATTCACACATACAAAAAATATCAACACTTTCAGGTTTCACTATTATGATTACTAGCAGAGTACCTGTCAAAAATGATTATTTATGTAGGAATCATCACTTCTGAAGTATTTATGAACTGGCAAAAGTCACACACAAACATACACAAAATATAAATTTTATTATATCTCATTCTGAAATTGTAGAATTACAAAATAAGCGTTTGGAACCAAAGATAAAAAGAGGCAAGACTATTAGCAAGATAATAAGAGTGAAAATGTTTCTTTTAAGAAGCAACTACCAATGATTATTTATCAAATGTCACCAGCCTACTGATTGGGATTCATTTTGTGACTTTATTCAAGACATCCTTTGGATTGATATTCTTAACCTTCTTTATTAAGAATTGTGCTACAAAGGCTTCTTCTTTGGCTAAGGCCGGCATTAATACTTTTATAATTTATGCAAATATCAAGTAAAACCACAATCTTCTCCTTGGTTCACAGCCTGTTCAGCCACTGTAGCCCATAGGAATCACTTTTTCTGGGTATACCAGCATGATAATTTTGATCACAACAGACAGCTATTTCTGACTGCTCAAAATAATTGTAAATGTGTCCTCAAAGAGACTGTCTGTTTGCTGATAGAATGAGGCATCATATAGCCTCTAACAAATTAGGTTTACATGGTTACTAGAAGTTCTGTAGTGTGTTAAATAAGTTTTCTATCCCTCCTCCCTTCATTCAATTTCAGGATTTAACCCCTTCTACTGATAAAGCAGAAGGTTTTTCTTGTAAATTGTCTTTCAACTCTACTCTTGACTCATCGGGTGTACCTTTATCTGACCTTCCGCTGAGAATCGAGTCTTTATTGAGTGATATGCATACAACTCCATCCACGGTTTCTGCTATCATTTTGAACCTGGAGCCTCACAGAGCATTGTGGACTTGATGGTGTCCCTGCAGTAGTCCTTAAGAAATGTGCTCTTGAATGGACTCCTGTTCTCTCTAAACTTTACCTTGTTTTCTGCTGCTTTCTGCTTTCCTGCTTGTTGGAAATCCTCATCTGTTGTTCCAGTTTTTAAGAACTCCAGTAAACTGTCTGTTCCTTCTAACTATTAGCCTTCTACCGCTTTTGGACAAAATACTAGACGTTCTAATCAATTCGGAATTAGTTAAGCAACTAACATCGTAGGGTCTTCTTTCAAATAAACAACATGGCTTTCACTTAGGACAACTGCTGATGTGTTAACGATTATTGCTGAAAGAGTGTATCAAGCTTTAGATGAGAATGGTGAGGCTTCGGCTGTTGCTTTCGATATTGGTTTGGCATACTCGTCTTCTTCACAAGGTTTAAAGGCTATGGCATTTCTGGACCAAATTCTAGATCTTTCTGCATTTCACTCCAAGCAAGGCAACAAAACCACAAAGGGGTTACTGAGTGTCAGAGAATATTAGAAAAACTACTATTAACGAGAGAGTGTACAATAAATAACTCGTATTAATGAAAGAAGAATAAAAGTGCCAAAATTAAAAGAGGTCTCTAAGTCAACTGCTGATGTGTTAAAGATTATTGCTGAAAGAGTGTATCAAGCTTTAGATAAGAATGGTGAGGCTTCAGTTGTTGCTTTCGATATCTTGAAGGCATTTGCAGAGTTTGGCATACTGGTCTTCTTCACAAGTTGAAAGGTTATGGTATTTCTGGATGACTTTATGAACTGATTTGGTTTTTCTTATCAAATCATGAAATGAAAGTTATCTTGAATGGCCAATCTTCTAGATCGCGTTTACATAAATGCAGGCATCCATCCAGCACCTTATCCTTGAACCTATGTTGCTTCTAATTTTCATAATTGACTTTCCTGATGTCATCAGCTCACAATTTGGTCTCTACACTGGTGACAACTATTTACTCTTGTCTTAATAGTAAGTCTGATCAGTTTGATAAAATCAAATTAGCAGATGATTTAAAAAATGACGTACAATGGGAGCAAGAAGTGACTTTTTCATTTTAACACCTCAAAAATGAAACTGCTCTCTTTTAAACATCTGAGAGAATCCTTTTTCCTTTCATCAGCACGGTTAACCTCCAGAACAGTGACTCTTTTCAGCTGACATGAAGTGGAAAGAGTATATTGAATCAATTGCTAAGCCTGCAGCTGAGAATGTTGGTTCACTGTGTTGTGCTAGACAATTTTTCAAAGAATCTATCTTACATATCTATAAGGCTACCATTCATCCTTGCTTTGCATATTTCTGGCATATTTGGTTTGTTCCTCCTGCTATATATTTAGAGATTCTTGATAAAATCCAAAGAAGAATCTGCAATGTTATTGGTTCTGACCTGTCATCTCAGCTTCAGTCACTTTCCCACTGCCATAATGTAGCTTTTTGTCTTTTCTATAAATATTTTCAAGGTAACTGTTTTGATGAACTTTCCTCTATGGTACCTAGACCTTATGAAATTAAGTGCAGTACTAGATTGGCAGCAAGGTCTCATCATTGTTACTGTTAAAATGCCTAGATGGAACCCTAAGTCTTATGCTAATAGTTTCTTCTTGCACTTCTCACTTGTGGAACTCTTCTGGTTTCTTGCTTTCCAGTCACCTTTGATCTTCAAAAATTTAATTGCAATATAAAATCATTATCTACTGTCTTCTTAATTCCTTTTTTTTTTAATTATCCACTTTCCTTATTCCCTAACACTCGGTGACCTCTTCCATCCTGGTGGCTTTTTTGCCATTTATTCAATATTGTAAGAAAACAAAAAGAAACATCTGAAAAGAAAATTTTCCATGATCTTTCCTCAAATATGAAAGAGCAGACAAATGTGCCTCAATGACTAGCAATCTGGTTCCAGAGGTCATTACTGTTGAAGAAGCAGAAGCTCAGGCCTCACACTCCCTGACCTCACATTGTGCGCTTACTAAATACAGACATAAAAAAAATTTTTTTTTTTTTTTCATATTGCAAAATTATCACTGGCACCTACTTCAACAATAGATAAATTTCATAATCTCAAGATGTGATTAAAAACTGGTAGGACATCGACAAGGTATCACATTACATGTATTTTCTCAATTTCTTTCCCTATTACTTTATTATTACATAAAAAGGTGGTAGCAATTGTACAGTAGTCACTCAGATTTGTTATGATACCATAAAATAAGCAGTGCAAAGCTTATCCTATGAAAAACTACTCTAGACTGTTAGCATTTTAGTTTTGTATCATTTCTGTCCCCCTTGCCATAAATGACTGCTCCATCTTTATCCTGAAGATGGATGGTTTCGTTAGCAATGTCCGACATATTACAGTGGATCAAAAATTATTTTCATGCAAGTTGTTGAGGATCCACACTTGGGTTTTTAAATGCTATTCAGTAGATGAGAACCTTATGTCAAATTTGAAATTATAATTAACAACTAATGGTCATCAAATTCTGGACTTTATTTCAAGAGACAAATAACAGTTCCTTGTATTTATTTGCAGTCCTTTATTTTATTTTTCTCTTTTATTCTTTAGCATTGGTTCGATAATGGCAAACCACATTCCTTCTGGGTGTCTGGCTTCTTCTTTACCCAAGCTTTTCTCACTGGAGTCATGCAGAATTATGCCAGAAAGTACACCATTCCTATTGATACTCTGGCATTCGACTTTCAAGTAAGTAAACTCATTTGTATTAAAATTTTTGTTTTCTTTATCTGCTTCAGAATTCAGTTTAGAAAAATGAGAATCTCTTCTGAATTTAGACAACTACTCAAACATTCAGCCTTTGAGATTGTGGTTTGTTTTTGTTAAGATGAAGCATTGTCATCCATTTATATATTCTTGAGGACTTTTTTCAGCCATAAATATTCAGATTGTTAATCTACAGCCATAAGTAAACACATGTAGATTACTTCAACTGAGGAGTTGCAATAAAAAAAACAGTTAAAACAAAGAAATAATCATCAAAAAAATTAATAGTTTACATCCCGACTTCTGCTACTTTTGCCAACTGTAAAGCTCATAAATGATAGAGCAGATGTTATGGGGGGGGGGGGGTGCTTCCTGAGATTAAAAAAAAAGAAAAACATGAATGAGTGTTGCCAAGAACATTTTTTTTATTTCTTTTATTTCCAATCAGTTCTGCTGATTAATGGTCAGATAGTCTGGATAGTTGCAATAAAAAGAAACTTCAATTAACATTAAAGAAATACTTGTCAATAATTGATAATAGTCAATTATGCTTTAGTTATGTTCCATCATAGACTCTTGATAAAAACATTTATCTGACCAATTTTCATGTTCCCAATCGAATTTAAAATAACAAGTGTTTGATTTTATGAATAACTTTAGAACTTATCACAAAAATCGTTCCACTCTCTTTGGATTTGTTTTTTTCCAACTATGTCTGGTATAAAAAAAAAAAAAGGCCAATTAAATTTGTAAATGGTTAATAGGAAGATCAAAAGTGTGCGTGTAACCCTTTAAAATCAACTGTCAAAATCTTGTTAGTTTTCAAGTCCAGCTAAAAGTCAAGATGTACCACTCCAGCTTTAAATTTAATCCATTCCACTGCTGGACATAATTTGTTTCCTCCAAGGACAAAGGACCTTGATTTCATTTTTCTCCATATTGCATCAAAGTTCCACTGAAAGAAGAGATGGTATCATGCCCCGAGTTTTATTTTGCACACTTATTTTCCATTGTGCTACTTGCCACCCCCCATGTTAGGGACTCATCCTTTTTTGGGGGGGATCCTTTTTTGGATCCTTGTCTCCAAGTTTTGGTCATAGTTTGATCAGTTTTCTCTGCTGTTGGGAAATAGGTGAATTTTGTTTGCTACAAAACTTTAACAGTTTGCATATAGCAAATTCTCTAACATTTCAACAATAACCAGAATTACACAACATGTAATTATAATAAGGCTGTAAAATCATAGCGCACTATAGAAAATGAGGCGAAAAACATGTGTCGTTTGGTTTTAATGGTCACTGCTGATGCAGAACTGATCAAGTCAGTCACTCGCTTCTCTCTGGGGGCAACAGCTCTCTCATGGAACCGACTTGTAGTAGATTTCTGATTTACTAGAAGCATAACCCAGAAAATCAGTGATGTGAAGAAATCAAAAGCAAAACTTGCTGCCATGCTGTGCAATCTACGATTTGGTGCCAATTTGGATGTGTCAATGAGAAAAGGAGGCACTCAATCTTTTCATGCTCTGGCGATTATGGATGATGACCAGAACAAGAGTGATTGGAACACAAAACATACAGGCAACCAGTCCAGTCAGGATTTTTCATACAGAATCACTTTTCAATGAAAAACATTGGTCAATTTTTTTTTAAATTTTTTAAAAATAATATGACTGCCACATCTGGTCTGGTGCTTCTGCTACATATTTAGAGATTCTGGATAAAATATATGTTGAAATACCGATTCCCGAACAATCACGTCAAATAAGTTAAACAACATCAAGCCTGGTTAGTACCTAGATGGGTGACCGCATGGATGTGCAGGTGGTGTAATGAATAATAATGGTTTGGAATTGGTAATCAGAGAGCCAAATTCCAATGGTATTCATGCCATTCACTTACACACAAACACCATTGGGGAAGGTATGAATTCACCTCTTCTCCTCCCACTTATGGGTTAATTAGTAAGACATGCATCACTAAATTACAATATCTTATGGTTTTAAATAACTTGCAAAGGGTTAAGTTATAGAAAATGAATCAATCAAATTATAAATTGATAAAATAAAGAATCTGCAATGTTAGTGGTCCTGATCTGGTATCTTAGTTTCAGTCCCATTCCCACCACTGTAAAGTTGCGTCCCTTTGCCTTTTCTATAAATAGTTTCATGATAATTGTTCTGATGAACTTTCCTCTTTGTTACCTGAACTTTATGAATTTAAGAGCTGTATTTGATTGGCAAGTCTCATCATTTTACAGTTGAAATTGTTAGATGAAACCGTAAGTTCTATGATAACAGTTTCATCCCTCGCACTTCTCGCTTGTGGAACTCTTTTAGCTTATTTCTTTCTAGTCAACTTTGACATTGGAATTTAAATTTTTGAAGTGCAATCATTATCTTCTATATTCCACTTCTTTCTCTCACACTCGCCAACTTGACTTGCTTAGGGTGAAATGATTTGAGAAGAGAAAAAAAAAGATACCATGCATGGCCACAAATTCATTCCGAAACGTCTAAATTGTTGGTTGTATACAACAATTTCCTCAGATTAATGGCTAACAAATAATAGAAACCATGTCACTTGAGGACTTTCAACAGCAGCAACAACTAAAATGGATAGCACATGGAACTCAAAGAGAAAATGATAATAGAATCAAGATGCTAATGTTCTACACTATTTAAAATAAAATGCAAAGAAAGGAAACTCCTCCCCCCACCCCAACAGTAAGGAAAAGAGCAATAACAGCTAGTTGACTTGAGAAATCTATTATTCCTGTAAAATTGTTTTCAGAGAAACATTTTATATTTCAACCGAATATAGCTCTGGCTGCCTGGCCAATGTATTCTAAAGGTTTCCTTATTGAGTAAAAAACAACTTGAATTTCAATCCATGACAGGCTTCAGAGTTGAGAAATGAAAATTATTCACACTATTATTCTCATCTTTGCTTGTTATAGACAACATTTCAGTCAAGTACACTTCAGCTACTGTTCTTGTCATACTGTTTCTTGTTCTGTTGATCTGGTCGAGGGATTGAACTCATGACCACTAAGTGACTGCAATATGTTAACTAAAGTTTATATCCACTACATTACTGCCCCAAAAGGTCATCAGGTAGTATATTTAGGGAGAGCTTTTAAAACCTAGTGTAAAGTTTTATCATGGCAGGTTAGAAGCATTTTTTCCTTTCCTGACATCTTAAGAAGCCAATAAAGTTAAAAAAATATTAACGTTAGAGACTAAAAAGATTTCAATTTGAAAGTTGTTTTGAATACCTAATGATTCTAAGAGAAGTATTTGCATTTCTATTTGTAGGTGTTGCCTGTGAGTAGCTGTGACAATCCTCCAGATGACGGAGCTTACATCTATGGCCTATTTTTGGATGGGGCCAGATGGAACAGAGAAGAGTAAGAAACAGTTTTCTTTTGCTGATTGCTTAGATCAAAAACTGTCAACTGCAAATGGCAAAATATTTTCACTTTTCAAAAATTTAAAGACTGAGCTGATCCTGCCAGAGTTGAAGGAATTCCAGCCTCAGATGAATTAAAAGAAATTTGCTCCATTAACAAAACTTTAAAAAGCCCCTTAAGTCTAAACATTCTGTTAAACAATTCAGCAACTAGTTTTGGCAATTTTTTCATTTTTCTAAATTCTCACAATTCAAAATTTACATCTAAGTCAGATGAAAACAGATAAAACCTCACAAGAAGGGTGGGGGACAAAAAATACTTATAGAAATTAAATTATACAAAACATGCAGATTATTGTCCTCATCTTTGTTTTTATAACATTTGTTGTGCCTTCCAGCCTTCATCATCTCCAGGGAATTTCAAATTGAACCCATTATTTAATCTACAGGGATAGACTGTTCTCATTTCATTGACCATGTCTATGCCTAGTACTGCTCAGTTATGACTGGCTTATTTGCCACAGAGTCCAAGTACACGCCCCCTATCCCTCGACATGAACAGACATTGTGATAATGACAACAAAGAAGCAGACAATAGTCTGTGTGTAAATGATGTTAACCCAGAAATTCAAAGAGAAACTATACACAAAATCTTTTAACAAATAAAAGGACCTTTGACCTAAACTTAAACCCCAAGTTGTATTGTTTTTGCCAATTGTCTTTGCTGAGCTTCTGCTTGTTCCCAATTTAAATATAGTGTCTGACCGATTCTTTATTTTCCCCACTTTGCAGAGGATTATTGGCCGACCAATTACTTCGCATCCTGGTGGAAGCAATGCCAATCATTTGGCTGAAACCCAGCAACAAAGATACCATCAGTGAAGACAATCAACGCTATGAGTGTCCAGTCTACAAGACAAGTGAAAGGAAAGGCACCCTGTCTACAACTGGTCATTCCACAAACTTTGTGCTGTCCATTCTGCTCGACACAAACAAACCTGTTCAACATTGGATAAAGCGAGGCACAGCCTTACTTTGCCAGACTGACGACTAAAAACATTGGAAGATTTTTAAAATGTCTGGGAAAGAATATCACCAGAAAATGTCCTGAAATATTGACAGAGAAACAGACTAAAAGTCTCAGCCTCTGATCTGTAATATGAGGTGGGGGGGTGTTCATATCCATTCCAGTCTGCTGACAGGAAGTCCACAATATCATCTAAAATTTTACAATAAAGAGAACACAAAATTTGAACCTTGTCAAATGTTTAATCAAAGAATTTGTTTAGTCTTAAATGATGCCAGCAAACAAAACATTTATAAAGTTAATTTATTTTAAATAAATAAAAAGTTTGTTGAAAAGAAGATTTACCCAGACAAGCCTTGTAGAACTAATAAAACGTGTTTATTTTTCATTATTTTTAATTAATAGGATGATAACATTTAGGAATATAACTTCATGGTAAACACAAGGATTAGTGTTGGCAAAGGGTGGGGACCTAGTTGTTAGCAAATGGATTTCCCTATTGTGTTTTTAACTTTCTTTCTCTCTTACTGTCAGGTATCATTTTCTTTTGTATAACTATGGTTACCAGATTTCACAAATAAAAATCCAAGACATGCTGATCAAAATTTAAATTCAAATGATTTCTAACATTTTTCAGTATATCAGATTGTCTCAGATAAGGATATTCCAATTTACATGCATATTAATGGGTAAATAGAAGGGCAGTTGGTGTGACTTTATCTAGGTGGTTATTTTTGGGAACAAAACACAGTTTGGTAGCCATCATATCTAGAAACATTGTCTTCTGGTTGACAAAAAAAATGAGAGACTGAATAACAGGCTGGTACTCTCGATCTTGTTAAAAAAAAAAAAAAAAAAAAATTAATACAATTGCCATAGAAACACTGAATTAAATTTTCACTCAGTCAAAATGGAACCATTTTCCAATATACCATATTACATGGGAAGTCCTACAACTACACAACCAGCGGTGGAACATAGGGTAGCAGCTCAGGGGTGTAAAAATTGCTTGGTACTGGGAATGAATTGCAAGTGAAATGTTCCACTTCCAATATTTTGGAAAAAAAAAAAAAAATCTCACATAACTGTAGTATTTTTATAAGGAATGAAGACACGTACCATCTTAGGGTCTAGTCAGCTTGCTGCTTCTTTGTTCGCCATGTGCTTCTCCTACTCCCTCCTCACCTGATGCGTTTTCTACCTCCTTCTATTGGCAAACTAGGCTAAGGAAGATAATTGGAATCATAATATTACAACCTCCTTTTTATAAAGAATTGAGAAAAAGAAACAAGGAAAATAAAAAAGAAACAAATAAGTATTCTTATTTGTTGAATCTTGTTGGTGGCCTTATTATACAGATGGATCTGGTTCTTGTGTGTGTTGTCATGCCACAGAGTAGATTTGCATCATACGTTTTATGTGGGGCATATTGGCTTGGATTATCTGGTGGTGAGTTGGTCTCCACTCTTGGTGTAGAGTTTCTTTGAGCGATTTCAGGTGGATGTACCTTATGACTTGTTTTGGTTTGGGATGAGGCTTCCCTCAGGTGCTGGCGGCTTCTGTGGAAGATTTGTCCGGATGGAGTCTGTACAATGTATGATTGTAGTTCGGTGCATGCTTGCATGACAACTGCAGTCATCCATATACCTGCATCCTTGTTGAGCACTAATATGCTGTCCTATCCAAAAATTGGGCAGATCTTTTGTGTGCTGGTCATAATGTTTTCTGTCCAGCTTGTCTCTGGTAGAATCGAGCAGATATTCCCTCTTTTTGCATGAAGGGATTGGCACATTTTACTGGAATGTTGCTAACCAGTTTTCTGGCAACAGGATTGTATGGGCTATCAGAGATGCTCAGAGGCAGAATAATATCACGTCAATGTCTAAGCTGCTCGATGTAGCCGCCTTGATGGCAGATTTCATTGAATGCCTGCAACATTCTGCAAGGCCATTTCATTGTGGATATTTTGGAGATGATGTGCGATGGTCAAATCCCTATTCTTTTGTGATCTATTTGAATAGTGCTGCACTGTTGTCGCTGATCACCCCGTCTAGGATTCCTTGTCCCCCAGATATTTGTTTGATTTATTACCTCCTGGCTGGAGAACTCACTTCAGCTCTGTATAAAAGGGTATTTGGAGTAACGATCAACAAAGTTGGATCTGTTTATATTTCTGAGATGAGGTATTATGTACACTATTTACATTATTTGGACTATTGTCCTCATCTTTGTCACCATATTTATTACGTTTCCTCAAAGACACATGGCACATTGGATAAAGGCGTTAGTTAGATCCAGTGACAGGACCCAAAGAGTGTGAGTTCAATACCCGGTTAAGGTAGTGGAGAACTTGGAGAGGGGAATTAACAGGAGATAACTGATAACTTACATCCATTAAACATGGAACTAGAACAGTCTACCCCAGTGAGCGAAATAAAGGGTTCAGTTCGACATTCCAACCACCTGCAAAAGGCCGGAGTGTACAGCGGCCGAAACGTTCTAATAAATATAGCAACAAAGATGAGGACAATAGTGAGAATAATGTAAATAGTGTACATAAAGTTGGATCCATTGAATTGGGACAAGGCAGTGGCCACTATTTGCCATTGTCTTACCTGGATCTCGTGGCATCAGAGATTCAGCACTCTGCACTTTATGGTGTTTTTGGCATGTATCACATTGTTGAATTGTCCTGTCAATTGATGGTGTTCCAGAACACACTGCATTTTGCTCTTAGCTTACACTTCTCGCTCCTTTGGTGGCCAAAGTGGATCTTGTGTAGTACCTTTTGTTGCATGCCCTGTAGGATAATCAAAATCCCATTTTCAAATGGCTTGCTCATCATCATATACAAACTACGGGTCACATCTTCTTGACAACTCTCTGAATGTGTGTGAGACGGACCGCTTAGAATTGTGTCCCTTACTTTGCATAATGTCGGGTCAGCATTTGTTGTCAGTTGTAGTTGCGTTAACTTTTCTGCTGAGAATTGAATGAAGTCGACTTTAATGTCAAGATCGATTGCTCCCTTCACTTTCTTGTTGGGGAGTCTGGAAAATCCATCTGCTAGTGTCATTTCTTTGCCTGCAGCCATGATAGCATCCGCTGGGGACGAGACAGAGCAGCAATTAGGCATTTCGCGCTCATCATCTCTCGTGGCTTGTGATCACTATCCACTTGGAGAGCACCCCCATAGGTGTACGTTAGAAGATACTCACATCCGATTACAACTGCTAGAAGTTCCCGTTCGATATTAGTGTGCCATTGGTCTATTTCCATCAGAGATTTTGATGCAATGGCAATGGCGCTTCCATCCTGCAGAGGAGCTGCACCCAGGCCTCTATTGGATGCATCGACCTGGATTACAGTTCGTTTATCAGGATCAAAGTAAGTAACTAGCATCTCTTTGCAAATCAGGTCTTTGATTTGTTAAAAGGATGTTTGATGACTTTTAGTCCACCTGTATTCTGTTTATTTTTTTTAGTAGATCTCTCATAGCCCATGTGATGAGGTCAGAGAGACTCAAAATAAAAAGGTGCAGTATAAGTGATGATTCCCAGCACTTATTATAATTCTGTGACATTTGTCGAGCTGGGCAATTTCTTTATTTCATCCACCTTACTGGGATCTGGGCATACCCAGTTCTAGTCATAGATGGCACCAAAGAAATGTATTTCCTTCTGGTTGATTGTGCCACTGTTGAACCCGAGCCCTTCATCAAGTTGTGAAGATTCCAGTTGTGTTACCCTGGGTTTGACATATGCTACATCGCTGATTTAACCAAGTGTGTCCTAAGGCATTATATCATGCCCATTTTTTGCTGGGTTACATCTTGGGACATTACCAAAAGGTATTCTGGAAGCAATATCTTCCAAAGGGAGAGTTGAAAGTGGTCAGTAGCTGTGATTCAGAATCAAGTGTGATTGAACCGTATTCATTTTTGGCATCCAGTTTGGAAAAGTACTTGGCACCAGAGAGTTTGTATGCAAGCTCCTCCATTGCAGCCATCTTATGGTGACATCACACGATAGATCCCAAAGATGTAAACAGAGTTAAACAAAGATAACGTTTGCCATTGCAAACATACACTAGGCTGTTAACACTTTCTCTAGGCTCACATACTCTGTGAATGATACCATGTTTCACCAAGTCATCAAACTCGGTCTTGATCTCATCTCTCATATGGATGGGACATTTCCTAGATGCATGGATTACGGGGTGTTTGTCCGGTTTTAGGACAATGTGTTATTCACCCACGAAATTGCCTGTACAGTCAAACTGATCTGTGTACATGTTTATTAGGTCTTTTGAAGATTTGATCTTAGCTGAAGTTTTTTGAATGATGCAGTTCAACCCCAGGTCTCTGAGAAAGGGTAGTCCTAGTCTAGTAGGTCCCTCTGAGGTCATTGCATAGAATTTCAGTGTGTTCCATTTCCCTTTGTATGCACATTGTATTTTAAATGGACCCATGTTAAGTGATGCTGGAGCCATTATATGCAGTCAGTACAACTGACTCATTACATGTTGCACCAGGGAGTGGCTGTCCAGAAAGGTCGATTTTGGGGGGGAAACATCTTACAGAATGTACTTAAAGGGAGGTTATTTCCTTCAGCTCCTGTGTCAACCTTAGCCTTTAGTTTATGAGAGCCTCATAGATTGGGAAGCCTGCAATGAAGATCTGCAAAAGCCTCAGTCCGAGTGTCTTGTTTATTATGATGCCAAATTGAATCAAAAGACATTGGTTCAAAATGTTCATATGACTCATCACTGTCATCCTGGCAGGCATTTATTGAGTCAACACAGTTGCTGCATTTCCTATCCTGGTGCCTGTGTTCGTGATGTCCCTGGGGCCCTGGTCTAAATTTTTGGCCCTTTTGCCGTGTTCTTTTTTGTTGTTACAAACTTTTTACCCAGTGATTTTTTCCGTTCACATGCTGAACATGCAGTAACCCCAAGCAGGACGTTTACCTTTTTGGTGGGAGTTAATTAATGCTGCCACATCGCTTGCAGAGGGTTGCATCTAATTGCATCGATTTCCTGGATCTTTCCTTCTTGGATTTTGGCCAGTTGCTTCATATGATGAAGAGAAGCCTCGTGGATTCTACAGATATTCAAAGCTTCTTGAAGTGTAAGCCCTTCACCTTTCGCTAAAAGCTGTTTCTGCAACTCCGAGTGCCTGGTTTCGGAAATAGTTTGCTTTATTGACTGTTCTTCGGTTTCCTGGGCATCCTGGAAATTGCATTTCTTTTGCTTGTAACCTGCACTGAGCTATGAAATCATCAATGTGTTCCATATACCTTTGCGTATATTGTCACAGGTAAAATCGTGCGATATGGAAGTTTACTTAAGGTTCTAATCACTCCTCGGATTTCTGCCAAATAATTTCTGGGTTATTTTTGTTGGTTTCATTATTAGGGTCTGAAGTTTGTTCAATTTGAAGTATTTCTTTCTTTCTTTTTTATAGCTTGGTAGCATTTCTTGTGTGTGTATAACTGGCCACTCGTATTTAAAGATACCCATCTACTAGGGCAGCTAGCCAATCCCTACTAAAGACGCTTGCTCAGGCACATTTGTGTTTATTCAACACCCACAGAGCCCACCTGTAGTTTATACTGCAACTATGAAGAGTAGACCGTAGTTACAGTTTCTGGGAAAAAGCATGTTATCTAGCATGAACAACAATTTGAACAAAGCCAGCACGCTCAAGCCCTTGGCCACAATGACTTGCAACTTTGTGCTAGCACAGCTAATGACCCCCCCCAAGGGTTCCGTCTACCCAATTTCACTCACAAGGCTTGGGTCAACCCAAAGTATTTGTTGTAGACCCTGTGACTATATCCATTACTGCTGCCACCATGTAGTATCTTTATGAGGAATGAAGACATGTAACAGACATCTTAGGGTCTAGCCAGCTTGCTGCTTCCTTTGTTCGCCATGTGCTTCTCCCACTACCTCCTCACCTGATGCATTTTCTACCTTCCTTTATTGGCAAGCTAGGTTAGGGGAGATAATTAGAAGAAGAATATTGCACTAATTAGACCCAATCTAACCAAACTTATTCAGATGTGGTGAAAAATTAAGAGTTAGAGTAGGGTAGAGCAAGTTTTAACATTTATTGGTGAAAATGTGAGGAAATTAATTCAAAATGTCGTGAAAGCAGACTTAAAATTTCCTCCTTTTTATTGACCTTGATATCCTTTTTGGGATTGCCTGCAGATACTCATTTCATTAACAGCATATCATTAATTATTTTGGTGATCATGCACAGTGTAGACAGAAATGTGTTAAAGAAACAACAAAAAGTGTTGTTTAATTCTGTTTTCCCTTAAAACTAATCCATGAGTAATGTTTTAAGATGTATTCCTGGGATAGTAAACCCAGCATTTCTTAGTAAATTGATAATATTGGTAATTTTTCTCCTCGCCTCACTTGGTAGATCATTTATATGTTCATGTTATGATTTAAACATAATGATCTTATTGTAACTCAGTTTCAGATAAAACATTCCGTACTGATGTGAAAAGATTCACAAGTTTTATGGCACAATTTTGGTTAGTGATGCCAAAAGCTTTGCAGGGTGTTTTTTTTTTTTTGTACCCTTCGCTGCAATAATATAATTGTATGATTATACTATGCCAAGAAACTCAATGGAGGTCTTTCAAGATTATTATGGAAAACCATACACTCCCTCTGAGAATATAGGAAAAATACTTTATTGCAATGTATATATGTAATTGGCTGTTAAGTTAAGATAAATTCTGATGCAAAGCAAATGGTTTTATTGGATGCTTTCGATCAACCTTCATCTTCATTTTGTTTCCAATTTGATGAACATGCATGAAATGATGAAACTAAATATGAGTATTAACCAGGAAAGATTTAGGTTGCTTAAATGTAGATGTAAATTGCAATAAACTGATATCTACGTGTACAAATGGTGAAGAGGGGTGCTAAAGCTTTTCAAAACAAAGACAGCCTTTTCAAAGTTACAAAAGATCTGGAAGTTATTGAGAGTCAACGTGTCAAAGAAGCGATGAGAAGTGAAACAAGCACAAAATGTGGGTATCAATTGCAGCTTCACGAATCACTGGTTTTGAAGAAAACTACAGGATGGGTCTACGATTCCATGTAATTTGGTTGTTGTGCTCTATTAAAAATGATGCAGTGTATTGCTTTTGCTGTTTATTGTTTTCAACAGCCGCAGTCAACAAAAGCATGGTATCCAAAAATTCTTGTGGCTTTCGAAAATGGAAACAAATGCAACGAAACAATAGCAGAACATGAACAGGGCACTCGTCACCAGGCGTCATTTCTTGCATGGAAAGACTTTGAGAGACGCATATCAGAAGGGTCTACAATTGATAGAGTAAGACTGAAGAATATGAAGAAAAAGAAGCAATTGTGGAAGGATCTGCTCATATATTTTGTGGTTGTATCAAGTCCTTGACAACTCAACATCTGGCATTTTGTGGACACCAAGAAGTCATTGTATCAAGTAATAATCCCAGCAATTTTCTTGTACTCATTAAGCTACTTATCAAGTACAACACTCTGTTGTAGCGTCATTTGGATTACGCATCCACTGCAACACTTTTATCTGGCAAGATACAGAATGAGTTCATTTGAGTTACTGGGTAACAAAGTACGTCAGTCTATTCTAGAGAGTCAAAAGAAGCAGATACTATGTTCGACACTACCTTGAAATTGCAATGTGATGGCCTTAATTTGAATAGTTATTGTGGACAGACATATTACAATGGCTGGAAAGATGTCCAGTGTCCAGAAATGCATATCACAGAGAAACCTGAAAGCAATCTTTGTGAATTGTGACAACCATTCTTTGAACCCCATGAGAGTGCTTGCAGCATCAGATCAGGTGTTTTCTATTATCATTTTTCGGAGTTCTTGATTCATTGTACAAGTTTTTCCCCAGTTCAACAATACAGGGGGAGAAATAGGTGACAGATGGCTGTAAAGTGGCCGGTTTTCTGATACAAGATGGAATGCTAGGTGCAATGCTGCTCACATCAAAACAAAGTTGGATGACAGCTAAATTGTGGGAGGTTATGGCAAGTGATACTGAAGTATCAATTGACACAAGAAGCAATGACAGCTGCTTTATGCACAAAGTGAAAACTTTTAGCTTTCTAACTATTCTACCGTTCTGGGACGGCGTCCCGACTTTCATTGATCGAGTACAGAAGAGGCTTCAGTGCCCTCAAATGAACTTCAATGAAGCTCAAGCCGACATTCAAAGTCTGCAACAATCTGTTAGGAGTGAACAGGATTCACTGCATAAAAATTCAATTGTAAAAGGTGAGGAAAAATGCTTAGAATGGGATGTTGACATTCGTCAACACGGAAGGGTGCATCTTAAAAAGAGAATGGCTGGAGAGGAAACGAAAGATGAGCGTCTAAATGTGAGAGAAGGCAGGTACTGGACGGGGGGGGGATACAGAACCTAAAGATCAATTTACAAGGTTCAGTTAGTTATATGAGCCTATTTTTGTGTAATTTACACTTTTATTACTGTAAAGGACCAGAAGGATAATTTTCCCAACAACCTACAATTCCAATTGCTTAACCCTTCCAAAAATAATGTATCAACAAGGCTATACTAGACCGAGTCTGCAAATACACTAGGAATGCCACAGGGGTCAACTAACAGAAGAATACTAAAGATGCTATCAACTGGTTCTCTAATATAAAAAATAAAAGCGATCGCACCTTCATACAATTCAGCATCACCAACTTCTACCAGTCAATCACTGAAGACATTAATGGCTGCTATAACCCTGGCCAAGAATTATTTATCACCACCAACCAGGAAATAAGCTCATTATGCAAGCCCAGAAACCCATCCTATATCATGATGGTTCTATATAAACCAAAAAGACAATCCTAACTTCTCTAGAGCAATGAGAGTGTTCAACTCCGTGGAAGATTGTGAACTAGTTGGCATTCTGCTGCTGTAGACGTAGGTATACTTTCGATAGTGAGAACAATGGTCTGTACAGAGATGATGGAGTTATCCTTCTATGTAATGCCAATCCACAACAAACTGACCTGTTTAGGAAACAACTCTTCAAATTTTTCAAGGATCATGGACTTAATATCACCAACGTCAAGCGTGATCAACTTTCTGGACACTACTTTCAATCTATCCAGAGGAGTGCACATGCCTTTATATTAAAGAGCTTTATAACCATATATACATTAGCAAAGAATGCAACCACCTACCAGGAATCCTTAATAACTTACACTAATCTGTACAACACAGACTCTCTACTAACTCTAGCGACAAAGACATCTTTGACAAATATAAAACTAAATATGTTGATGCCCTAAATAAGAGAAAACACAAATATTAAACTAGAGTACATTCCAAACACCATAAGAATATCAATAGTAAACGTAAGAATAGAAAACGCAACATAATTTGGTTCGACCCACGTTCTAAGAGTAATGTCAGAAGCAATATTGGTAGAATTTTCCTAAATTTAATACACAAACATTTCAGCCATAATTCTTTACTCAACAGAATCTTCAGTAAGAACAATATTAAGATTAGTTACAGCTGCACTCAAAAAACCTTGAACAATATATAGCACAACATAATAGTGTAACTTTAAACAAATACTTAAGCAACACCAATTGCAAAATTAACACAGAAGAAAGAGAAAGTATAATTGTCGAAAAGCCATTATCTGTCTGATGAATGACAAATGCAGCTAAAAAGCTAGCAGTAGGCATAATGGCAAAACCCAATTTTATTTCGGTTCGACAGCAAATAGCTGGAAAACGAGATTTGACCATCACAAAATGACCCTCAACAATACAAAATATGCAAATGCCACAGCACTCAAAATTTGACTAGGATATTAAAACAGATGACTACAGCTGTAAATTGGGATTTTATCACCAAAATTAAACTCTTTTCTGGCCGCAGCGACTAATGCAACCTGTGTTTGCTGAAAAAAAAAAAAAAAGATTCATTCTCAAAAATATTAAGAACTTAAAACTGCTTAACAAATGAAATGAATTAATGCAATATATTATCGATATTTTGCTTTCACTTCCCAGATTTTCGGTTGTATATTGATTACCCTCCCGCCTTTAATTATTTTGACACTAAAAGTGTCACCTGGCAGTCATCTTTCAAAACTTTAAACTTGTTTTTCATTTTTTTTAATAATAGCCCCCCCCCCCCTACCTACACCCCGGTATTATATTTAACTCATTTTAAACTTGATCTGTGAATCTGTTTAATTTGGCGTTCCTCCCCAAAAACTCAGTATATTATTTTCTTTCTTTTTTAGAAATCATAAGTAATATCTCGTGCCTGATGTGTTAGTAAAACAATGAAACTTAAGTCGCACCACATACGTAGGTACATGTATATTTATTTATATATATATATTTGTTTAACCACATTTGCTTAACAAATATATTATTTGTCTAATGACATTAAGGTGTAAACATTACAGTGCTCAAAGTAAATTTAGTAAATATTTATTTGCTTACCTCTGTATGCACACTAATATGCACGTATATTGTTGCTAATATCTAGTTATTTGATTTACCTATATATATATATATATATATATATGTGTGTGTGTGTGTCTTTGTTTACATTAGGATATGATACAGAGCAGATATGGATATTTCGAGAATCAGCAGGGAAGTGTGTGTTCAAAAGACACTATTTGGGTTTTGTTTGGCCAAGCAGTCAGGTACATCAGATACAATGACAGTTCCCCATAGGGAATGCAGGTTCAAACCCTGCCAGAGGTTGCATATTTTTTTGACAAGATTTCTTGAATATTCAAGTCGGTAAATGTAGTTATATAAAAAATACTGTTTAATGTTTAAACAAAATAAATTAAAAATAACAATATGTTGAATTTAATCCATTCCATATATATCATTTTCTTAGGGTGACAGAATTTTATTATAGAAATAAAAACAGCAAAACGAGCTTTACCATTCATGATTGAAAAAAAAAAAAAAAAATTGAACCATCCGACCAGTTTCACTCACTCAACAGAGCTGAAATTGAGGGAAGACTAAATATAAAATATAAAACATAAGAAGCATGTGATGAAATAAGTTGGAAAGATCAGATGGAAATAATGTCAAGCCCTAACAGGCATTCACTCTGTTTACAGAGGGAGGGCTGTCTGGACCTGACATAGATCGTTTCCAATGCCATCAAATGTAATACAGAATGAGCATGACTAAGGATGGAGAAAGAGTCAAGGCTGAAATTGGTAGCACAACTTGGATTGTTTATAAGGTGCTCAGCGATAGCAGAGCCATATGTGTTGATGATCTTGTCACCAGACTGGAACGTACCATTCCTAATGTTTCCGGGTACGTGTTGATTTCTTCCTGTGTCTAACTGTAAGGTAGTTCTACCGATATAGTCGGCTCCGCAAATGCATCCAAATTGGTATATCACAATGTTAATAATGGTGGGGAGGTAGAACGTCCTTTTGAGCAAACACCCGAGGAGACCTGGTAGAGAAAACAACACATACATTGGCAGAAAAATAGCAATTTTAAACTGTTGAGCTAATCCGTTTGGCAAATTCCCCCACTTATTGAATCCAACCAGGGCAAAAGCAAATAAATAGGGCATTTAGAAGCCATACTTGGTTTAGGTTTAGAAAAATTTGAGATTTTCTTATTCATGACCGACTTAATAACATCCGAAGGGTACCCATCATTAGCTAGAGCTTTGGTAATTGTTTTTAGCTCTTCATCTAATTTAGATTCTGAGCAGATCATTAAAGCTCTATGTGTAAGGGGGTACTAATTAGATATTCTTTGCGTTTGTTAGGACAGAATGCATACTATCGAATGTATAGTCCAGTAAAGGTTGGTTTACGATAAATTAATGTAATGTAACAGGATGGTGTCCTGTTACCAAAACATCCAAGAAAGATATAGTGGAATTAGTCCCAATTTCCATAATATAACTTAATAATGCATACCATTATTAATGAAAAGAATTTTTGCCTCTGTTATATTTTCAAAGAAGCAAAATGTGTCATCAAACATAGTGATGATACATTAGTGGTTTGACAGCTTCAGAAAATAAATGATTTTCATAAAAACCAACAAAAATATTCGCCAATGTAGTCCCTAGGACTGAACCCATAGAAACCCCGTTGATTTGTCTGTACATTGCATTACTGAAACTGAATTCAGACTCTCCAGCCGTGCCTACATCTTCAGTCGACCGTGAATGGATGAACATCACTTCTGCTTTCTGGATCAAACGAATCACAACGTAGGCAGGAAGCAGGATTAAACCAGTGGACTGGACGAATAATCTATGGATGCTCAGGGGACATACGGCCACTCCTTTAAGTTCGGTTAGGACCGAGTAGACATCTCAACCCAGAGAATAAGACGTTGGAGATTGAGGGGCTGAGGCGAAAGTGTTAGAGATAAATGAACTGCAACATGGAGAAAAGAAAAACTGAAATGGATTTCATAATCCCTTACAAAGCCAGTAATGTTAAAGATGTAACTGCCATAAGCAAATAATGAAAGTGATAAGAGAATGGTTTGACTTTAAAGTAGGTACCCCCAAAAATTCAAAGAGGTTACAGGATGTAAAACAAATATGAACAAAACACAATACAAAAGGTTTTGATGATAAAAGTTTGTTTTTAAAGATGAAAGATCAAAGGGTTTGTTTTTTTAATCCTTTAATCAGAAATTGATTTTCTGAATAAAGATATATTATGGACACTATTATCTTAAGAAAAAAAAAAATCTTTCAATGAATAATTAATTTTACGAGAATTATTTACATTTTTAATCAATTAGAATAATTTATAAACATAAATATTTTAAAATTCTGTATTCATATCTAGTTGTCAAGTGATATTAGTATTAAATTAAAATTGTATTTAATAATCATAAATGGAAAAGCTCATAACAAATTCAATGACCTCCAGTATTTCAAGTAGAATTTTGAATTTATGTCTATAAACATGACTATCAGAAAATAAAAGCAGTAACTTTAGTAAATTTAAAGTTTATTGGTAAATTTTTTCAACAAGCATTTTCATAAGACTATAAAGCCAAAGTATCTAAAATTCAATATCAGAATACTTAAAATATCTCAAATTTTTAAGATTACTGGTACTTTATTGTCGCATTCACAACATTTCGGCCATTGTACACACTGATCAGGTGAGATTTGTTGAAATTTTTTAACAGAACCTTTTATTCAGCTCAGCTCAGCTGACAAAGGCAGAATATAGGAGAAAATTGGAAGACCTCATTAGAAATGGTAGCTATAGCAAAGTAAAGAAAGACCCGACAATGAAAACGGGAATAGGACAATAAAGATTAAGCCAACAGTCTGAATAGTATAAATAGTTACAATACCTCGTCTCAGAAATATAGACACACCCATCTGGTGTTAAAGAAAGTCTTTTCTGCAATATTTGTTTCAATTCAGATTTAAATCAGCTAATTTTTCTCAACATTCCAGAAAAGTATATTTTTTAAAGAATTTTAATAAAGAGATTTATGTTGTGTTGTGAAATTTGTCAATATGGACCATTTTATCGATTTTACTGACAACCAGAAAAAAAACAAAAAAATAATTTCAAATCAATTGAAATTAGTTTTGAAATACAGCAAAGTATTTTGCTTATTGGAAATATTAAATTTAATCAATAAACTTGAAATTAAAACTAAAATAAAAGCTTCAAAAGATATTTCCATTTTTTCTTAAAATGCATTTTAAACCTGAGTTATCATTTTGGGGGGGGAGGAGGGGGGTACTTACTTAAAAGTTAAAGAGAAGAAAAAAATTCTCAGAAGAAAAATGTCTAAATAATAAGAGAGAGTATCAACAAATTTCAGGTAGAAATCAAAAAGAGATTCCAGGTTTTGCAGAATACCAGAAAAAAAAAAACAGAATAAGAATAGTAAATTGGTAAGTATAATTAGGAAAGCAGCAGAAATAAAAGGGAAATAGTCAAAGACAACAACAGAATTGAGAGAGAAATATGGTCTTCAAGACTAAGAGATAAAACTAGGAAATTGAATTCATTAAAAATGAGACCTGTAAAAAGGAAAGATGAACTTGGAAAGTGTAAAAACTAGCAAAGGGAATAGCTTAAAAAATGTCTTTAAAAAAGAAAAAAAGAGAATAGAAACAAGAAAGTCGCCAAAAATAGGAAGACGATGTTAAGGAGTAGAATAAAAAAGTATAAGGCTTTGAAAATAAAAATGCCATGAACAGTCAGGTTGGTAGATACTGGTAATGTTTCAGAAGTAATGACAAAATTAATGTTTGAACTGCAAAATATAAAATGTGGAAAAACACCAAAGATGGTATATTGAAGTTGATGAGTTAGAAGCCATTGTCAAAATGCAAGATAAATAACACAAACAGAATTATTAAAGTTTGCAATAAAACGTTTGGTTTATTTTGTTTTATGGCATATCAACCTCAATGGGTTATTTAATGCCAGCAAAATGTTTTTATTTCTGGTAATATATTTCCTTCAAAATTGTATTGCTGGTAATAGTTAACTATTTGCCCATAGCTGGGACCCTAACAGGTGCTGGGTCATGGTGGACCTGGGATCACCAGCAATTAAGAGGTGGTTCCACACTCCTCAAAACCTCCTGATCAGAGGCCTTGCTGCTGGACGTAGTTTAACGTCTTACCCAGGACGGTGCAATAAAAAGGAAAAAAAGGGCAAACAAGATGAAAGAGCAACAATCATAGAAGCAAGCAAACCATCTAAGTCAAAGCAAAGCAAAGCAAAGCGGTAAGGCGGCAAAAGAATTCACAAACTATGAGTTGGTGTTTGTACGCAAAATCAAGGTCGGACAATTGAACGCAGCAGGTCAGACAATTGAACGCAGCAGGTCGGACAATTGAACGCAGCAGGTCTGTCTAGTAGTTAGGGCAGATCTGGACTGAGGTTATTATTTTGCCTCTCCACAAGGCAGGATGTGGCACAAGGCCGTCTTTTTATGTGGGGGCGACCCAAGTCTGTACGCTTGGGCTAAAATTCCCCGTAAACCCCCCCCGCTTGTCTACCCTCCTCCCAGACATGACTGCCCTTCAGCATAGCCTTATCCGGGTCCCTCTCTGCCAAACCCGCCCGAAATAGTAGATCTGGACGGAGTCATGTCAAAATGCAAGCTGTGACATTTTATTGGCTAAGAAAAATATCCCAGAATGCATTTTTGTGCCCTTCTGACTAAGAGGGAGAAGTGGGGAAACTTCTACGATCATCCCCCCTCTTGGGAAATCAACAAAAGTTGTGAAATAAGAATTCCACAAAGGATTCTTTCTTGTGTAGTTTCACTCAGTACAAGGCTCAAGAGCCACTCAACATAGAGGGTGACTGTCAAAATGAGAATGATGATTGAGATGTAATAATGTAACAGAAGGTAGTAGGAAGTGAACATTCCAAGGATAAATAACGACAGAGTTTTGACTTTGAGATTGTAGTGTTCAAGAAAGCAACTATATGGGAAACTGCTCCAAATGGAACACTTTCATAAAAATATGGGTGGGGGGAACAAGGGTGATTTGACTCAGTGGAAGTAGTATGACTGTGCCCTTGCTGTAAAGGTCTGGACGAGTGGAAACTAAAGAATGGAGTGCTATTCTGAACATTCGCCATGGAAAGAGTGATAGAATAGCGAGAGTCTTACAATGTTGCATCTGTGGGAAAGCGGTTGCGGAGGGGGCATAAGTCTTAACTATTTATTCTGTGCATGTTAAAAAAGAAAAGTACCTCAAAACTTTAGTCTAGAAATAGTAATATATAAGAAAGGTAGATGACCATCTTTACAAGGACTGCCTTGACATTCTCAAAGACACGTATTGGCAAAGAATGGAGATGAAAATCAGTCATGGCAACTGGCAGATTTGGGAGTGGTTGCTTAAGAAAAGGACATTTATAGACAATACACCAATTAAAAAAATTCAGTTTGTTTCTATCTTTATCGACTCAGTAGGACACTTAGCCATCTTTAACTGATAAGGGCATTAATGGAAATGACAGAAGGCATTATAGAGAAGACAGACAAGAGTATCGCAATGATTCCTGACATAACAATGAAGACATAGATTAAAAAACATGGCTCAAATGGAATTTCTGAAAAATGAAATGGAGAGGAATCAAAGTAAACAGACGGAAAATACTTGATGACATTTTATTAAAATCAGAATCATCAAAAGAAACATTAAATGACCTAAAGAATGAAATTTACAATGTAGATATAAAACTTAATCAAATAACAGTTATGTTCAATTATAATGTTCGAATAAAGACCAGAGAATGAGGAGTTGGAATACACCTACTTATAGTTTGAAAAAGGAAAGAAAAAAGGAAAGAAAAAAGGAAAGAAAAAAAGAAAGAAAAAAGGAAAGAAAAAAGGAAAGAAAAAAAGAAAAAAGGAAAGAAAAAAGAAAAGAAAAAGGAAAGAAAGAAAAGAAAAAAGAAAAAGAAACACACACACACACACACACACACACACACAAAAAAAAACTAATAAAAAACATGAAAATAAATTACAAAAGATGGGTTAAAAGTGTGGTAATAAAAAGAAAATGGTGTTAATGAAATTTACCTTGTATCAATGTGAATGCAAAAACTTTCACTACGGTCTTCACTGACCACAGATATTTCTGAGAATATATTGTAGAACACTTTCAGCTTTTTAGTTAAGATTAAACAAACTGATTTGAGGTTTTGGTTTTTTTTTTTAAAAAAAAAAAAAAGAAAAAAAAAAAGTCTTCTACACACAGTAAAAAAAATAAAGAACTATGTGTGTCTCTATGGACGAGGGGAGAGAGAGTGAGATCAGTATACACGCACACTCACAGATAGCTGTAGGCGTCATATTGACATACAAGGGTGTGTGTCTGACAGGTGAGAGACTCCAGTTCAGAGTTTTTATCTGGCAATGTTAATAAAGTCCCAAAGAAGCAGAAGTTCATGAAATATGAGAGCAAAAGTGTTTCATACGAAACCAATCCACCATTTGTTTTGACATGCAACATTAATTTTTCTGATTCACAAATTTTCTGCTGCTTTTCAAAATTCTCTACATCTTTTCATTTTTATTCTTGCCTACAGGGAAATGCCACCACCACCACCAACAACAACAACAAGGTTAAATCATTCATCTTACAGGCAGAGGCATTGGAAATAGTTGGTTATGAACAGGTGTTGACAAAGTAACCTATGCAGTTGAGTTTATTTCTGTTTTTCAGTAGGGAGGGTGTTATCAGCCTCATTATGTGGTTATATATATATAAAAGCTGTGGTGAAATAATTTATTACATAGAACCTTAAAGTGGTCTGTTTTTATTTAAATTATTAGCTCTGATTTACATTGAGCTCTCTGGATTTTATCCTCCTTAGGTCTACCTATATGTATTACCTAGTTTTCCGTAAACTATATATATATATATATATATATATATATATATATATAATGAGAGAGAGGGGAGGAAAAGAAAGGAAAGGATCATTTAGAGACCTCATGACACACCATGTGCACCAGCATTCTGTTCTTCTGAAAAGTGTGATTGGTTCTGCATAAGAACCCACCACTATAATCAAATTAACTGTGCAGTGGGGGCGGGGGCGGTCCTGAGCTACTGGAAGCTGCATACATTGAAAATGGCAGGTAAATATATAATACACACAAAAAATTAAAAAACGCCTTGATTGGGGCTTCATTACAATATGTAGGGAGGAGTAGATGCAATAGGCAACAATAAACTACAGAAGAACTCAAAATTGATCACTGCAGTTAAGAATTGCATTAATATTTCAGCTTATCTTCTGCTGCTGCCAGTTAATTTAAAGACTATTTGATATACATAGGTCGTTACTTATTATTTTTTTTATTTCATGGGTGACTTTCACTGGATTTTGCAATTAAATTTTGATTATTCCCAAATTTATTTCCAAGTTATAAAAACTGTTATCATGCCAAAACATTTGTCAATCCAAAATTTCAGGATTGTGGGTCTGGATCCAGCCCAGAATGTTTTTAATTTACTCCTGGAGTCGACTTGATTCTAAAATGGTATATGTTGGGCTGCAGCCTCTAAGAATAGTTGACACAGTGACACACCGACATTCGCATTTATTATATAGATATACACAGTGTGTGATGGGGGAATTGTCACCAATTTATATTTTTAATTTCACACATGTGTGTTTGTTTTTGTCAACTGCACAGTATAATAGGGTCAGCTGGGCACCATCTGTGAGAAAAACAGCACCATGATGCAATTTACTACACCAGAAATTTGGAAATGGCATGCTGTGCTGTTTGGCATTTGTGCCGGGAGCTCCAATACAAATATTGCAGAGTGTCAATCAGAGGACTGTGCAGAGAATACAGAAAGAGTTGAATGAGTCTAATGGTGATTACAAGTGTATAGCAGCTCAGAAAACTAACTAACCATTCTGATAAGAAAAGAATTCCCGAATTTGTTGGCCATGACTGAAAATGATCCCTCCAAAAATAAGGTCCATAGAATACTGGTTGGTCATTGTGTTGGTCAAACAGCCTCTTTCAAGTTGTTTTTAAACATAGAGGCTGGAGATATTCATGAGTTGCAGAATTCCATTTTTGGTCATTTTGACAGTTTTATTGGCTGCTGGAAGGGGGTGTTAAGTGCATGTTATCTTTTAATTCTTTGGGAGTGTGTATGATGTGTGTAAGTCTATATATTGGTATGAGTGTGTATATAAGTGTGAGACCTCAACACCTCAGCAAGCAATGTGTCTTATGTGGGTAGGCCTTTGATTTATGAGGTTATATATTATTTCTATCTATGTTGTTAAATTTGTGGTTAAGCCAACCTGGACAAGTGTTTTGAGGCACAAAATCCATTTGTCTTCGTGTTCTTCAAGGATTTTTCTAAGATCATCGTTTCTGTCTAATTATAGTGAATTCATTTTGCATGGCTTTTAAAATCATGTTTTTCTAGGCAGAAATGTTGTTCTACGGGTAATATTCTTTTGTAGGGAGTTGACTTGATCCAATTCCGATAAAATTAATACTGTAATGAAAGGGCCATTCAAATTTTCCAAAGGTTTCTGGTGTAGTGTGCATTCTAATAGGTAAATTATGTTATGACTTCTACATTAGAGTTTCAATAGATTTTGAAAGTAGATTTAGTGACTGTGCGAATGAACGAATTGGTATGTCTCATGTGATTACAACATAAGCTCCTTTTGTTGTTACATGGTTGGAAAAATCTTGTTTTTATTTTTGGCTACCTTATCTGAAATTTGGTTACTACCTATGATTTCCTTTAGGTTCTTAGGTCTACAATATGCTAGAAGACCAAGGTTCCTCAAACAAAATTTTTAGGTCTGGTTTGAGATGTAGTATTTCCTAGCGACTTTTGATTATCTGAGATAGGAGAGAAAGCGTGGTGTTGAAAGTGGTTACTAAAGGGATGTGTCTGTATTTATTTTTAATTTTATACATTAAGGTCTCTTCTCTAGGTGTGGAAATTGCTTTAATTATTCATTCACTGATTAGGTGTTCTTTATAGCCACATGTTGTGAATTGATGCTCAGGATTTTTAGTGTGTTTATTTAGTTCTTCATTGTTTGAACATATCCTTCTGATAAAATCACACATATATATATATATAGTAGCTCCTGAAATTAATTTCGGTTGAGCCCTCTGGTTTGGGGTGTGAATTTGTAAACAGTGACTATCTATGCTAATACGGCACGACTCTTCGACAGAATTGAGTCACTCTCAGTCACTGTGTGTTTATCCGAATCTAAAAATAAACACGCTAAAATTCACCTCCATCCCGTACCGTACGCTGATGGCTTAACGGGTAGAGATTCCGACTGACGAAAAATCAGTCGGGTTTCGATCGTAGCCGGACGTCTAGCCACACTGATGAGCTGTGAAACAGCGAAACAGTCTGTCTGTGGATGACAAAAATATATATATATATATATATATATATATATATAGATAGAGAGAGAGAGGGACAGGAATAATATATATTGAGTTTATATAAAAGTTCCAGTGCCTGCTAATAAAATCCTAAAAATTGGATTAAAAATAAAGTTAAAAACTATATCCCTTCAAAACACATGCAGTTATAGCTCTCCACAGCTTCCTTTTCTTTATGTGATCAAAATAATGGAGGTAGTTTTTGGTGCCCACTCCAAGATTTTCAGTTCAGAGCTGTACTTCTTTCTGCAGAGTGAATGATATGCGTATGTTTTCATTTTTATATAATATACATGCATATCTATCTATAAAAGGCAGGGTGTGTATGTGTGTGTGTAATGAATGCACGGCCGCAATTTTCGACAGATTTGCACCAAAATTTACATGCACATGCTCCAAGTTATTTGGAAGGCCAAGACCTACTTTGCATTTCCCAACTCCCAACGATAGTGGAAATAATTGATTTTTTCATGCTTCTACGGTAGTTTTCTTAAAGTTTGTGGCCATTTTCTACTAGCCAGAGTGAGTGCCTATAGCTGGCTGCCACGAATAGGCAGGAAGATTCTATTGGCCAACGTGAGAGCCAACAGCTGACTGACACAAATGTTAAATAGCATGCAAAAAAAAATCGATAGCTGCATTCATCACAAGTGGGAAAAATTTAAATCTGCATGGTACTTTACTCCAATTGGCTCATTCGCTTGCTTAAACGCAACGTTGATTCTGATTCCACAGAACTGGGTTGGGTGTGAAAAAGTATTTGTTGTTAACATTCTTTTTTCATTCGGTTTTTCCAGTTACGAGTCCTTTTTTAAAGCTGATCGTTTTGTGTTCATTTTGTTTAGATCAGATTTAATGTTTAGTATAGAGCTTAGAAAAAATTTGCAGTGTGAGATAGGCAAGAAGTAAGGCATGTAGCAACATCAGCACGGCAAAGGGCACTCCTTTAAAGGCAAGGAAGGGCAAAAATATTTTAAGTCAAGTGATAGCGATTGCTGTATGAGTCGTACGATTTTTGAATCAAGCACGGGCAACGCCGGGCCATGCTGCTAGTATGATATACAAGGGGGCTATTGAAAAGTCTGTTGGTAAAATAAAGGAATGTCATAATAAATTTTTGTGTTTCATCAAATTCTTAGAAATTAGTCAAGCTAAGAACTTGTCAGTACCCTCTCATGTATGTGTGTGTGTGACTCAAGGCACAATGAAAATTCTTTCTTAATAAGCTTTAAATTTTCTTTTCTGATATCAAGATTAAGGTTGTATATGGATGACACAAACTTTGAGCACTTTCGGCTTTCAGGAGCCATTTTCAAAGAAAGACATTCATTTTGTTAACAATTGGGACAATGCTCTTATAACCTCAATCCTGATGTCCAGTCATCAGAAAAGAAAATTTAAAAGTCCTTAAAGAACTTTTGCTGGTTTTTAATAAAAAAATTTTGGCCACATGTGTGTGTGTGTGTGTGTGTGTGTGTGTGTGTGTGTGTGTGTGTGTGTGTGTGTGTGTGTACGTATTTGCATGAAGATTGTAATTTTCCAAATTGAAAAAATAAGTTGCCAGATTTTTAGCAATGCAAATCTCATAACACTTTGATGCATTTTTGTTTTAAATAATTTTTTAGGCAGCAAAGCTAAGCTATTTCTAAATTAATCATACTTCTAAAATCTGAATTAAACCTGATAAACAAAATACAGAATAATTGCAACAAGAAAAAAGTAAAACTACATTTTCATCATCTGGTACAAGGCCATGAATGTGTAGCATTCAGTGAGGATCAAAATCAAGTGTTGCGATGTCTATGATATTAGCTTGCAGAACATTAAATATAAGAAAGGGCCCAAAAGATTTGGTCACTTGCCTGGCACAAGGCCACAGTAATGAACACCCAGTAAGAACTGTTCCTTGTGCAACTAGTTTGGCAAGATATCCAATAGTATTTACTAATCTTAATCTGTCAAATGCTGCAAATGCAGGGTACCTAGTGAGGAGCAAACCCTCTAGTGTAGGGAGATTAGCTTGGTAACCATTGCTCCATAGCAAGGCATCCAGATTATTTAAAAAGTGAGGAGCCAATATTTTAAATCTCTTTGAAGTTATTTAGTTTTTTTTTTCTTCTGAATATTGAATAAGGGGGGGGGGGGTGCTCTCAAATATAGGAATCAAACAGATTTCAAATTTAAAGCAAAAAAATTGAGAGAACCCCCCGCCAAAAAAAAAACAAGATGTTTAGTCTGGCACAAGGCCAGATGAGAAACACCCAGTAGTAACGATTTCCTATACTAGCTTGTTAACTATGTATTGGGAATTCTGTTAATTACTCAGCTGAGTATAGAATAAGGTGAAAAGTGATGATCTTGTTAACCATTACCCTCTCATGACATAGAAGTTAGAGGGCAAAACTTGCTCCCTTTTATTGAAATCGAAGTACGAACCTGTAAAAATTGAATTCATTTATTAATCACTGACAATTTTTAAAAAGAAATGTTCATATGTTGATGAAAATTAGCTGAGGATGTGAACAAAGTGCTGTTATCATCTTCATTTGCTAGAGTTTCTCATTCATAATGATATACAACAAGATGAAAAAGTAAGTCTACACTAACAAAATGTGCACACAAAATGTATTGATTATATAAACAATAATAATACTTACTGTATACCTATTAAGGCTTGTAGGCATAAAACAGACACTCTCACATCGTACCCGTCTACAGGAAAGGTGACATAGAATGAGCTTGCATACTCATTGACCATCACATTTAACATAACAATGCATCTACCAATTCTTCATATCTTGTGAGGGGATTTTTGGTAAAATATTACCTGACTCAGATATGTCAAACACACTCATCCAATCACAGTGTGTGTGTGTGTGTGTGTGTGTGTGTGTGTGTGTGTGTGTGTGATGTTTACAGGTTTCCTTTGATATTAATTAGTCATTTTGCCAGTGAACAAAAATTCTCTGTCTGTAGTTCCATAGAAAAGAAAAGGAGAGAGAGAGAGAGTTCATATCCATTCCTTTTATAGCCCTGAATAGAACCCTACCTGGTGGACATGCTTGCAGATAATCTAAAATGTTCGTTGGATGTGATTAATATTCGCCATTGGACTAAGTACATTGTCAAGTATAAAAATTTTATTTTTACTATTTTAAAAATGTTACCCTTGAATAAATATTTAATTGTCTAGTTTCTTGGGGTTTTTTTTTAGTACCTGTTCTTTTGCAAGAAGTGTATTTTTAAGAAGGCCAGATAGTGTGGGGGAAAAATTGTTACACCTGTATATCTTTTTCGGCTATGTGGTTAAAACCTGTCATAATTTGTGAAGGATTGATTTCCAGTTTATGGAAAATTATTATTTTCGTATCTACTGACCAATGAGAAATGTGGTCTCAAGTTCTAGTAACAACCCAAATAGTGGGGCCTTTGTGACCCTAATGTTTCATATATATATATATATAGAGCTCAGGTTAGTAAATCCTGGGAGAAGACTTTTTGGCAGCAAAGGGACAAGGCAAATCAACATCAAGGGGCAGAAGGCATTTGATGCCATGGGGAGAGAGCTTAAAGAAGGCACACGGTTACCAGCCAGCTGCAGAGAGACTAAAGAATTTTGAAGTTCAAGGGAAATTTTTCCTGTCGTTGGACAGCCAAGAAAAAAAAAAAGAAAAATAAATTTTCCCAAGCATGAACTGTGAATTTAAAAGAAACTTTTCTAACATGACTTTATGTCTTAGAGATGGTTGTGGGGCAAGTAGGAGTTTTCGTTTTTTTTTTCTCAAATTCTTCTTGCCCTTTTTGTTTTACTACTGCCTTCTTGAATTGTTTTTCCTATTTCCAAATCCTTGTCCTTTCCCAAACTGGAATTTTCCCCCCCCATTTTTCAATGGTAATCCTTTTTATCTGAAATTGTTATCCTGCCTTATTTGGTGCACAAAAGGAAACACTGTACTTTTTCATAATCGTAAAAGGCTGTTCCAATAACTTGGACCGATTTTAATGTGAATTAAGTTTAAGCATTTAATGAATTTTTTCTTTTAGATTTGGCGGACATTTTGGCTGATATTATTTTTCACACATAATTGCCATGACTTAAATAACATGATCCAATAGAGAAATAAATAAATTTTCACCAATAAACCTGATTTATTTACTGCCGACTTTGATCCATCCTAATGAAACACCCTTATATATAATCCATCCTAATGAAACACCCTTATATATAATCCATCCTAATGAAACAGTTTTTTCTTAGAAAAAATACAGTTTGTGTAAAGTAAATGTTTTCCTTAACAACAAAGGTATTTTAAGGACTTTCTCTTAGAGGAACAGTTCGTGCAAATCAATTTCTTAGCAACAAAGGAAATTTACTTAATTCAATTACATCAGTAGTTATATCATGCCAGGTCCCCACATGGTCTATTTCTTTTCTCAGCTGCAGCAGACTTTACAGATTGAGATGGTCAGACCTTTCTGCCTGGTCAGCCTAATCTGAGCCCGAGTGGCCTGACCCCATCTCACCAACAGTCTTTCTACATCCAAGTGAGGTCTGCCCCTTTCTGCCTTTACAGTCAAAATCTTTACTGTTATATAGCAAACACATAGATGAAAACCAACTCATAGATCAATTACTTAAGGGGCCTATACTATTTGTCCCCATTGGTTAAAAATCGAGAGTCAGGATCCAATCAAACTGCACCTGTTTTCAGTTCAAATTTAGCTAGTTTTTGAAAATAAAGCCAAACCCAACCTGTAAAATTTTGCTATGGAAAGTTTAAACTGTCTGTCCTCATTTTAGTGAACTTTTTATATCATCAATTTGGAGGCTAATTTTTTTTATCAAATCTACATTAAATTTCCTACCCCCACATTTTATATGGCAGCATGGTGGAGTAGTGGATCGGATTGAGGAATCGGAGAGCCGAGTTTGAATTCCAGTCGAATCCATTACATTCACTTACGTGCTAATACCCTTGGGAAAGGTATGAATCCTCTTCTTCTCCCTCCAGCTATGGGTAAATAGCAGGACAAAGCCTTCACTACTAAAATTAAATCATATGTTCTGGTGTGTGGGTTGTCGGTTCCTAGGAACTGAGCTGCTTGACCCTCATACGTCAGGAGAGTTCACCAAATACATTATATATATATATATATATATATATATATATATATATATATATATATATATATATATATATATATATATACACACACACAGTTTGGCTTCATCTAACATTAGTAAATTTCTAATTTACTTAATAGAATTCAAAATTAACATTTTTATAAAAACAGTTTCTATATTAATCTTTCAACAAATACATAATTTTCCCCCCATACAATTTTAATATTGGTTTTATTAAAAGTAATTTTTATACAAGATAATTATATTGAAAAATAATATAACATTCGGCTACAAGAGCAAATTTATTTCATTATATGCTTTACATTATATATATATATATATATTCATGGAGACCTACCGGACACTATTCGTAACATACTTGTTGACAACATTAATATAATAGCATCATCTACATGCAAAAAAGGCTAAAAATAATGGAAGCCTTATTAATAAAAACAAACCAACCAACCAACCAACACTTAATAATATTAACTTTGAACATGGACATAATATCTTGAGCGTGTTTTGAAAAATGAAAACATTTTATAAAACATACATACAACAAACTATTTCTTATTTTAGCAGTTAAAATATAACCCTTGAAAATGGCTAAATGTATAGCCGAAAGCGCTTGGATAAAAAGAACATTCGGACAGTTTTTATATAATTTATCATCCAAAAAGAAAAAAATTATTAGATCGCATGAGAAATTGTTTAAAAAACTAAATAAAAGCACCTTGTCTGTCGTTTTCACTGAAATGTGCATGAAAGAAGGATTGCTGCCTAAATACACAAATTATATATAATATATATATATATATATATATATATATATATATATATATAATTACACACACACACAGAGTTCTATCTTTGTGTATTCTTCCCTCACTGGTGATATTTTGAAAGATAAGTGTTTTGCTTTCAATAAACGGTATTTTATTTTATTTTTATTTGATAACCATCGTATTTTGTTTTAAAGTTGCTCTTTAGAAAGCAACAATTCCTGGAGGACATTTTCATCTGTCAACTGAAAATTTCAAGATTTCAATTGACCATAAAGAAAGACAGTCGTGTGTAGATGACTAGGAAAGAAATTATGGCAAAGGGAAGACCAGACATGTTTCCAGGAGGGGGTGGAAATAAAAGAAATTTAAAAAATGTCAAAGAAAAAAGAAAGAAAGAGAAAAAAAGAAAATGAAACAAACAAAAACAATGAGCGAAGAGGAAAGAAAAAGTCAAGTCTCTTATTTTGATTGTCGATGTGAGAATGTCAATGCTTTAAGTATTATCACCAAGACGCACTGCAAGGTGATGCGTCAGATAAGTAAAAAGGTCACAGTTAGGCAAAAGAGATTTATCCCTTCTTACTTTTCAAGAAAGAAAAATTGAAAAGAAAAGTAAAATATCAAACTATTTTTCCTCTTTCTAACATTTTTTTTCTCCCCAACAATTAATTCCACTCCATTAGGGTTGGTTGCATACTGGCAAAGTTTAAAGACCTTTATCTTTAACCCTTAACTTATCAACTTCCCCAAATATGATTATTTCATTTTTAGACTTTGGTCGGTGACTACTGTTAGATCAGGATTTATGTTCTGTGACCTTTGGATAATCAATGTAAAATAAAATGTTTATTTGGCAAACTACTGTAGAATGCAAAAGAACACACACACAAAAAAATAAATAAATAAAAAAAAAAAAAGATTCCCACTTATTATATAAAATGTTAAGTCTATTAAACTGATTGATTCATTTTCTACGGCTTATCAACCCTTTGCAGGTTATTTAAAGCCAGAAAATATTTATAGATTGTAAGAATTTGGTGGGTAGGGAGATAATGGTTTAGTAATACAAGTCTTACTAGTTAACCCATAGCTGTGGGGAGAAGTGGATTTATACCTTTCCAAAGGGTAATTGCACGTAAGTAAATATAAGGAACAACTGGTACATCTAGGTACTGACAAAGCTTGACATTAGTTCAGGTGCAATATCTAACAACAATAATTCAATTTACAAAGATTAAAATATTCCACAAAATAAATAAAAATAAGCAATAAAGAAAAAAATGTGAATGAAAACTGAAATAAAAATCCATTAAAAAAAATGTACAATCAAATTTCTGGCATTTTTATGTTTTTCATGCTTGACCACTGAAAAAATAGTTGTAAGGATAGTATTGTCACATATAAGGGATGAGAGAGAGAAGAATGAGGGAGAGAGAGAGAGAGAGAGAGAAAGAGAGAAAGAGAGAAAGAAAGAAAGAGAGAGAGAGAAAGAGAGAGAAAGATAAAGAGAGAGAAGGAGATAGAGAGAGAAGGAGATAGAGAGAGAAAGAGATAGAGAGAGAAAGAGATAGAGAGAGAAAGAGATAGAGAGAGAAAGAGATAGAGAGAGAAAGAGATAGAGAGAGAAAGAGATAGAGAGAGAAAGAGATAGAGAGAGAAAGAGATAGAGAAAGAGAAAGAAAGAGAGAAAGAGAAAGAAAGAGAGAAAGAGAAAGAAAGAGAGAAAGAGAAAGAAAGAGAGAAAGAGAAAGAAAGAGAGAAAGAGAAAGAAAGAGAGAAAGAGAAAGAAAGAGAGAAAGAGAAAGAAAGAGAGAAAGAGAAAGAAAGAGAGAAAGAGAAAGAAAAAGAAAGAAAGAGAGAAAGAGAAAGAAAGAGAGAAAGAAAGAGAAAGAAAGAGAGAAAGAGAAAGAAAGAGAGAAAGAGAAAGAAAGAGAGAAAGAGAAAGAAAGAAAGAAAGAAAGAAAGAGAGAAAGAGAAAGAAAGAAAGAGAAAGAGAAAGAAAGAAAGAAGGGGAAAGAAAGAGAAAGAAGGGGAAAGAAAGAGAAAGAAGGGGAAAGAAAGAGAAAGAAGGGGAAAGAAAGAGAAAGAAGGGGAAAGAAAGAGAAAGATGGAGAAAGAAAGAGAAAGATGGAGAAAGAAAGAGAAAGAAGAAGAAGGAGAAAGAAGAAGAAGGAGAAAGAAGAAGAAGGAGAAAGAAGAAGAAGGAGAAAGAAGAAGAAGGAGAAAGAAGAAGAAGGAGAAAGAAGAAGAAGGAGAAAGAAGAAGAAGGAGAAAGAAGAAGAAGGAGAAAGAAGAAGAAGGAGAAAGAAGAAGAAGGAGAAAGAAGAAGAAGGAGAAAGAAGAAAGAAGGAGAAAGAAGAAAGAAGGAGAAAGAAGAAGAAGGAGAAAGAAGAAAGAAGGAGAAGGAAGAAGAAAGAAGAAGGAAGAAGAAAAAGGGAGAGAGAAAGAGAGATAGACAATAGAAAAAATAGGAGAGACAGACAGGCAGACATATTTTACCAAAATCATGTTTATTTTAAATACAGCTGTATTTTTTGATGCAGTAAATGGATATAGAGTTTGGTCAACGGCATAGCCAGAACCAGCAGTACATACTATAATTTTATATCTTGTGTATGATGCGACCCCCTTAAAATCAGTTTCAAAATTAGGTCTTCAAAAGTTGCATGATAGGAGAGTATATACGGTAATTAGAAACGAGTAGATATGAACAGGTAAAATAAAAAAAGGCCAATTTCTAACCCCCACCACACAACCTCCTACCCTTTCATTTTATACTGCTTTATACAACACTACCTAGGAAGCATTGAAGTTACCTGAAGATAAGGTGAGAATTCACACTTTCATAGTGTTTTTACTCCAGTTTTGGGGTTAACTATTTGCCCATAGCTGGGACCCTAACAGGTGCTACCACCCCGGGTCAGGGCAGACCTGAGAACACCAGCAATTAAGAGGTGGTTCCACGCTCCTCAAAACCTCCTGATCAGAGGCATTGCTGTTGGATGTAGTTTATCGTCTTACCCAGGATGGGGCTGTAAAGGATATATATATGCAGTAGCATCAGACTGGCATCTTTCTAGCATCACAGCTTCTAATAGTGAAGATCTCTCCCCATCTGGTCAGAAAATATTCTTTCTTAAAAACATAGACATGAGGAAAGGAATTACCTTTGCCACAGTCAGACTTTTTTTTTATCCTACTTTATGGAACAAATAGTCAGAAAATTTCAAATATTTGCAGTGGGCCAATCCCTGTTACTGATACCTGCTCAGACAGATTTGTGTTTGATCAACAGCCAGAGAGTCCAACTGTGTGGACCTTAGTTAAAGTTTCCGGTGGGAATAAGGCCAGTACAGTCACACCTTCGATCACAGTGACTTATAACTTTGGGCTAGCACAATCATCAACAGCTCACAAATAGTTCCATCTACTCAATTTTACTCACAAAGCTTGGGTAAACACGTAGTATGGCTTTCAGGCCCTTTCCAAAGGAGCCACTCTTTGGGATCATCTCCCCAGGTGGATAACATCAAGAAGTCATCTTCCCGACAAATCGACCATGGTGAGATTTGAACCTGGGTCTCATGTTCAGAAAGTGAACATTCTAACCATTTGGCCACATGCCCATATTTTGAAAGATACCTCCTCAGTAAATATACACACCAGTTCCCACTTTTTTGTTAACCATCATTAGTAAATAGTAAATGATTTGCCATTGAGTAGAGGCCCTGGAAGGTGACATTTAAGCAAATAATCTTTCACTGTGCAATGTTTAGTGTGCAAGTAATCTTGATTGTGAATGATTTTTATACATGACCTTGTGCCAAACTTATTTCAGCTAATGTCCCGACAAGATAAAATATAGCCTTACAATAAACAAATTATTTTTAGGAATCATTTAGATTGAATTAAAAAAGTTTGTTTTTTTTTTTTTTTTTTTGTTTAAGCCGAATTTAACCTGCTACATAGAAATAAAGATATTGTCTATAATTTTGAGAAAACATCTTTTTACGCATTGTTCAAGGGATTTAATTGCCTAAACAACTCATGGAAAATTACATAATACATTTAAGTCGACTAGACTGTAATATTTTGAATGTGGCTAAAATGAGGATTATAATTTGAAATATGATATGCTTTGGATTAATGAAAAGAAATGAGAGCAGGTGGGTAGATCTTGGATTAACTATTTCAGATTTAAACTGCTTATTCAGGTTTCAGAGGTTTTCCTGATCAAAACTGCTAAGTAATAATTTATGTTTATTATGAAAATCACTTTATTCTTGCTTAAATTATGTAAGGGTGCAGCTTTGCATGTGTATAGTAATAGCATAGGAGGGGGCGGGGGGAATAACCTCTCGTGAAAGATTATTGGTTGAAATATGGCACCTGACTTGAAGCTTGTTTTCGTAAAACAGGTTAGAAACAGTCTTTGCAAATAAAAGATGATCAGGAGGTTTCGAGGAGCGTGGAACCACCTCTTAATTGCTGGTGTTCCCAGGTTCACCCTGACCCGAGGTCGTAGCACTTGTCAGGGTCACAGCTATGGGCAAATAGTCTTTGCAGTCTACATCTATATTTGCACATGGATAAGATTCTGTCTTATAGTCAAAGTAAAATGTAAGGACTTCTTGATCACAAAGAGTTGAAAAGAAGTTTAATGCAATGACAGAAATTAAATAAAGAAGTTATTAAAAGAAAAACAAGGATGAATTCCTTGCAAGAGTTTAGAAAAGGTTGATTTATCCATTGCAATTGAAGCTTCTTTAAATGTGATACCAGATTTATAAGAATCATTTCTAGTTTTGACATCTTGACGCTTCCATGATGACCATGTCCATCCTGGGTATGACGATAAACTACGTCCAGCAGCAAGGCCTCTGATCAGGAGGTTTTGAGGAGCGTGGAACCACCTCTTAATTGCTGGTGTTCCCAGGTTCACCCTGACCCGAGGTGGTAGCACTTGTCAGGGTCACAGCTATGGGCAAATAGTTAACCCCCAAACTGAGGTAAAAAGCATTAAGAAAATGAAAAAATAGGTTTCAATACCAGAAATACTTTGTAAAAAATTATTAACAGAGAAATTTTTGAAGGAAAAAAAAAACTATTCCCAGCAATACATTTTTTAAAATAATATTACCAGCTATAGATTTTTGACAAAACAAAATATTACCAGGAAAAAAAAAAGTTGTCGGCATTAAATAACCCATTGAGGTTGATATGCCGTAAAACGAAACAAACCATGATGACCATGTCATACCAGGGTGTGTACGACAACCCATTCCTCCCATGACAAAAGACTTTTGACACATAACAGCCTTAGGAAAAATATTCAGGATTTTGAAATCATTATTTTTAGTTTATTGTCCAAGACATTTTTTTTTTATTACTCCAGATAAATGGTTTTTAAACCCATTTTTTAAAGGTTGGGTCAAAAATGTCTCAACTGTTTCATATGACAATTATGATTATTTACATAAATGAATACTTTTCTTTAGGCATATCACATTCAGATCAAAAGTGTTAAGAATTCCAGTCAGAAAAATATTAATGCAATTTTAAAAATTTTTTCTTGTCCATTTTGATATCTTTGTTGCATTACTCAAAATTAAATATTTCTATAAAACCATTAAATCTTTTGTTAGGGCTCAAAATTGGGAATCTAGATGAAATTCTCTTTGTGTAATGAACTGGTCAGGAATGGATGGTAAACTGAAGAACACTGATATAATAACAGAAATGTATAATGGAATGGTGACAAGTTTAATGATCCTTCAGGAAGACACAGTTGTGGCTCGCCTGTCCACAGTTGGTCAGGGTTTAATTTGCAAGTGTTTAACTTAAAGTTAAGCAAGAAAGGTCACTAAACATTGCAATTATTAATTCTGCAACTAAATTTAACTTGGGAAGATTTCAGCTGGACTTTTGTCAAAAGTTGAAATCTCTTCTCTTTATAATCAACTCTTGAAAGTAGCAAGTAGAAAAACTTTATGGCAAAAGTTTTAGCAAATAGGAATTTAATTTCTTTTTCTCATTCATGTAAATCAGTTACATTACACTGGATGTCTAACAGAAACAGGTTTTCCTATTTAGACTCACTGGTGTGCAACGAGCTTATGTTTATAGATATGGTAGTTGGGAAGGTTATCTGCTCTGCATGGACTGTTTACCATCTGACAACGTCCATTACCACCATATGACTGACTGAGCTCTGAATTGGCCTTGTGTCATGATTAAAAGAAAATACACACAGTGTTGATAAATACAAAATAAATCTTTATATACACTATTTACATTATTCTGACTATTGTCCTCATCTTTGTTGCCATACTTATCACAACTTTTCAGCCATTGTATGCCCCAGCCTTCTTCAGGTGGTTGGAATGTCGAACTGAACTCTTTATTTCACTCACTGGGGTAGACTGTTCTAGTTCCACATGCCATGTCTAATGAATGTCAGTTATCAGTTATCTCCTGTTAATTCCCCTTTCCAAGTTCTCCACTGCCTTAACCAGGTATTGACAACTCTTTGGGTCCTGTCACTGGATCTAGCCAATGCCTTTATCCACTGTGCCATGTCTCCTTAAGGACATCTGTGTATGAATTTCAGGAACTTATAAACTTAATGTCTTCAGCAACCATTTTTACCAGTGCTCATATTGGAAGTTTTGCTGTTATCATTGCATGTTTTTACCAGAGCTCATATTGCAATTTTCATTGTTATTATTGCTTTTCTCTGGCACTCCTTATTACTGGTTCCCATAATGTATTCATTTCTATGCTTGGTCAGCTCAGGAGATTTTTGTGGCCTAGCATATGTGCTGATTCCTTAAGTTTACAAATTTTCCAATGATGTTCTTTGTTTATGATTTCAACCTGATCCCAGAGGGTGGTGAGCTTCCTTTTCTCTCCATATGTGGTCAGCCATGCCCGATTTTTCCATTTCCGCCTCATGTTACAGCTTTCTGGTGTTCTTGAAGCCTTACCTTAAGGAGGCGGCCTGTCTCCCCTTTATATTTCTTTCTGCAGCTGCACGGGATGGCGTACACACAGTCTTTAGTCATGTTCTCCTCTATGGGGGGGGTCTTACTCAGGAGGGGTATCTGTGGAATGTCATCCAGCTTTTGAAGGTTGTCCTGATGTTATATGGACCACAGATCCTTTGTATTTTCTCCAATAACCCCTTCACGTAAGTCAGGCAGACGTGTTTTCTGTGTGTTGTTGTCCTCCCCCACCTTGTACCTGATCTACGGTCCATACAGTGAACAAGGTAAAAATTGAAGTTTCAGTAGTTCAAGTATAAAAGTCCTGGTGCATATGAGAGATAGAGAGAAAAGGTTAGGGTGGAAGTAAACGAATAATAAATAAATGTAGATGTACATATGTATCTAAATGTAGTAGCTTCCGCCTGACAATATGGTGAAGGATAGTATGTTCGATTTCATTGTAGCAAAAGGATAGTCTAGCCATCTAAGGTTGCCAACCAGTCATGTAAATGATGGATTTCATCTCTGGGTAGGTTACAATGACCACATCATTGGAGAATGGACAACATTAATTTGTCAACTGATTTTAGTTGATTTTCCATCTGTTTATATATATATATATATATATATATATATAAATAAAAGTGAACATAGAAACAGACTGTCGCCTCTAAGTGTTGACTTCTATGTTCACTTTTATATTTATACACGCTCTATCTCTGATATTGAGCACTTTATCCCATAAATATAGCACAATTTAAGACTATATTTCTTATATATATATATATATATATATATATATATATATACAGCTCTATAAATTCATTTTGAAAAGGCTACTGGCTTCTAATATCCAAGTTGTGAAAAGCTTTCAGATTGGTTGGTTGAACTATCAATTTTTAGAGATGGTGAAATTTTTGTCCCATTTTTATTTGTTTGTGTCTATAACAACATCTATATCAACCGAGTTGAAAAGAATAGTTCAAAATAAAAACAAGTCAGTTATGTGCCACGCGCAATACATGCTTAGGCAATCATATCTTTCGATACATGACTGACGAGGCAGATTTTTTTTCCCTGCATATGGCTGCCATTTCTTTCTGCGGCAGACTAGTTGCCATCCAAGCCGAAAGAAGCCGGTCTGTCCTGCTATTTACCCATAGCTGGGGAGAGAAGAAGAGGATTCATAGCTTTCCCAACGGTATTAGCACATAAGTGAAACGGATCTTAAAAATACGATACAAGATTACCTCAGAATGCGTTCAGGTGCAAATACGCGTTTTTCAGTTTTATACATAGTGAAATGCTTCTCAGCCCAGAAAGGTGAATCATCAAGCCACAGTTAAATTCTTTCCCCAGTCTGTTGCATTCACTTTCACACAAAGGCCCTTAGGAAAAGCATGAATGAAACTCTTCTCCCCTCCAATAATGGGGGGGGTCACTGCATTATACCCTCCACCAAAAAAAAAGCCATGTCAATTCATCACAGACGAAGAAAAAGAAACAGTGGAGAACTATGATCGTCTACATCCTGAAGGGCAAAAAAAAAAAAAAAAAAAAAAAAAATTTAATTTAAAAAAAAATGTCAACTTGTAGATGTAAGAAGCCCAAAAGATACACAGTAAGTTTCAGCAGGAAGGAAAAAAAATGTTTCTTTTTTTTTTTTTTCAATCATAAATCAAAATAACACAACTTAAACTCTTGATATAAAGAGGTGCTGACAAGTTTTCACCTCAACACACTTCCTAAAATCTGACCAAATATCAGATTTGAGAGAGAGAGAGAATCTTTTCAAGAACTTTTCACCACCCACTTCATATTTAACAGAAACATTCCCCCCCCCCATTCAAACTCACTGGTTTATAAATTTCGAAAGTTTAACTTTAAACTTGCACAAAGAGAAGGAAAAGTATAGAAAAAAAAATATTTTGGTGAAAAACTTTTTTTTTGGTTAGAAATTATTTAAGTTGAAATCCAAATTATTATTTTTTTTTTTTCTGTCATCCACTTTTGAACAGGTTTTTGCTTATATTAAAAATAACATAAAATTATATTTTTTTTCTTCACTTAGTGCTCAACACTAGTTATCTTGTGCCAAACTGAAAATTTACACTTGCTTCATATTTTCCGCCAGGCTGTTTTTCAAGCTGGGTAAAGAAACCGGATTTCAGATGCTTATTTTCAAGTCAATAGGGCCTTCCTCGAAATATGAATACAAACATTTCCACTTATCACTCTCCAGTTAACCTTAATTAAATGCAATGAAGATCAAATAGATACTTAAAATTCTTTAGAAGACATGATATCAAATCTTGAAAGAAATGGAGAACAATCTTCCTTTTTCCTTCATTGGCAATGAATGCCATCATATGCCAGACCTTCACTTAAAAAATAAATAATATAAAAACTAAAAATTAAGTATGCATGACTCTCCATGTCCTATTTGCATGCGTCTATGAGAAATATTTTCTTAATATTCTCCAGGGGAAAAAAAAGGAAAATACGCCAAATATGAAAAGTCAAGAAGGAGGAGGTTAGGCGCATCAACAAGGCCCACTGTGAATCCATAAAAGCAGTTGTCAATATCAGCAATCACAAGTACCTGTGAGGCATCAGTGCGAAACAAGTCTCTTAACTTTGTACAACCATCAGGTGTGTCTCAGATTCAGATATGATATCTCCTGTTGTGGAAGTTGGCTTGAAGATCCCTAAGGCCCAGGCAGATGAGCGCATATGTAAAGTAAGACAAGCACTAGAAAAGACCAAATCAAATATTCAGGGCCAGCGCTAGGGTCTACTACATGTCAATTTATAAGTTTCCTAACCTGTGGGCCACAAACCATTTAAAGAAAAATTAAATTATCAAAAATCACAGAATTATTCAATTTAAATGAAAATTTCAGTACATATTCATTAATTATTTACTTTTATAATGAATAGGTTTTTTATTTGAAAAAAATCTGAGAAAATGTTCGTTTTGTATTAGGTCATCCCATAAGTTCTGTCCGAATTTTGTTAAAATGAATGAAATTTAAAGAGTATTTTATAATGTCTAATGGAGCTGAACATTATTTTTATGTTTAGATGCATTTAAACTGATCAAATTTTATTTCAGAGAACAATAAAATTAAATTATGTTTGATTAAAACCCTGCTAACATGGAAGTACCCAAGAATCATTTGAGGCACATAATGCTTTATGAGTTCAAGAAAGGAAACTCAGCAGCCGAAGCGGCTAGAAACATTCACTCAGTTTATGGAGAGGAATGTGTGAATGAAAGAACTTGCAGAAGATGGTTTTCAAAATTCAGAGGTGGAGATTTCACTCTTGAAGATAAAGATCGAACCGGACGTCCAGTTGAGTTTGATGAAAAGCTTCTTGAAGCAGCCCTTGAAGAAAATCCTGCTTTATCAGTTGAATAATTGGCAGTGGTTCTCAGTTCAAACCATACAACTGTTCATCGTCATCTTCAACAACTTGGAAAAGTTCCTAAACTTGGAAAATGGGTGCCTCATGAATTGTCTGAAAACAACCTCAAATCCCAAGTTGACATCTGCTCTTCTCTCCATTCTCGCCAACTTGTTTCACCTTTTTTGGATAGACTTGTGACTGGCAACGAAAAATGGATCTTTTATCGAAATGTTAAGCGTTGTAGACAGTGGCTTGGTAAAGGGGAAGGACCCCAGCCACAGCCGAGAAGGGAACTTCATGGGCAAAAGGTTCTTCTTTCAATCTGGTGGGATTGCTAAGGAATAATCCACTTAGAATTTTTACCACCTAATGCAACAATTAATGCTCAAATATACTGTCAGCAATTAGAGCGTTTGAAGCAAGCTTTGAGGAAAAAAAGACCTGCTCTAGTGAATCGAAAACGGGTGATGTTTCATCAGGACAATGCGCGACCGCACACAGCAAGAATCACGCCACAAAAGATCGAAGAACTTGGTTGGGAGAAAATTCCTCATCCACCTTATTCTTCCGACCTTGCTCCTTCAGACTACCATTTGTTTCTTAGCTTACAGAATCATTTGGAAGAAACAGCTTTTGTAACACAGGAAGAGGTTAAAACTGACATTTGTGAGTTCTTTGAATCAAAGCCAAAAGAATTTTACAGTAATGCAATTAGTAAGCTTGTTAATAGATGGAAAGAAGTCATAGATAATCAGGGAAAATACATTGTTGATTGACTATGTAATTAAATGTAACATTTGGTCACTTGTTTTCTTTATTCAAAATTCGGACAGAACTTATGGGATGACCTGATAATAACCACCAATATTTTCATGACTAAATTTTAGTCAAAAAAAAAAAAAAAAAAAAAAAAAAAAAAAGGCATTGGCCACAACAGGGTCCCCAAAAACGGGCAATTGATCCAAGGTGCTCCTATCTATAACAATCAGATAAGCCTGGATATAGTGAGCCTGTTTACCAGAGTCCTTACAGATGAGACACTATCAGTGGTTTGAAGCAGGCTGGAATCTAACCCTTACCTTGAATGAACATACTAGCATCCTGATGTATAACCTGAAGGAAATGGTAACAGTGCATGTACAGACAACATTCAGTAATGCCTCCAAAAAACTGTAAGAAGAACAGTTTTTCCTTTGACACCACTATTATTTTAACTACCTTCACTCCTTGGCAATGTTTATTGTTTCGAAAAAGTATTGATTAGAATTGTAATAAAGCCTGAACATGTAAAAGTGAATTTATACATTTTCTTTGCTCTTGAGAATTGACAACAAAAATAATAAACACTTTATTTACACTATTTACATTGTTTAGACTGTTGTCCACATCTTCATGACATTTTGGCCATTGTACAATCCGGCCTCCTTCAGGTGACTGGAATTTTGAACTGAACCCTTTATTTTGTCCACTGGAGTAGTTTGTTCTAATTCTACATGCCATGCCTCTTCCGGATGTCTCAGTTATCTCTCCAAGTTTTTGTTCACCACTGTAGTAGCCAGGTATTGAACTCACAACTCTTTGAGTGCAATTTTTGTTGTTGTAATTGCTTTTCTCTAGCAAGTATTACTGCTTCCCATATAGTTGAAATAATAGACAAGAGAACATTACTGGAAAATACGAAAACTTAAGGAATCAGCACATCTGCCAGGCCACAAAAATCTCCTAAGCCGGTCAAGCATAGAAATGAATACAAAATGGGAAGCAGTGATATGGAGTGCTAGAAAAAGGTAACAACAACAATAAAAATTGCAATATGAGCTCTGGTAAAAATCTGTAATATGAGCTCTGATACTGAGACATTAAGTTTATAAATCCAAAAAAATTCATACACTGATCCAGTTCGTTGGATCCAGTGACTTGACCCAAAGAGTTGTGAGTTCAATACCTGGCTACTGCAGTGGTGAATGAAGAGGAGAGATGAATTAAAGGGAGATAACCGAGACATCCGGAAGAGGAATGGCATGTAGAAATAGGACGATCTACCCCAGTGGATGAAATAAAGGGTTCAGTTTGAAATTTCAATCACCTGAAGAAGGCTGGAACATACAACAGCCGAAACATTGTGAATATGGTAACAATGATGGGACAACAGCCCAAACAATGTAAATAATTATAATACCTCATCTCAGAAATATAGATAGACTATTTATCATTTATATAAAGAAAGAAATATGAAATAAATTTTTTACTCATAAATTTATAAACATTTACAAAATTATTAAAATATGTGAACCAACTATAAGAAAATCCTTATTTAGCATTTTATAAAGTTCAAATCAATTGGCAATTAGCCAATGTTTTGCCAACCATTCTAATAAACAATCTAATAAATAGTGTTTATTTAACTGGTTTTTAAAGCTATGATATTTATAGTTAAGTATGTAAAAAAAATATATATTATATATTAAAAAAAAAAAAAAAAAAAAGGACTGTCTTGCTCTGATCTTCCAACCGTTTTACCCTACTTTTCAATTTTATTATGCAGTGCTTATCTACAAATGGCTGCTGAAATGATTTGAACTGACCCACTTCCAAAAAGTGGACTAAATATCAATTTTGGTGAGAGTATTGCTTCTTGGATGCGCTGGGAATGTTTCAGCACCCCCTCATGCTATATGCATACCTATATTTCTTCTTCTATCTAAGCAAGGGAATAACTCCAAGAAGAAACCATGGCAATGGATATTAAATTACTAAGAACCCAAAGAAGTGGAGCTTGTTGCCATGACTTGAACAACAAGATGAAAAGAAACGGTAACAACAAACGCCATTTATCAATGCAACAGGAAGATACATGTCCTTAATTCAGGTTCATTGTCATTAGAAGCAGTCACTGTTCGATGAGCTGTCCACACTACAGAGACATCCCTGCCCTTGGAGGAAGTGAAACAAACCTAATCAACTTAATACAAACATTTGAAAACTTGACATCCTGTCTCTATAATAGGCATCAAGAACGAATATGCAGTAAGCAGAACAGACATTTACAGAGGAATCTATTCAACACGCTTGCAGTAACTACAGTGAACATATGGTAAATATGGAAGATGTATTCAACAGATATGCGTATTTAGATGTGGCCTGACTGGCGCTACAGAATCACAAAGAACTGTACCAAATAACAGAAACCACATCACTTGAGGACTTCCAACAGCAGCAACAACTAAAATGGATAGCACATGGAACTCAAAGAGAAAATGATGACATAACCAAGATATTGACGTTCCATGTCAATCCATACAAAAGGTTAGGAAGGAAACCCTCCATCAATATTAGAAAGAGCAATAACAGTGAACTTAAAAATGTTTTTCTGAAAAATCGTTTTAATAGAAAGATTTTATAAATTTCAATCAATGGTAGCAATGGCTGTTCAATTAATAAATGCTTCTTTATAAGGAAATGGCTAATATTACAATTAGCATTATTAAACAAAAAGTTCAAGTTTAAAGTTTATAACTATTTTTTTTTTTTAAATATGTTCTTAAATAGTCTCATAAGATTGAGATTTCCATATGGATGCCCCGCATGGTGCCAAACCTGTTCAAAAATATCTAAACTCTTAACTGTATACAACCATTTTTTTAGATCATTGGTTAAATATGGCTTTTGAGTAAATGAACCCTGTAGGTCTTAGAGAGGACTATCCTTCTTTAAACCTTGTGGACTCATGCTACAGAATCATAAAAAAACTGTACCAAATAACAGAAACCACATCACTGGATGATTTTCAACAACAACAGCAACAACTAAAATAGATATCATATACAACAAGAGAAAAAAAATGACCAAATCAAGATGACATTCCACACTACTTCAAACAATAGGTTAGGAAGGAAACCCCCAGTAATACTGTTTGGGGACTTGAGAAACCTATTTTCCTGAAAAATTATTTTAACAGAAAGATTTTATAAATTTCAGCGAATAGTAGCACTGGCTGCTCGGTCAATGGATACTGAATGTTTCCTTATAAGGAAACAGCTAATATTTTCATTACCATAGTACCAGACAAAATTCATAGTTACCTATAAATCAGAGTTGAACATCAAACAGAGCATATTGCAAGTGTAGTGAGTTCAATCCTCATTGGGTGTTCCACCTAACCTTGTTATAGGCAAAGATGAGTGGAATAAATAAACAGGAGCCGACTTTTTGGGGAGTCTATTTGCACTTAATAAATATAAATCCGAGTCTGTCGATATTTCTGAGATGAGGTATTATGTACAGTATTTACATTAGTCGGACTATTGTCCTCATCTTTGTCGCCATATTTGTCACAATGTTTCGGCCGTTGTACGCTCCGGCCTTCTTCAGGTGGTTGGAATTTGGAACCGAACCCTTTATTTCGATCACTGGGGTAGACTGTTCTAGTTCCACGAGCCATGTTTGATGGATGTCAGTTATCAGTTATCTCCTGCTAATTTTCCCTCTGAAAGTTCTCCACTGCCTGAACTGGGTATTGAACTCACACTCTTTGGGTCTGTCACTGGATCTAACCAACGCCTTTATCCACTGTGCCATGTGTCCTTGAAATCCAGAATATTGAATGATGATTTTCTAGGCAGGCTATCCTCCACTTGAAACATTGGTGCAATAGAATCTTCTCACTCTCATTTTCCTCACCCTACCAGCAATTTGTCCATTTTTATATAAGAGGGGGACATAAATACAATGTGTACAAGTACATCCAGGATAGGACAGGTGATCAGAACAAACAGTCCTCACTCAGTGCTTGTTGATGGAACCTTCATTACATTAAAAAAAAAAAGAAAGAAACACTTGCGCCCGTTTTTCAGGAGCATGTGTGCTATTCAGGAACACCAGTGGCTCATCAGAAGAAAGCGAACCATTGGAAAGGCTAAGGTCGGTATTACTAGATGATACTTCTGACACCAGTAGTTTGGAAACTGCTGACAATGAAGGCAAACTGCCTGATGACAGTCTTGGGTGTAGGTTGTCCAAGGAAGAATCCAGAGCTCCCCGACTTCAAAGGAGTGCCAGATAAAGAGGCATGTACCCAGCTGCATTTTTTGTGATGTGGACATCAGGGGGGGGAATGTAATGAAGGAGTTGCTGAGGGAAGACGTTATTCTCCCACCATGAAAAGTATTTGGGTGGCAACATGCATTGTTTGTAGACATAAACAGAATTGTTTTTAGTGCAATTTGAACCTGACCCTCACATTAATCGGTTGATGTTGATTTATCCGAGTAGAATAAACACACAATAGACAAGCCAGGATGTTGGGAGAGTGACGTGATTTGCATATCCATATGTGTATTTAATCCAAACACCCGGATAGAGTATTTTGCTATACAATAAAAGAATGAACGGGATCGACTCTGGTGAATTGGGAGAAAGGCGTTCTTAACTGTGTTTCTAAGGACAGCCAGGGTAGGCAAGAAACTAAGATGAGCATCTTATTTTACTTGGTTTTGCTTTCTTTTTACTTCAAAAACAAAGAAGAAACCAAAAAAAAAACAAAGAAACACTGTGCCATGTGTCCTCAAGGACACATGGCACAGTGGATAAAGGCATTGGTTAGATCCAGTGACAGGACCCAAAGAGTGGGTGTTCAATACCCGGTTATGCAGTGGAGAACTTTCAGAGGGAAAAAATAACAGGAGATAACTGATAACTGACATCCATTAAACATGGCATGTTGAACTAGAACAGTCTACCCCAGCGAGCGAAATAAAGGGTTCAGTTCGACATTCCAACCACCTGAATAAGGCCGGAGCGTACAACAGCCGAAACTTTGTAATAAATATGGCGACAAAGATGAGGACAATAGTCTAAATAATGAAAATAATGTACATAATACCTCATCTCAGAAATATAGACAAGAAACAAAGAAAAAACAAAAAAAGAAACAAAGAAGCAAAGAAAACAAAGAAAAAACAGAGAAAAACAAGCAAAAAAAATATAATAAACTAAATTAATATTTTCTAAACAATTACGGAACCAGCCAAATTAAGATAACAAAAAAATTAATTCTATTCTACCAATGTGTACAATTTTATTGTACTGTGCTATTTACAAGGGAGTGCTGAAAAGATTTTGCCTTGATCCACTTCCTAAAATTTGACCAAATACAAGAATGATGAAGGGTGGGGGTATTGGTTCTTGGTTTGGTTGATAAATAAGAAATCAATTCATTACTCTATCTTCTGAAAGGTCTGAGCCCTTGTGAAAGTTTTTAAGGGCTCCTGTTCAGTTCTCCCATACCTTGAATAAAATAAAATCCTTAGCTGATGGTCATACACTTCAAATACTTAAACCATTTTAGAACAGTACAGTCTGATATTGCTTTGAGGCCCTGGTTAAAATAATGCCTCAAAATTGTCAGAATTTGAATACTTGGGTCTCCTCTCATATCTGAAACTAAAACTTGCAGCTGAATAATTATATATATATATTTTATTCATTTGAAGATGAAACAGAGCTAATGCTTTTAATTTAACTATATAATTAAATTTGAAGTTTTTAGCTTTGGTTTTTGAAACATGGTTATTACTATGTAGCGAAAAAAATATTTTAAATCAGTTAATGTATAATATCATGCTCTGTAAATTTACATTGAGCACTGTTTTGTATAAAAAAAATACCAATAAGAACACTGGATTATATATCTTACTGTTCTTTCCTTTTATTATATATATATATATATATATATATATATATATATAGAAACAAACACACACAAAACTGTGAAACTGAATTCTAAGTGTTCTTAAGTAGAAACCTATAATTATGTCGGATTTTATTTTGTGGTGTTGTGAGAAGAGAAATTTATGACCTCGTTTTTGTTAAATAATCTCATAAATTTCTTCTACAATAAAAACCTGCATTAATTACTGGCTTTTGCTTAACAGTGCTTATAATTCATAGCTCTCACTATCTACATGATGCAGAAAAATACACTTAAAATACTTTTCCAATATCTTTATACACCACACACACAAGCATGATATTGGAGGAGTTATAGAGTATTTTAAGTGTGTGTGTGTGTGTGTGTGTGTGTGCGTGCGTGCGTGCGTGTTCGCGAAAATTGCTAATTACTTGTTTCTAAGTTTGCCTCTCTGCTAGGGAGGCTAGCTAATCCTTGTCGCTGGCACCTGCTCAGGCACATTAGTATTTCTTCTTCAATAGCCACTGAGCCAATTAAGACTGAGCAAATCTTAGAGATGATGCAATCAGTAGTTGTACAAGGCCAGTATAGACAAACCCTCAGTGATGATGACTTGTAACTGTTCTAGCACATAATTGACAACTTCCATTGTCTACCAATTTCACTCGTATGACTTCAGTCGACCCACTGCATGGTTTTCAGGCACTTTCCTTATGGTTCTGCATAACAGGATTGTTTCCACAAGATGGCAACAGAGAAGTCACCTTCATGAGAAAATCAGCCATGGGAGAGAGTCTTATAGTTATAGCGTGCACGCACACAGAGATAAAGGGATGTCTCAGGGTACTGGTAATTCGGGTAGCCACCCAGGCTGCCATGTCATGTGTTTGGGATGTTTAGCATGCTGGTCTTTTCCCCAATGTCAAAGGTTACAGTGACTCTGGTTGAATATTTGGCTTAATACAACTGTTCTTACCAAATTGTATAATGCAAGTTGTGTTGAATGGACATGCTTCTACTTCATTTCACATTAATGCAGGGGTCCCCCAGGGCTCAATCCTTGAACCTATACTATCAGTTCCCAACTAGGTATCTATGTTGACGACCACTATTTATTCTTGTCTTAGTAGCAAGTCAGACTGATCAAAGTAAAATTAGCAACTGCTTTCAAAGAAAGGATCTCTAATCAGTGGTTACCTGGGGCAAGAAATGGCTGTGTAAAGTTTAACATCTCCAAAACAAAACTACTTCCATTTAAAAATCACCATAAAGAACCTTTTCTGTCTGCCATCAAGATATGTCTGATGCTAACTTCCAGGAGAGGAACTCCTTGCTCATTCTTGGACTCGGGTTTTCCACTGACAAAGCAGAGTGATTATATTTTCAAGTTCTAGATCTAATGCCAGATAATTTTTCTCGTCAGAATCCATTTTGCACATTTATATATCTAGCATTCATCCAGACAGTGAATATTGCTGCCATATTTGTTCTGGTGCTCAGACTATATATCTAGGAGATTCTTCATAAAATTCAAAGGGTTTGTAATGTAACCAATCCTGACCTGGCATATCAATCTCAGTCACTTTCTAACCGATGTGATGTAGCTTCCCTCCTTGATGTCATAACTGTATTAATTTAAGCATGCGACTAGATTGGCAACTTGGTCTCACCAATGCAGCCACATGTTCTATTCTGATAGTTTCTTTTCCTCACACTTCTCGCCAATGGAACTCTTTCGATTTCTTACTTCTTTGCCACATGCAATCTTCAAAATTCCAAATGAAATACCAATCACCATCTTTTGGCTTCCTCAAGATGTGCTTTTACTTTCCTTTCTCCTCACTAAAGTTTTCTTGTTCTCTTTCACTTCCGGTAGCCCCCTTGCGTTTTAATGGCATTATCACCTTCCTTGGGGGGGTGAAATGATTTAAAAAATATTTGAGGGAGTCAAAGCTTTTTAGCATTAGAACTGACAACAGAACAGTAAAGTTTGAAAATAACATAAAACCAATAAATAAATAAATTCATTAAGAATACAGCTGATGATATCTTAGAAGATTAATTAGTTATTTTGTTAAGGATACTTTATAACAATGTAGGATCATCCATTTTGTATCATTTATAAAAATTCATTATTTTTAAATTGTGTAGAGAGATAATTTTCTTCCTCTTCCCCAATTTGTATTAGATGATTAGCTGATCATGTCTCTTAATGGCTAATCAACGGGGCCATTACGGTCCGTTACAGCATGAAGTATCCCTGACTTTGCAATACCTACTAGTATTTTCTTTTCAGGGTCAGAGAGAAAGTATGTAACACATTTTTATGCTTTCTTGCTATTTTCTCTTTATAGAAAGTAAAGAGTTCATTTACATTCTTCCAACTCATCTCTCACTTTCATTACAACCATTATAAACATTTTAATAAGGATAGCGGCTTAATATTCAAATATTACCAGGATGCCCAAAATTTTAATTGTTAACTAACTACACACAGAAATTTGTTGATAGTGGAAATGTTTATTTCGTGCAAAAATTCACGTTCAATATTCATAAAGATCAGATCATTTTGAGCCACATGGTCCCTTCATAAATGTTTAATCCGTTTTAGTTTTGAAAAGGAGTCTTCCGGACTCAATTGGCAACCAGGATACACATGGTCATGACGGTCAAGTAAATCACTTGTATTTACAAACATACGTACATGAATTCAAAAACGGAGTAAAAAGAGTCTTTAGTCGAGTTAAATTCTTCAGGTAGTTGGTTCACAGAAAAGGTTGCTGTTTAGACAAGACTCAACTTTACCACTCTCTAGATGACTTTTTTTTCACCAAGTAAAATGTTAGTTCTGTCAATGCAAGTTGAATTTGAATTTTGCAGTTGTGTAGTCATATCCTTCTATGGCAACACCTAAAACAATCTTGACTGAAATTGAGAGCCAGACTACTGCAATTTCAAATATATAGAACTAATATATAAAACACTATATTTTAAAGGGATTCCATATACACTAAAAGAGGAAGTGATATTTATAAATGATGCAGAGTGCTAAATGTTGTAGTTGGTGCAAAGAATTAAAACTGTGGTTGAAAAAAGGCTTTTATCATTAACTAAAATTCACTGACCATCCTTCTTGTTGTTGATGATTTGTTTGAAGCCACCGACTGTCTGTCCATGCTGTTTTTGGAGATGATTCATTTGAAGTTGATGACATACATTTCTTTCAGCATGTGCTGTGGGGAAAGAAAAAGCTATGTAACCATGTCGGCTTGGAGACCCGTTACATTTACTCCTTTGTGTTCAGCTTGGAAACAGCCACTTCGCTGATTTTTGAAAATCAAAATTTGTGGGTTTTTATAAAATATTTTTCCTGAAAGTTGACTTAAGAAAAATAAGGTTTAGTTTTCTCTGATTGGTCAAATATTTCACATGGTGATGTTAATTTCTAACCAATGGACACTGATTTAAACAACGTGTATAGTATTGTGGAATGTTTTTGCATGTTTGTAAATATTGTCTGCTATGGAGTAGAAAACAAATTTGGGGTATGTTTTAATATGCTATGTATGTGGGTATGTAATTGCATTAGAAATAGCATTTCTTTCCTATAGAATTGTCAGACAAAATGAACAAAATAAGTTTGAAGCAAAGTAAAACAAAAATTCTTCACAAAGACTTTATTTCCAGATCTTCCAGATTTTGAGAAGATCTGATGACCTTGAGAATATTTTCATCTATAAAGAGCTGTAACAGATGACAGGATCCAAAGACACCACTGAAATTTTGATAAGCTCTCGGGTGTTTTGGAAAGGCAGATAGAAAACTACTGATGACGACAAGAAATGCTTATTGGTAAGAGTTTAAACAGTAAACATTTCTTACAATTATTGACAGTTTGCTTTCTGCCTTGTCAAAACACCAGAGTGCTTATCAAAATTTCAAAAAGTGTCTTTGAGACAGTTTAATGTTCAACAAATGGATAAAGATAACAGGTAACAGTGAAAAAATTCATATTCCCAATTTTGCATTTTTCTCTCTAGATTATATATTATTAGACCAGAGAGATACAACTTCTCCCTGAACAGGTAATTTTTTTTTTTTGTATTGTTTTCTCTTTTTGTCATTTTCAAAATCCTTGTCTTTTCCCCAAACTGTAATATTTTTTCCATTTTTCAATGGCAGTCCTTTTTTATCTGAAAATGTTATCCTTCCTAAACAGGTGCACAAAGAGGAAATTTTTGTGCAAACTTTGTATTTATAGCTTTTTTTGTAATTCTGTAAATAAATGTATTTTTACTTCTCAGGTTTTACGCAGTGGTCATTTTGTTTAGTAATTTTGCGCTTATTATGTTTTACTATTCCAACTAGACTAAGTTTTTTGCTAGGGAATAAAATCTTTTATACAATAACTATGTGAGGTTTGTTATATTTACTTCCACGTAAATACCATTGGGAAACATACGAATACACCTCTTTTTCCCCCAGGTATGGGTTAATTAATAAGACTTGTATCACTAACCCATTATTATCTTAAAAAAAAAAAAAAAATTCTGGCTTTAAATAACCTGCAAAGGGTTGCTAAGCCGCAGAAAATGAATCAATCAGAAAAGCAGATGTGGTAACTGTTAATCATGATGACGGTAGTCTTCGAGTATAGAATCCAGAGGTTAGCAGTGAATATTTTGAAGACAGTAGGAAAGCGTAGTTCAGGTTAGCAGTGGATATCTCGTTTCAGTAGCAGAGCATAGTTCTTTCTTCTGTTCTGGTCATCTTTGGTTCTGACAGGTTCGCATTGGACATTCGTAGAGAGTAACCAAAATGGCCGCCATTATATAAGACGGATTGAATATTTTACACCTTCTGATTGGTTAACCTTCATTTGGGGGAATTATAAAGTGAGTCCAGTCATTTAGGTTTGCTCACTAGTTATATAATGATACACAAAAATTGTAACAGTAACGATATTCAATGTACAGACAAATTAATATACCGGTGGAACGTTCATTTGAAAAAGCACATTTATTTTATTGGTTGAAAATTAACCACCAGCATGACTTTTGCAGGTGTCACTTGCTTTTGGTACAAAAGAATTAGTAATATTTAAGTACTCATGAATAAATTTATTTTGTTATTACGACCAAATACAAAGTGGGTATAGATGGAATAAACTTCCAGTAACCAAAAACACTTTTTTAAAAAGTGCTCAATACAGAATTCGAGCGAATAATATTTATTTAAAAAATTTTTTAAAAGAGTGGTTGGTTTTTGAAGTCTTTTAAAAACTTTATTTTACTTGCAACACCATCACTTGACAAGACACCAGAAGTGTTGAAACAAAATGACTATTTTTGTAGTGATATAACATCAGTCAGTTATGTGTGATGCGTGATACACACTTAGGTGATCATGCATCTTTTAATACATGACTGATGAGGCAGATTCCCCCCCCCTCCCGCAGTAGGTTGCCATTTCTTTCTGCAGTAGACCAGTTGCCATCCAAGGCTATAGAACCTGGTCTGTCCTGCTATTTACCCATAGCTGGGGAGCGGGGAGAAGAAGAGGATTCATACCTTCCCAAGGGTATTAGCACATAAGTGAATGTAATGGATTTGACTGGAATTCGAACTCGGCTCTCCGATTCCTCAATCCGACCTGCTCTCCATTACACCATCAGTTATAATTTTTTAATAAATATTTTGTTATGAATTAAATTAGCTAATTTTTGTTCTTTGTCTAACTTACCATACTTTTTTTCTTTCTATTTTTTTTTTCTTCCCAGCCTTTCCAACCATTGAAGCAATAATGGAAAAATAAGTGTAGGCAGAATGAGAGCATTCCCTTATTACTGTCAGATTTTTGTACTTATAATGAGTCAGTGACACTTACTGGTTACCCCTTGTCACGTTTCTAGTCATTTGTTTTGTATGTTATCTTGAAGTGGCTACACATTAATCAATACGTTGTCACTTAGAATTCCTGCTGTCCTAAACTAAATGTCCGTCAATGTATTTCGTAGCACTCTAAAAACACCTCAATAGATTTCTCATCGCTTAACCTTTGGTGGCGACAATCTTTATTCTTGGAAGTGATTTTACTTTGCAGATTTTGCGATCCTTATCTTGAAAGACATTCATTTTATTTGGAGGAAAGCCGATGTGATATTTTTGTTGCAACGTGTATCGATTGCACATATTACAGACATTTGGCGTGTTGTGTCACATCGGAAAGGTGACAAGGAAGGAAGAGTAAAGAAATAAAAGAGAAAAGACAGAAAAAATAAAACTAAAGATCAACGACCACTTGGCTGTTGACCTTTGCTTTTCACAGTTCTGGCACGACTTTTCTTTGAATGCACGCCACCAACATATACACGCATGCGCCTATGAGGTGTATGTGTATTTGTGTGCAGTACTGACTTGGGGGGGGGTGATTATATATCTTTCTCTCTCTCTCACACACACACACACTCACTCACTCACAAAGTGAGTAGAAGTAGCTGTTGACTTTTTTTTTAAATGTATTAAAAAGATGTTAACAAAATTTTATCAAATAAAAATAAAATGTAATACAAACTGATGTGTGAAGACAATATTTGGAGAAAAAAACTAAACTGGGAACAACAAACAAAACAATACATACATACATCTGTCTATATCTCTGAGATGAGGTATTATGATTACTTGCATTGTTTACATTATTTGAACTGTTACCCTTAATTTCATTGCCATATTCACAATGTTTCAGCTGATGTATGCTCAGGCCTTCTTCAGGTGATTAGAATTTTAAACCAAATCCTTTATTTCATCCACCGGAGTAGATTGTTCTAGTTCCATGTGCCATACCTCTTCCAGATGTCTGTTATTTCCCCTTAACTCAACTCTCCAAGTTTTGGTTCACCACTGCTCTAGCCTGGTGTTGAACTCACAACACTTTGGGTCCAGTCACTGGATCTAACCAACATCTTTATCCACTAAGCCATGTGTCCTTGAGGACAGTCTACCCCAGTGGATGAAACAAAGGATTTGGTTCAAAATTCCAATCACCTGAAAAAGGCTGGAGTGTACAATGGCTGAAACATTATGATATGGCAATGAAGATGAGGATAACAGTTGAACAATGTAAATAATGTAAGTAACATAGATACATATCATTACATTATTAGAATCAAAAAATTATTTGATAAGGACTCATGAAAACCAAAAGAATTTAAACACCAAACAATTTATATTTAATTTTTTCACCAGTAAATGAACCAAAATATAGAAAAGACAAATAAACAAAAAAAAAAAAAAAACTTTCAAAAATGTTTGTTGATTTTTAACCAAACTTATATGCTATACGTATATTTGTTTTCTGCATCTTAGATGAAATGTCACTAAAAAGCTACTGTCTTTTCTATTTCAAATTTTTCATTTCAACAAGAGGAAAAAAAATTAAATAATTTTAAAACCTTTCCAAATCTGAAGAAAATTTAAATCACTAAAACAAAATAGTTTTGAAATCCACTTGATCGCTGATTAGGCCAATGAAATAATAATCAAGAATTCTAACAGATTTTGAGTCAGCTAATACCTACATTATTTTAAAATAACATCAATAGACAGGTGAGTGCATGGTCATATTTATGCCAATAGCGCCATCTACTGAACTAATTTAACCCTAGAACATTAACCATGGGTATATAGTACCCATCACAAATATTCCTATTTTTAATTACAATTTTCAGTACCTGATTTTCTTACCTAAATAATGTTTTTCAGTTCCTATTAATGTTAACTCAAAATACAAAGTCTGAAGTGCCTGAATGTAAAATATTTCAAATAAAGATTTATATTTAATATTTTTGTTGATATTTTCAAAATCGGGTATGATATACCCATGGTTAGTAGTGGTGTTCTAGGGTTAATAGAAATTTATGTTAAACTTGTTAACTTACATATCTACTTAATTTTACCTAGAAATTATCTTCAAATATTTTAATCTAAAGAAAATTCTGCACAGTCTTTTGATAGTTTTGATGATAGACAGCTCTTGCAAAATTGCTCAGCCATCGTCTTTTTAACTTTTGTAAACTAGTTAAATAAAAGCTCAAAGATGTGCACTATTTAATAATTATTTTCTCAATAAAATTTTTTTTATAGTATTTGTTAATTTAGGAAGTTTTAACTGCTAGTTTTAAATGAGTAGATAAACTACTTTGAGAGTGACAATTCCCAAGGAAAAGAAACGTAAAATGAGATATAGATTTGCCTGAAATTTCAAAGATTTTTTTTTTTAAATTGCAATTGATTGTTTTCCCCCAACCAATAACAGTAAATGCTCTGCAATAAAATTAGAACTGATGGGAGTTAGCATTATATTTTTAATTAAAAAAAAAAAGAAAAAAAAAACAGTCTAGACTCCAATAACGAAATTTGTAGTGAAATTACCAATTGCTGAAGGTATATATATATATATATATATATATATATATATATATATATATATACACACACACACACACACACACACACACAAGTATAGGATTGGTGTATATGGAATAAATTCCAATAACCAACAAATATTATTCTTAAAAGAGTGCTCAATAGAGTAGAGCAAATATAATCATTTATTCGAAAATTATAACATAAAAATGTTATAAAGTCACTACAAAAACAGCCATTTTGTTTTTGTTCCAACACTTCTGGTGTCTTCCTCAGTGATAGTGTTAAACACCATCACTTGAGAAGACACCAGAAGTGCTGAAACAAAATGGCTGTTTTTGTAGTGATTTTATAACATTTCTATAATTTTTTAATAAATGAGATATATATATATATATATATATATATATATATATATATATATATATATATCTTTTTCATTTGGACATGTGCAAAAAGTTCATATGAAAGATTGTAAGACTTATGTTTTGAGAAGAGTTCTTCGTTAGCTTGGTAGAATTAATCAGATATACCTGTGTCTAATTAAGTACACTGCTGGCATTTGTATGTAGTATTGTGTTCAATGAAACTGGTGTTTTGCTGCTGGAAAGTTTCCTAAGGGGGGAACGAGGCTCGTCTAATCTCCAAGGTGATTAAAAGGAGAATTTGCACTCCTTTCCTTATAAAATGCTTTTGGCAAAACTATCTCACGGTTATTAGCAGAAGTTCTTTCATAGACAAGTGGAGTAATCCCACAAATTATTCTGCACATGGTATGATTGTCATGTAGGCTTAAACTATTTGAAAAAGCCAGCTTTCATGTCCCAAATAACTTTCTATTGCAACACTACAACTACACACATGGCTTCCTCTAACGGATCACACAAGCCCTAAACTGGTTACTTAAATTCCTTTTTGATGGACACTGAAGCAAAAAAACTGTGTAGAAGAGAACTGTGCAGGTCTGAAAGAGAAGAGAAACCTCAAGCATTTCCCGTATGTATCGGGGTTGCAAGTACACTACAATGGGATACCAAGGAATCTTTTCTGAGGCAAGTATAGGTTGGGGACTGACGAGACTCCATGTTTATTTCTCACCACATAAAAATATCTTTCTTTAATACAATTGAAGAACTGGGGCCACGTTTGCCTAAAGGGAAAAGACCTTGAACCTCAACTCTCAGAGAAAAAAAAATGTAAAAATAAAACACAAACGAAAGTTACCACCAGACAAATAAATTGGACAGTTTTCATTTCTTTAGGTTGCTTCTAAAGAACCCATTTCCGACATATCAGAAAAGATAGACGCAGAAACACTGTTTCCAAGTCACTAGCATCATATAAACCACTATTAATTTCACTCCACAGCAGAAGGTTCATCCCAGCTAACTCAGCTCCTTTGCCTGTGCTCGATTGAAAACAGCCATATAGGCACCAGGAGGTCAATGTTAACAGCAGCAGCTAAGGCCACACCACAAATCAAACCCCATAGCCCTATGCAATAAAGCTCATACACATGCATATTTTTCTCATGTGATCTTTGTCTACAGCTACAATGCAATACCAACAGCTTTGTATATCGGCCGATATATAAGTGGTTCTCAACCATTTGCACCCCACCATAATTTTTGGGGTGGAAGACCATAACCATTCAGTGAGAGAAAAAAAAAAAAAAAAAAAAAAATTTTTTTTTTTTTTTTTAACTGATAGATAAGCTTAGGAATTATATTATAGAAATAGTAAATATATATATATATATATATATATATATATATATATTTGTTGCAGGCACAAAAAAATGGCAGTCTCAGTATGTGAGTCCACATGAATAAATGAAAAGAAGCATCAAGAACCAGTATATGTACAAACAAATGATAATGTATTAACAAGAAATGGAAACAAGTGAAAAAGACAATGATGCATGCTACAAAAGAATGTGAAAACCTCTTTGGTCCAAAGGATATGAAGTGTGTGTGTGTGTGTGTGTGTGTGGTTTGTTCACATTTCCCTCAAGAGACTGACATGTTGATGTGTAAGCAGAAAAAGTAAGAAGAGGCTGCGAAAAACTATCACAGAGTATTTATAGTGCCAGAGAGTGTCCCCTAGTAACGGTTTCAGTAAAGTAAGTGGAGTTAACCCCTACAATACACCCCCCCTCCAGGTGGGTAGAATTTTTTTTCTACCCATATATAGAGTTCATGGAGGTTTGTTTCTGTCCTTGTGAGCTGAAAAGAAAATGTGCCGGAAGTGTGGTCGAGATACGTGTTTAAACATGTCAACAAAAATGTGCATGTGCTGTCATCGGGGTGTTGTATTATTATCATCTCTAGCAGGTCATAGCACATCCTGGAAGATACGTTGGTAGTGTAAATTGTTTAGTGTTTGATATTATAATTTTGTCTATTTTTTCAAAGCTCCATGTTGAATTGGTTTGGTCATCCTGTTTTTTGGAAGGGTTTTGCTTGGAAAGGCTTCATTTGTTTGCAATGCATGGATGATGTTGGCGTACAAAATTTAATAGAGACAGCATTGTGGCAAAGTTGAGGTGATGTAGAATTTCTACAGAGTGTCAAATGCATATTTGAGAACTTTGCTATTATTGTCGATTTTAAAATCATACCGGCAAATTCTTAGTGTTGTTCAAATGACAGCATTGAAAAGTGAAAAAAAAGGACAGTGAGTCGCCTTTTGATATATATCACACTTTATCTGATGAGCCCAGAAGAAACAGTGTTGATTAAAGCTGAAATGGAGTTGTACTGTCGTTTTATAAAAAAAAAAAAAAAAAAAAAAAAAAATTTTGTGATATCTGCAGGATGAGGTCAAGTCCAGCGTAATAGTGCCTGAGAGAAGGAAAGGGTTAAGCAAAAAGACAGTAGGGACAAGGAGTGTGTTATTTACCTAGTGATAGACCAATGTAACAGTGATTGAAAGGTAATTAGTGATATTTTGTCTGCCACACATGTTACAAAAAAAAAAAAAAAAAAAATCTATTTACCGAGTCAGAGAACATCAGGTGTTGTGTAGATATGTTGTAGTGTTTGAAATTTATGATTTTGCTCTTTCACGGGGTTTAATCACTAATTTTGTAGCTGTGTAAATTGTTTCGCTATAAGTTTAGCATATCCACTGTATGTGGTAGAGTAGGAAGAGAAGTTTGTCAAGGTTTTTGTCCACTGGCTCTCGGTTTGAAAAAGGTGTGTAAATGTATAATTGAGTCTCTGCTCATATATAGCCTTGTGTATTTCTTGTTTTCAAGAGAAAAATAATGATCACGTTGTGTCACCAACTTGTTGTCGGTGACATGTCAATGATATGTGAAAGAAAGAAACACTCAAAGTTCAAAGGATGTGAAATGAGTAAATATGCATACATACGTGTGTTGCATGTGGTTTGTTCATACATTTCCCCATTGGAAAATGTCTTTTCCCTGCAAGAGACGTACAGGCTGATGTGTAAGCAGAAAAAGTAAGAGGCTGTGAAAAACTATCACAGCATTTATAGTGATGGAGAGCGTCCCCTAGTAGCAGTTTCAGGAAAGTAAGTGGAGTTAACCCCACAATATATATATATATATATATATATATATATATATATATATATATATATATATGTGTGTGTGTGTGCGTGTGTATAAAAGTGGACATGGAAGTTAGCACTTAGAGGCGACAGTCTGTTTCATGCTAGTGCAATCGTCAGGCGCCTGACAATTGCACTAGCATGAAACAGACTGTCGCCTCTAAGTGCTGACTTCCATGTCCACTTTTATATTTACACACGCTCTATCTCTGATATTGAGCACTTTATAAATATAGCACACTTTAAGACTATATTTCTTCATTATATATATATATATATATATATATATATATATATATATATATATAAAACCCTTCCTTTATATATCCTTATCAGTTTCATTCAAATTTTGCAATCAAAACATCCGGCTCAGTAAAAAGGACACTATCTCATTTTCTGCTAGTTTTAGAGATCTTTTTCTATTTTAATGGCGTAGATTCCTATAGAAATTCCAATTTTCAGTTGTAACCACCGTTCCAAAGTGAAATTGCTCTATGGGTGGCCAAAATATTAATGTAGACTCCCAATTTGCTATTTTTTGTGTGGATGTAATGTTACATGGGCCCCCACCATGGTCCATATGAACCCCTGTTGAAAACCACTAGCTTAAATAAATCCTCATGTCCAATGTCTTGTATAACCTCTCATTCTTTTTCTTAATTATAGTTCTCTCGTCACCCTTTTATAATCAACAGTACTGTAGATTCTGTAATAGACAAAGTATGAAAGATATAGGTTATCTCTCCTTGGTTGATCGGGAGTCGTTAATTTTCCCATAAAAGTTTTGGATTCAGAAATCAAACTAGACTTAAATCGTTACATGATAGTATGTCGAAGAGACTAAAAAAATAAATGAAAACAGATCTGCCTTTTAGAGCATTTACATGGACAGCAGACTATGGTTAATATTCTGGTTAGATGATCCTCCGCCCAACTCCCTAGGTAGAAATACGGATTTATTGGTGAATTCCCAGAAACAAAGAGGAAATAAACTGAAAAACAGTATCTGATTTGTCATCCTGGCCTAAATTATCTTCCAGGTGGGAGAGTTCTTACAAGGGAAGAAAATGATGATTTGTGACCTGATCATAACATTGTCTGGGGTTTCATATTAGCAAATTAATTGAAAAAGCTAAAAGCAAAGAGTACATAAATTATGTTGTTTAACTTCATACCTTACTGTTCTTCATCAGGTTTATCTCATCTTCAGCCAATACGTCAGGAAGCATGGCCCCCTATGGATTTTTCACGTTGGTATTATGGTGGTATGGGGTTTAGGGGTTGAAATGAATAGTTGATTCACCGACACCAACAAGATTAATGAAGGATGATAATGATGAGGAAACACACAAGTAATTTTAACAAGACAAGATAAGGAATCTAATCACAAATTTACATGCTTGGAGTAGTGTCAGTAGCTCGTTCAGAAAAATAAATAAGAATTCTTAAAGTCTGTAGTTTTAACGTATTGCCATGAAGAGGAAATGTTCCTAAACAAAATTAAATGATTGGACAAAAAATAATATTAAAAAAATATGGGGTTTTTTGTTTGTTTTTTTTTTGGGGGGGGGGGGGGGTTAAATAACAGAATGTTGCAAATCTCATCTGCAAGTGATCTATTTAAAATAAAAAAGTCCTGCATTTTTTTTTGCTCTTACAAATCACAGAATTACCTGGGTACAACGTTAAACTGCATCCAACAGCAAGGCCTCTGGTCAGGAGGTTTTGAGGAAGCGTGGAACCACCTCTTAATTGCTGGTGTTCCCAGGTCCACCCTGACCCGGGGTGGTAGCACCTGTTGGGGCCCCAGCTATGGGAAAATAGTGAACTTCCAGGTCTTTTCCAGCACATTGAAACAATGATGTTGCCAACTACACTTTTTTGAAACAATGATGTTGCCAACTACACTTCTTTGAAACAATGATGTTGCCAACTACACTTCTTTGAAACAATGATGTTGCCAACTACACTTCTTTGAAACAATGATGTTGCCAACTACACTTCTTTGAAACAATGATGTTGCCAACTACACTTCTTTGAAACAATGATGTTGCCAACTACACTTCTTTGAAACAATGATGTTGCCAACTACACTTCTTTGAAACAATGATGTTGCCAACTACACTTCTTTGAAACAATGATGTTGCCAACTACACTTCTTTGAAACAATGATGTTGCCAACTACACTTCTTTGAAACAATGATGTTGCCAACTACACTTCTTTGAAACAATGATGTTGCCAACTACACTTCTTTGAAACAATGATGTTGCCAACTACACTTCTTTGAAACAATGATGTTGCCAACTACACTTCTTTGAAACAATGATGTTGCCAACTACACTTCTTTGAAACAATGATGTTGCCAACTACACTTCTTTGAAACAATGATGTTGCCAACTACACTTCTTTGAAACAATGATGTTGCCAACTACACTTCTTTGAAACAATGATGTTGCCAACTACACTTCTTTGAAACAATGATGTTGCCAACTACACTTCTTTGAAACAATGATGTTGCCAACTACACTTCTTTGAAACAATGATGTTGCCAACTACACTTCTTTGAAACAATGATGTTGCCAACTACACTTCTTTGAAACAATGATGTTGCCAACTACACTTCTTTGAAACAATGATGTTGCCAACTACACTTCTTTGAAACAATGATGTTGCCAACTACACTTCTTTGAAACAATGATGTTGCCAACTACACTTCTTTGAAACAATGATGTTGCCAACTACACTTCTTTGAAACAATGATGTTGCCAACTATACTTCTTTGAAACAATGATGTTGCCAACTATACTTCTTTGAAACAATGATGTTGCCAACTATACTTTTTTTTAAATAATGATGTTGCCAACTATACTTTTTTTTAAATAATGATGTTGCCAACTATACTTTTTTTTAAATAATGATGTTGCCAACTATACTTTTTTTTAAAATAATGATGTTGCCAACTATACTTTTTTTTAAATAATGATGTTGCCAACTATACTTTTTTTTTTAAATAATGATGTTGCCAACTATACTTTTTTTTTTAAATAATGATGTTGCCAACTATACTTCTTTGAAACAATATGATGTTGCCAGTTTTTGAAACAATGATGTTGCCAGCTATACGTTTTTGATATAGTTAGTAAATACTGGATCTGGCATTAAATAACCCATAGTGGTTGATATGCCATAAAACCCCAAACAACCAACCATCAGGTGAAAATGAACTCTCAAATTTGTGAAAAGACATAAAAACAAAAGGAGCCACCACTCCAGTATCATGCCTGGTACTTTTGAATTGGCTCTGCTGTGTCAAGAACTTGATCAAAACAATAAAATTTAAGTGGCTACTATGAAATGGGTACTTGGGTACTTAGTCAAAATACCATTTGGTATCAATGTTTTAGTACTCTGGCAGTTACTGAAATTTCACATTTAAATTTACAATACCCAACTGACATGGGGTCTGGCACCTTACCCAATATCTTCAGTATGAATTTGTGTGCTTCAAGCTTTGTTCCAAGTATATCAGCTGCACGATTCATAGCATGCAGATTGGATATGAAAATACAATTCAAAATATAGGTGGTGTTTCACTAAAATAACACCAAAATATTTTAGTACAGGTGTACAAAAGTACCAAAATTCCCAACAGAGTGGAGGTGTCATGATTATTCATAATTTCTTCGATTTTGGTTCCCTTACCACTACATGTCTATAGGCGAAGGAAGCCAATGTGTGACAGAAGATTTGTGTTAGGGTGTGCGAAGTTAACTGCAACATGTCATTGTTCTTGACTGGTTATTGTCCACTGTCAGGATCTATTTACACTCAGAAGGTGGCTCATGCAAGTCTTTGGGTGAGATACGTTGGAAGGCTTCTGATTGGTCAGAAAAAGGTTCTTAACTAGTGCTGATAAACGGAAGTGTGCTTAGACTTAAATCATTAGTTAATTGTCAGTTGAAGTGTACACTTCCGGAGTTTCTACAGATAAAAATATTTAAAGTGTTTAATTTAAAACTCTTCCTTTGGAAAATCGTCTTAATTCTTAATGGCATTTTGCAGCAAGAAGAACAGATTGTAAAAAACTTAGTTATGAGTATAAAGACAGACGCAATATATATATGAAGAATATAGTCTTAAAATATGCTATATTTATGGGATAAAGTGCTCAATATCAGAGCGTGTGTAAATATAAAAGTGAACATAGAAGTCAACACTTAGAGGCGACAGTCTGTTTCATGCTAGATGCAATCGTCAGGCCACGAGTGCTGTTATTTTTCTTGAAAATTGAGGGAGTTTTTAGTTTAAAATTTGTGTTGAAATCGATTTTTCGTTAAACACGGTGGCATAGAAATAAAATGAGGTATCGTTGAGCTTGTCATGATGTAAGTAACCTACATACCGAGTTTGAACAAAATTGGAGGAAAAAAGTGGAATTTATCAATTATTGATTTTTTTTAAAATTACTAAGAACCTATCTCTTACATTGTACAATGTATTTGCCAAGTTTAGTCAAAATCTGTTGGATGGCTCTTGAGTGAAAAGGTATCAGACAGACATCCTCTGTTCATATATATATATATATATATATATACACAGATATGTGACTGGTTGGCTTGCCACTTGATTGTCTGGGCAAGACGCACATCTTTGTATGTTCTCAGAGTAGATCAAAAAGTAGGCTATATTGACGGTTAAATATTTCTATAAGGATTAGTATTTTAATTTGTAATATATATGATAAAAATCACACAGAACTTTTGTTCCAGCCAGACATACTTTTAAATCATCCCATCAATTTTTTTTTTTTTTTTTTTTTTTTTTTTTTTATAAAGAAGTTTAGCATCTCCCCTACATTAAAAATGTGAGTACTTTCTTTTGATGGAATATATATTTTCAAATTGGGAAAATAACAGAAAAAAATTTTTTTACAAACTAATAAAAAGGACACAATCTTCAGTTTTTGGACCCAAGTGGGGATTCAAAATTGTCCCTGTTGGGCCGGAGAAAAAAAAAAAGAAAAAAAAAAAAGGAATTTATTTATTGTAATTTGTACTTGAAGTCAATGTCAAGATGTCTGTAACAAAAGACGAGCTTTCAAGTTGAAGGATATCAACTGTTTGATCTGGAGTGGGGGGTGGGGATGGGCTCTGGCAGGCTTACTTACCAAAAGCACACTAAGCATGAATGAATACTTCTCTGGCTTTCAACCCAGGCGTGTGTAGGAAACTGGTCAGGTGTTACCCAGTCAAAGGACTGACGAAGATGAACTTCTATTTATCTCTTTATTCCAGTTTTGACAGATAAAATGTCACAAAAGAATAAGAAACATTTTATTGCATACTTTGGTCCTTTTTCGAGAAGATCAAATGAAAAATATCGAATCCAGAATCTTTGTACAACAAAAATAGCATCATTATCTTAAATAACTTTGTTAAGGAGAGAGAAAGACATAAGGGGGAGAGAAAAAGAAACAAATAGGTGAGGGGGGGGGAAGGGAGAGAAAAAGAGCTTTTATAAAAAGGTATTGAGGTTTTAAAGTTATCTTTTTTTTATGGTAAAAAGAAAAACTAATATTGACATGTGCAGACAACCGGTATTTGGCAAGTGTTTGGCTGATCCGATTGGACATTTTAGGAATTACAAATGATTTTTGGTAAAGATTTCTAGGGTTAATCAATTCATATAAAGATGCAGGCATTCAAAAAACTTTGATCTCATTGTTTTAATTTTCTTCTTCCAAATTGAAAAAAGTTGTTTGGGTTTTTTTTTTTCCAAAGTCTGGTGAAGAAACTTTGCAGAGACCAAAAGCTTATATTAAAAATGTCTATGTATTTACCTACAAACTTCTCATCTACAGACCCCCCTCCCACCTCAACGGAGGAAGTGGAAGGAGTCATATTAGTTCTCAGAGTGACCACTTGGCGGCAGTGGCGGGCTTTTTAATTGTAAACAAAGATGGCTTTTTATAGTATATAAAGTATAATACATTAGCGTGTGCATGAGTAAGTACCTGTGAGAAATGTATTATTTTTGTTGTTTTAATATATTAAGTGTGTATATATATATATATATATATATATATATATATATATATATATGGTTATATTTACATTATGATCATAACTACTGGTAGTTACTATAGCAGTTTTATAACTCAAAAACAATCCCTTCCCATCTATGGGCAATCAGCTTTAATGGACCACGCCCATCTCCCTATTAGTCTGTTGATGAGAGGTTTTTCTGTATATCAAAAATATATATATATTGATATATTAATATATATTTATATTAAAGATAGATTAACATTGTGGATTGTCCTAAGGTAAAATATGTTAGATCGGGTGCTACTAAGAACTGATACGGGGTACAACAGATAGGTGTGTACGAACAGAAAAGCAGAACTTCGAAGTATTAGGACATTGATTAGCCTGAGACCATTCCCCAAAACAATAAACTTTGCTCCATATTCGGGTAATGGATTTTATTGTTCATTAACTAAGTTAAAATTAAGGAAAAAATAAAAAAAGATTTTTGCAAGGATGTCTTCGGTATCCCTCAAAAGTCCACACCCTCGGAAGCTGCTGAGTTTGGTCTTATTGGTAATGTCGGCTGTGGGTGTAATAAATAATAAAAAAAAAGAAAAAAAACTATTTGATAAAATTACTTTATAAAACTAAATATTTAATTGCTCATAACAGAATTTTTGTGAATATGCATTGAAAACGAGTCTTCAATTGCCATCAAGGCGGAGGGCGCCATCATGCCATCAGGTTTTGGGATTTTTCAAAACTAAAGCTTATAAAAATATACTTGCGTTGTCCATGACTAAAGATAGATTAAATTCTTTGGCTATTCTGTCAATAAAAAATGATCTTGTAAAGAAGATAGATACAGAAAATACCATGAAAAGATTTGCAGATCTAAAAGGTAGAAAAATGTCTTAGGTAGGATAATGAATGCTTTCTTTAGTTTGTATTCAGGTGTATATTGTAATATACTCATCAGTTCTACATTTTCAGTTTTTCTCCTTGTAAAAATTAAAATAAAATAATTATACATGTAAAGATGCCAAAGTTCAGCTTGTTTGGGGTGGCAGCAACCCTAGAGCTGTCACTGATTGCCAGGATTGTTTCTCAAGTAGCACAAGTACTATTACATTGTTGACTATATACTATTGTTTCTAGAGTTATTAAATACTATTAAAGTTGGTTGCAAGATCTGTATTACAAAGTCTTGATTACACGAGAATTAAACCTCCCAAAGATCTAAGCCATTGTCATGAAAATGACATATCATTAGCGCCATACATTTATCAATCAACATTGACCTTAAAAAAGATAAAGAGACGTGATCATGTTGACCACACAAAATGTGGTCAATCTATTATCAGTAGTGATACCTAGTGTACCTACAACAAGGTGTTCTCTATTCATTTCATAGTCCTGAAAACTGTTCGAATAATGAAGTAATATATTTATCTAGCAGAACAAGTCAAAAGTATGAAAAAGGAAATGGGGAAAACTACTTTCTCAAGCATCATGACTATTCGTAAACAAAGGGAAGCTGTAGATGGGCATGGTCTCCTACATAGTGAAGAAACATGGCATTAAAAAATAAAAAAAAAAAAAAAAAAATTTGTAAAAATGATTAATACTGACATGAACCCACTGCGTTCATTTCATATGCTTAAAAGCAAAATAACCAATTTGTTCTCATATTTAAAACAGTTTATTGTACATTGGCAGGTCATTACTAATTTAACAGTAAATTTTTAAAAGACTAAACTAATTTGGATTACTGTAGTTTCATATATTTTATTATTTTTCACTTTAGGACTGATAAATTAAAAAAAAAAAAAAAAAATGACTTCCTGGAAGCCAGAACAGTAAACAGAAAGCAAAAAAAAAAATTTTAAATAAATAAATTACCTTTGAATATAAAAAAATTGAATCAAGTACTAAAACATAATGGTGACTAGCAGTATAACCCGGCTTCACCTGGGTGTTTCATTAATGGGGAATTTTTGCCGTTCAATTGGATCAGTTTAAGTTTAAAGTCAGCCCACCCGAAAATCAATATTAGTAACAACAGTTGGGTTCAAATAAGGCACATCCAAATTTTTTAACAATTTGAGGGGGGGGGGTCTGAAAAGGGCCACTTTACATTCTCAATTTTTCAAGGAAGGAACCTCTTCCATGGACCATAATAATAATAATAATAATAATAATAATAATAATAATATACGATAATTTTTTTTTTATAATTCTAATAAAATCTTTTGCATTAAATTTCAATTCTCTAAATTGATTGTATGTGTTTTTTTTACTGAAATTAAATTTTGCCATTGATTTTTGCGCAAAGTGTAAAAATCAGTTTTTCACCTTCAAGGTTGTAATTTTTTCCAGCCAATTTGGACTCAAAACCGTCACTGAGGTATTATCTATCAAACATAATAATTTCATTGAAATCGGGTGAAAAACTGTGGAAATGCATAAACAACATCCGATCACACACATTTTGAGAATTATAGATATTGATGGGATTGAAAGAAGTTCTAAGGGAGGTAACTAATTTCACTACTACTACTATTGATAAATGATGCCAAGAAAGAACTTTCACAAGTTACAAATATTTCTGGAAAAAACATACAGAATGAAAAGAGGATATCAAGAAAACTGAAATTACAGTTGAGGACAGTAAATTTGCAACATTTTAACCGTGTGTCTACAAAATTGTAGTTTTGCAGTGATTATTAAGAATGCAGCTTGTGGGTTACACCCACATAATTTTGCTAAGAAGTCATTAGAAGGTGGGTGTCAAGCAGCTATAAAAACTGGACACTTCCCGTCTTTCTCTCTGTTATCTTCACAGCAGGCTTTAGTGACAACACTACCAGGACCTTGTTCCCAAGCGCATGGGGATGTATATTTCCCTTTCTTAACCGAACTCTCTCTCTCACACATGTGTATGACCCACATAATTCTTAACTTGTAATGCCTTCTTGCTTTCGCATACATACTCGGGTATTTTTTCTATTTACTCAGCTATATAAAAAACAATAATACAATATCACATTTGTCGAAATTCATTCTTTTTCCTTATATCTGTCATTTACATATGCAAAACATTTATTGCCACTGATTTTAGTCTAACGCGGAATATTGCCACTGATTTTAGTCTAACGCGGAATATTGCCACTGATTTTAGTCTAACGCGGAATATTGCCACTGATTTTAGTCTAACGCGGAATATTGCCACTGATTTTAGTCTAACGCGGAATATTGCCACTGATTTTAGTCTAACGCGGAATATTGCCACTGATTTTAGTCTAACGCGGAATATTGCCACTGATTTTAGTCTAACGCGGAATATTGCCACTGATTTTAGTCTAACGCGGAATATTGCCACTGATTTTAGTCTAACGCGGAATATTGCCACTGATTTTAGTCTAACGCGGAATATTGCCACTGATTTTAGTCTAACACGGAATATTGCCTGCAGTGCCGTTAATGGTTGATTCAATGTCAGATGATTTTTTTTCCTGTAAGTTATTTATTAAAAAAAAAAAAAAAAATCATGTTTGCAAAAAAAACTAGAAGGAAATTGATGTAATTATTTCTTCACATAAAAAGAATGCTAACCATTTAAAAAAAATTCAAACCTGATAGGGGGGTCCTTCTTTTATGTGCTGTCCCCCTTTACAGGTCGCTGCCCTTTGCAGCTCTTAGTAAGACTTTTCTTTTCGCTATCTCTCCCAATCCCCAGCTCTGCAAACCATTTAAACAAGCCCGTTAGGTAGGTTACTTGTTACTTGCCTCTGTCCCCCTTACCTTCAATGTGTTCTGTGTTCTCTAGACTCTCTTTCCTCATCATTTATCCTAGAAGTTTCAACTGTCTCATTCTGATTTTAAGTATAAACATCCTTTTAATTGATGTGATTAATCAGCAGAATATTAAAGCGAGATTAACAATATTTTGGCAACACTTGATAGACTCTCTTTCCTCATCATTTATCCTAGAAGTTTCAACTGTCTCACTCTGATTTTAAGTATAAACATCCTTTTAATTGATGTGATTAATCAGCAGAATATTAAAGCGAGATTAACAATATTTTGGCAACACTTGATAGCTTTGGTCAGAGTTCTTAACATGGAAAATCTTGTCATTTCTGTAGTACAAATGAAAATATGTTCACCGAGAGTAATGGATATTTTATAAGTTTGTAAACTATATCGTCCTTTCTTTTTATCCTATCCTGAATGAACATTTGCAGAGAGTCCATGATCAAGAAACAATTTTTCATTTCGAGGAAAATATCCCAAATTAATTCTTACAGCTTCTAACTGATGACGTAAGCCAGCAACCTTTAATAAAAGCAAACTCAGTCAAATACTATTCAATTATTTGGGATTGCGAAGCTGATATTAATGGCCAGGAACAAATGACAATAATCGTACGTTTTGTTGCTGCAATGAAGCCATCACATAATAGGATCCATCAGCCTGAAGTCATCACCAAGAAACACCTCTTGGGTTAAAGGAAAGGACAGACACTTTCATTATGGAAACTCACTTTGAATAACTTGAAAAAAATGGAATTAGCAATTGAAAACCTGCCTATGTCAAATACTGTAGTAGTAATAGATTGTTTACGCCAAGTAACTTCAAATGACATATATATTTAAAGACGTGGGGTGCTATTACAAATTTTGTATACACACAAATTGTGCAGAAAGTATGTAGAAAAGATGTAAATCCTAAAGTTAAGCAATGCTGTGACCAGAGTTTATATTAAATCAAAGACTTGTGGGGGTCACTCATATCATAGCAGCAGAAATAGACTTGTGTTCACAGGAAATAAAAACATACTTCACATGAATAAAACACAGAGATAACATAGGTACCTCCACGAGATGGCTAAAAAAAAAAAAAAAAAAAAAAAAAAGCATAGCATGGTAAAAAAGATGCCAAACTTGACGAAAACAAAATTTTATCGTCTAAATGTGTTATTATTAAGAGGAAAATTCAAAGTTTATTTTAATTATTTTAAAAATTTTTTTCCTTGTTTTAAGAACAATCTGAATTTTGATTTAAAAATCCTTGTTTCTCTTTGTATCGCCGGAACTAGTAAAATAATATATACAATTTTTAGCCCGTTTTTTTTGTATGACACACATTAATTTGGAAATCTTGCAAAAATAAAAATAATTGTCAGATGTTAATGAAAGTTTCAGAAACTATTCACAGGGGATCGAAATTATTATAAATGATTTTTTGTTTTTTGTTTTTATTAAAGACATGGAAGAAATTTTTTTTTTTTTTTTTTTTTCATATTTATTATTCCCCATAACTAATTTTATGAAAACTATTCGATCAAGTTCACTTTAGTAATTACAATAGTTAAAAGCACAAGGCTTTGAGGAATGCAAATCATGTTTTTTTTTTTTTTAATTGGATCCCCCCTACCTGAAAATCAGCTCTGAATTGTAACATACAAAACTCAATAAAACAAAGATATTATTTAATTTCAAATGCTTTTATTTGCTTTTAGTTGTTTTTATGAATATGAACAATATTTTCTGAAAGCAAAATAATTTTTTGATGAAAAATGAATTTTTAATACAATTATTTGTTATTTTTTAATTATAATAAATTTTTACATTTAAGTTGTTAAAATATTATAAAATTAGTTAAAAGCCACATCCACTTTCGTAAGTGTCCTTATGAGATAGATCTTTTTTTAGCACATTGTAAATTGTATCGTTTTGACTAATCAGAAGATTTGCAGTAATTAAGAAATGTAATTTTGTGTTTATAATCGGGCTGTAATTATAAAGTACGGATGACCAACCAGAATACAATTAAGTTGCATTATTTGAGTTAAGCATTGTTCTCCGCTGTTAAAGCCTTTACTTTTGTGAAACACATGTGGAGAAGTTTATTTGATTTTTCAATTTCAACTGAGAAGGGTACCTACAAGTATCAGTATCATCTTATGAAATTTATATCATCTTATTTTTATATTAATCTCAGTTATGACATTTTTCATAAATGAAATATCAAAATTAATAATAAAATGAATGGAAATACAAATAACACAGTAAAATGTAATAAATGTACATAAAATTATAGTATTTCATGTACACTTCTGATAAAATTTCATAAGAAAGGTACCTATAAATTAATTAGATACCTTTCTTATGAAATTTAATCACACTCTTAACAGTCTCATTTTAATTTCTTTATAATATATTTTCCATAAAGCATCGTAAACGTAAAGGTGAAAGCTAAGTACAAAAAACAAAAAAATTAGAGCGCTGAAAGTTTTCCTTACAAATAACGAGGTAAATAATTTGTTCACTTAAATCTAAATAATTTCACTTTTCTGCTTCTGTAGAACAAATTATCCTCACGGAATCCGTCAACATGTCATTCATCACCTGTCAAGTGACGCAAAAGTTTATGACCCGCATTGTTTTATTTTCAAATTACATCTTTTCGGCGCAGAAACTAAGTTAAGTGTGGTTCAAAATATTTTAAATAAACATTATAATTTCGGATTTTCTTAAAATAAGTTTTGAAAAAAATGATAATTGATATTTAAAAGAATTTCAAACCGAAATTTTCAGTTTTTTTATGAAATGGAAAAAAAATATTTGCCATCTGTCAATTTTGCTGACTCAAAAAAACAAAAAAAAAAAAACAAGATTTTTAACGAGAATTTCAGACATGCTAGGAATGATTAAAAAATGTAAAAAAATACCCCAAAAATACTTTGATCTTTCCTCTTTAATAATAACATGAACATTTAGACGATAAAATTTTGTTTACATCAAGTTTGGCATCTTTTTCATCATGCTATTCTCTTTTTAGCAATCTCATGGTGGTACCTAAATTACTTCAGCAATTTAAGCTAACTAAATTGGTTCCATTCCTGCAGACAAGAATCAGCACCATTTCCATATAGAAATGGGGTAAATTTTGGTTGTATTTCCCCCCCGAGCGCTAAAATTCCCTTAAAATTTTCCCAAATCATCATAATTCCGTGCAAAATGCTGAACTCGAATTAACAATTATGAAGAAACCTTACCATTTTAGAGTTATCGACAAAAAAAAAAAAAAAAAAAAAAAAAAATCGGACTTCTTGTTGGTCATTCGTCCCCCATTACTGATTCACTGCGTATTACCTACGCAGGTGTAATCAGAAAATTTGGCCTATTTACTTCTTTTACAGACTTTCATTGCAGAAAATCACTACGCACTACCGTAAAGAAATGTAATTTTTTTTTGTATTAATTTTTGTTTTATTTTCAATTTTACAATATAAAAAATGCTTTATTTTTATTATTTAATTTGTTCGTTTAATTTGTCATTGCTCTTCGAAACGGAAAAAAGGTTCTGTTGTATTATTTAATTTGTTTTTGTTATAAATAAAACTAAACTTAGCAAAAAAAAAAAAAAAAAAATTTCATTTCTTTACGGTAGTGCGTAGTGATTTTCTGCAAGGAAAGTCTGTAAAAGAAGTAAATAGGCCAAATTTTCTGATTACGCCTGCGTAGGTAATACGCAGTGAATCAGAAATCATGATGGCAGTAATGGGGGACGAATGACCAACAAGAAGTCCAATTCTTTTCTTGTAGATAACTCCAAAAACGGTAGGTTTCTTCATCATTTAATATTGTTAATTCGAGTTCAGCATGTACATTTGCACGGAATTATGACGATTTTGGAAAATGTTAAGAGATTTTTAGCGCTCGGGAAATACAACCAAAACTTACCGAAATGGTGCTTCGAACCAAAAGGCTATTTATGTATTAAATACCCAAAAAAACAAAACAATTGGAATGCCCCCCCCCCCACGCCAACACAAGGCACCGCAATCCGATAAAGAATAAGTGAAATATGAAAAGAAAAATTGCACCAATGAAAACCACCGAAAGAAATTGTCTGAAAGAAGAAATTATAATCTGGACACGAGAAGCCAAACGATGATCTGTGCAAAAAAAAAAAAGCATTGAAACGTTGATTCTTTCGAATGTCTTGGCAATGAAGAAGTAAAAAATATATTTCCATAGAAAATACTAACTTTTCAATTTATGTTCATATTTCTTCATTTTGCACACAAATAAACGCAATATTTTTAAGGTGAAAACTGAAAAGAAATCTTACTCGCTTGATTTTGGAGTAGGTTTCCAAACTTTTGCAAGATACTGTTACAGTTATATCACTTACCGATTTGGTGAGTTTCTGGGGCCCAGAACATAATTCTTGCAAGAATGTCCATTTAATAATTGCAAATCTGAAGACTTGATTACGTTAAAACATAGTGTTAGTCATGATAGATTAAATGGTGTATTTTTGTTCGTATTTTTCTGGGAGAACGGTTAAATGGTCAAAATATAGCTTTCCATATCACATCAATGAAAGGCCTAACTTCAATATGGGTTGACAAAACGCTGTCATTCATTGGTTCATGGTAAAACTTAAGGACCAATGGAAGAAGGTGTTACATTTGGTATCGCATTTCAAAGAAAACAATTGCACAACATTCTAAGTAGAGAGGGACAGAGTATGGATTAATTAGAGAGAGATAATCGTAATAATGACACAGGTATTTTTAGTTGGGTTGATTTGAGGGTTGTTTAGGAAATTTGACTTGTGGTCTTTACCTGTGATGAATGATTGTTGTTTGTGGAATTTGTAGATCCTATCATCAATTTTTAGTTCAGTAACTATTTTCTTGGCTTCACTATTGATGTTATTTTCCCAGTTATTCGGTGCCTTTTTATAAAACTGATTTAACTCTTCCCTGTTAAAAGCTTTATGATACATATCCGCATAGATTTTTTTGCAATAGTTACCCGACTTATCTGCTTTGATAATTATTTTGTCGGATATCTTTCGTTTTATTTTTATTTATTTGCTATTGGTAGTTTTAGTGAATTTAATTTTGTCTCTTACCGAGAATAGATATTTCCCAAAGTCCAATAATAGATCGTCGAATGTCGGTGTTTTGGGGATTCAAATACACAAAGCTCGGTATCTTTTAGGTTGTCATACTCGTTCTAGATACAAGAGGGACAGTGTGTGTGTGTTAGTGGAGGAACTGCCTTTTCTCTCACTTTTGAGTTGACTCAACTTTTTCTTCAGCATTTAATGCGTGCTAAAAACTGTTCCTTTCAAACCAAGATCTTTCGACTTTAAAACCGACAGACTCAAAAGCGTATAAGCGGCTCTTACAGATTAAACAACCAGAGCTTCTATGTACTTACATAGATAACTCCATGAAATCGCTAAAAATGAGTGTCGGAGTTAGCTCCACCTTAATTCCCTAATTGTTCACTAGGGGTCGCTCTCCCTACACTATATAAATACTGGGCACACTTCTTGCTTCGTTCTGTCTTTTCTTGTACTTTAAGCATCAGCTTAAACTTTAAGCCTTAAAGTCAAGATTAGGTCGGAAAGGCGGCGACTCTCTTCATCTGAATTCGGCAAAAGGTGGGTGAATCTTGCGCGCTTGTGTCGTGTGAAAGGGGCTGACCTGGAGTGGCACTTTGATGCCGATTAGGCATCAGAATATTGCTTTTAGCTGGGTTGAACACGGGCAACCCATCCCAAAATTAGGTTAGCTTAGGTCTTGTTTTTGATTCTTTAGTTTAGTTTCATTTTCCAGCAAACTTAGCTAGGGTATGTATGCTCATTGGCCCCTTTTATTTCTGTCCCTATTTTTCTTTAAGTTTAATTCCCCATCCCCACCCTCGTTAGGTGGTCAGTGACGTCAGTTCTCTGGTGGATGCGGGGCGTTTTTCGTTTCGGGTGTAATTTTTCGTATCTGTTGTGTCTGAATGAGTGCATGTCTGTGTGAGTGCTTGGGATGAATGAATGTTTTTAATTTTTTATAGTCCCGCATTAATTTCGTCCGGTTAACTGATTTTTCTGCCACATTTAGTGATTGTGGGTTTTTTATTACTAACACGATTTTGTTTAGTTTCTTGTAAATAGTTATTTGTCTCATATTGTAATTACTCATTGGGGTTACTTTTTAAAATTTAAAATAGTTATTCCCCTCTCCACACAAACGATAAATTGTACATATGGGGTCTAGTTAGTATTTTCATAGAGCCATTGAGGTATTATGGTGGGTGTGGTAAGAAAGGTAAGTAAGAATGTGTTGTTTTGGTGTAAGAAATATTGTTAGGATGACTGGGTCAGCGTTTGTGGCTAGCTAAGTTTAGAAGTTAAGACAGAAGACCGACCTATTCCCCATTCCCCACTTCGGCCTTGTGCCACATTTTCTGTTAAAGTACAGAAATAAATAATCTCTTTTTCATGTCTTTATTTCAGCGAGCACATGTACAATGTAAGCTCTCGCAGAAGATAGCGTCTTCCCATTTGTGGGAGACGCCGTGAATATTATGCACACATACACGTACGTACGAACATTCACCAAAATACAAACTCTTTACGTTCACATACAAACACAAATGTTAATATCTTTGTCACTTGTAAATTGTTGTTTAATAGTAATACATATATTTGTTTATACATCGGTCTTGTTTGTTTTCTTTACATCTTGGGTTGGACTCAACTTGAGTCCGCATTGTTCTTGTTGTTGAACCTTCTAGCAGAAATAAATAGCACGTGTTCCTAATTCAACAACACTCAAATCCACACGGTCCTCTACATGAGCATAACATGGTGAAAAAGACGCCAAACTTGACGAAAACAAAATTTTATCGTCAAAATGTTTGTTATTATTAAGAGGAAAGAACAAAGTATTTTTTTAAAATTATACTTTAAAGTTTTTCCTTCTTTTTAGAACATTCTAAATTTTGATTTAAAAAAAAACCTTGCTTCTCTTTGTATAAGCGGAACTACTAAATAACATAAAAATTTAGCGCGTTATTTTGTATGACATTAATTTAGAAAATCTTGTAAAAATAAAAATAATTGTCGGATGTTAATGAAACTTTCGGGAACTATTCACAAATGATGGAAATTATTATAAATATGTTTTCTTTTTTAAAAATCATGGCAAAAATATTTTTTATATTTATTACCCCCCATAAATAATTTCATGAAAACTCTAATACTGCTCAATTTAGTGGTTATATTAATTAAAAGCACAAAGCTTTGAGGAAAGCAAATCAAGTTTTTTTATTAATCGAACCACATCTACCTGAAAATCGGCTCTGAATTGTAACATACAAAACTCAATAAACAAAGATATTATTTGATTTCAAATGCTTTTACTTGCTTTTAGTTGTTTTTATGAATATGGATATTGTCTGAAAGCCAAAACCTTTTTGATGAAAAATGAATTTTTAAAACAATTATTTGTTATTTCTTTAATTTTTTTTTTTTTTTACATTAATGTTGTTAGATATTATAAACTTAGTGAAAACGGTGCTCAGTTTAGTCAATGGTTTTATTAAGTAGATCTATCTTTTAGCATTATAAATTGTATAGCGTATAACAATCAGAAGAGCCCCCCCACACACACACTGTATAAAAAAACTAATTTCAGATGGCTTTTGTGTCCATAAAACGGCTATAATTCAAATGTACGGAAGACCACCAAGAATACAATAAAAAGTCACGTTTTTTTAGGTAAGCGTTGTTCCCCGCTGTTACGGCTTTTATTTTTGCGAATTGTTCGTGCGAAACACGTGTGGAAAAGTTAATTTGATTTTTCAATTTCAACTGAGAAAGGTACCTAAAAGTATTAGTATCATTTTATGACATTTGTGTGATCTTATGTTTTATATTACCTCACTTATGACATTTTCCATACATATCAAAATTAATAATGAATGGAAATACAAATAATACAGTAAAATGTAATAAATGTACATAACATTATAGTATTTTATGTACACTTCTGATAAAATTTAATAATAAATTAATTAGATACCTTTCTTATGAATTTTACTACTCTAAACAGTCTTATTTTAATTTTTTTAATAATATATTTTCCATAAAGCATCGTAAACGTAAAGGTGCTGAAAGCAAAGTACAAAAAAAAATTAGAGCGTTGAAATTTTTCTTTAAAAATAACGAGGTAAATTAGTTGGTTCACTTAAAACTAAATAATTATGCTACTTCTGTCCTTCCGTATGGTAACTTTCCCTTACGTAAGCTGTCAATACGTGATGAAATCATCACTCATCACTTGTCAAGTGACACCAAATGTTAAGACCTGCTTTGTCTTTTTTAAACTACATTTCTTGGCGCAGAAAATAAGTAATGTTTGTTTCAAAATATTTTAAATAAACTTTATAATTTCTAATTTTCTCAAATAAATTTTGAAAAAATTATAATTGATTTTTAATAGAATTTTAAACAGAGAGTTTAATTTTGTTTATAAAATGGAAAAAAATGATCGATTTTCTGTCAATTTTACTGACTCAAAAAAACAAGATTCTTAACGAAAATTTCGGACATGCTAGGAAGGATTAAAAAATACCCCCAAATACTTTAATCTTTCCTCTTAATAATAACATAAACATCTAGACAATAAAAAATTATTTTCATCAAGTCTAAGTCCCTTTTTATTCATACTATGCTCTTTTTTAGCAATCTCATTGGGGTACCTACTTACGCAAGATATCCAAATCGAAATTTGAACGTATTTCTATAATTTTTGTGGCCCTCACAGCCATATGAAACAACGCCCAGTTTGGCACGAATATAAGCTTTTTGCCTGGATATATATGTATATATATATATAGAGAGAGAGAGAGCTTCACACCTTAACGATATGTATATACAATTATTGACTCCAAGGAAATTGGCAGAAGTTGCAATATGCTAGAACACTTAGACGTAGAAGAACGTAGGAAAATTAATTTTCGGAAATCTTAAACTGCTGGATTCATATCTCGGCTTTCCTCAGGTATCTCTTACACTTCGTGACCTGATGAACGAAAACCCAATTATTTAATCTGCGGGGACATACCTTTTCATTCCTATGTCCGTGCTAGATTCTGGTAGAACTTTTCTAATAGTCGCCGTTGTTGTATCATAATCTTACTAATTCTTTTTTTTTTTTTTTTACTGATTTCTGAACAGTGTTGAATTTGGACTAAATACTGAGAGGTGTGCTACATGAACATGCTAAATAGCAAAAGTTTGCAACATTTAGAAATAAAAATACAACTAAAACTAAACTTATATTTTCTTTTTGAAGAAGAGTAATACAAATTTTACATCATTTAGAACTTATGGAAAATTTCAACTTTGTAGATAGCTTAGTTATTATGTAGCTTTTAAAAAATTAAAAAGAAATCCGAAATTTCAATAAGACTGGCAAAAAGGAAATAAACCACAGTTGTGCGAGGTTGTCGGCACGGAAATTTGAATCAGTAGAGATCGAGTATGAAATCTGGTGCGTGTGTTGCGTTCATTTCGCACTAGTACCTTTGGAAACGAGTAGAATACATTTATTATCTCACTCCCACTGTTATGGTTTAAATAGCAGAGTAGACTGGGCTCTGTAGCCTTGCATTTTAAAATTAAGAAAGAATTTTGGGTGGGGTTATTATTTATGTATTTATTTTAATTTCTTCCATTATCTTATTATTTTTAATGTCCAGGTTTTTCTTGTTTATATACTAATAATAACTTAATTTTTTATTACATTAAATTCCTTTGTTTAATATTATAATTAAATAATAGTTTTAATATTAAATTCTAATTTTTCTTTTATCTATTATCTTTAAAGCTCTTCCATTTCTTTAATGATTGTATTTTCTAATGTAATTTTTTTTCCAATTTAAAATTTTTCCTATTTGAACAAGCGTTAACATTTTAAATATAGGTCACTGTTAATCTTAAACTGTTTTTAACTTCTGTCTAGACGCGTCTATGTTCTGACTTCCTGTTCCCCCTCACTACTTTGGTGTTTCTTTCCCCTTTTTTTCTTCCTATCTCTCTCTTAAATGCCTTTCCCCTTATTTGCGGTTTCTTTTCCCTCTTAAATGCCTTCCCCCTTATTTGCGGTTTGTTCCTGTGTTTTCCTCTATTTTCTTCTTCTTTCTTTCTATTCTTTTTTTAATTTTAAATTTAAAAAAAAAATTATGATTCATCTTTTTATCAAACGTTTTAGCATTGACAAGCTCCATGGAATTTATACCGAGGAGCGAAATAGCCATAAAAATGGGGAACAATTGAGTTCCATTTTTATGTAAATCATTTCTATGCTCTATAATAAATATATTGAGCTCTCTTTTGTGGATCAGTTTTAATATTTTATATTAATAGGATTCACTAGGATTACTAACCCATGGATTTTTACCTATATATATATAGGTAAAATTAGAACAAATGGAGTATAATTACACTGTACGTAACAGTTAATTTATAAGAGGGCTCAATACAAAGTAGCTCAATACAGAGTAGAGCTAAATGTTATTTATTTTAATATTCTTATATATATATATATATATATATATATATATATATATACACACACACACACACACACACAGTTGCGGCCAAAATGTTCAGAACGGCATTATTTTTGTCAGAAAAGTAGGTATAAGTTTTTATCAAAGTTGTTTTATATTCTATAATTTTCACTGACAATACATATGATATTAATTGTTATTGTCTGAGATTTTGGTGTAATTTGAGAGGATAATATAAAAGTTATGGATGCTTTAGTGATTTACTGCAAAACCTATGGCGACCAAAATGATCAGAACAGTTGAAAAAATAACAAAACAGTCAAAAATGACAGAGAATACTGGAATTATTTAATATTTAGTGTGAAGCCCTTTAGCTTCAATCACACTTTGACATCTTCGACTGCATGAGGAAATTAAATTTTCAATTTCTTGCTGGCTGATCTTATTCCATTCTTCCTGAAAGGCATTCCATAATTACTCGGCTCTTTTAGGATTTCTGGCTTTCGAACATTCTCTTAGAATTTTCCACACATTTTCAATAGGATTGAGATCTGGGCTTTGAGCAGGCCAATCCATAACAATGACCTTTTCAGCCTTGAGGAAGGTCATGACTACCTTAGCCTTGTGACATGGGGCATGGTCTTGCATGAATATGGGTGGTCACTTAGTTGAATTTCTCAGCACAGGCAAGACATGATCTTTTACAAGTTGTTTATAAACTCCTGCATTTACCTTTCGATGTTATCGCACCAAAGGGCCCACACCATCTCCAGATATCACCCCCAGACCATGACACTTCCTCCACCGAATTTAACACTAGTTTTAAGGCATTTAGGCGACAAATTTTCACCTACTTTTCGACGAACGTACCTTTTCCCATCTGAGCCAAATAACATAAACTTAGATTCATCACTGAAATGCACCGTTTGCCATTTTTCTTGAGACCACAACACATGTTGGGTTGCAAAGGTAAGACGACACTTTTTATTCTTGGAGCTGATCAGTGGCTTCACTGCAGGTGCTCTTGCTTGTAGGTCATGTTCAACTAAACGACGAGAAACAGTTTTTCGAGATAAAGTTTTCTTCGGTACAATGCTCATTTCCCGAGAAACAGCAGCAGCAGTTTTAAATCTGTCCTTTTTAACCAACTTTACCATAGCACAATCTTCTCTCTTGGTCGTTTTTCTTGGCCTACCTGTAGACTTTCTTGCTTCACAAGAGCCACAATCATCGTAGAACTTAAGAATACCGTGAGCAACACTTTTTGACTTGTTAACAGTCTTTGCAATAGACCCAATACTTAAATTATCCTTCTTACGAAGCTTAATAATCTACTGACGAATTGGTAACAGAGTAAGTGGCATTATATTAACAAAGTACACTGCAGATATTCTTACTAATATTTAGTAAACGAACCGTCACGTAAACAAATTTAAAAAATTAGAGTTCGCCGGTTAAATATACTAAAACACGGAGTAAAAGCAACCGTTCTGATCATTTTGGCCGACATGGGTTTTGCAGTAAATCACTAAATCAACCATAACTTTTGTATTATCTTCTCAAATTACACCAAAATCTCAGACAATAACAATTAGTATCGTATATATTGTCTGTGAAAATTATAGAATATAAAACAACTTTGATAAAAAATTATATCTACTTTTCTGACGAAAACAATGCCGTTCTGAACATTTTGGCCGCAACTGTATATATATCCAAGTATAGGATTGGTGTATACGGAATAAATTCCAATAACCAACAGTTACTATTCTTAAAAGAGTGCTCAACACAGAGTAGAGCAAATATAGTTATTTATTTGAAACTTATAACATAAATATGTTATAAAATTACTGCAAAAATAGCCATTTCATTTCAACATCTCTGGTGTTTTATCAAGTGATGATGTTGCATGTAGAATGAAGGGTTTTAAAAGATTCAAATTAATTAACCACTCCTCGCAAGGCGAAACGCTGTTACATAAGCTGGAATGACCAATCAAAATACAAGTATACGGGAATTCAAAAAATTGACAACGAAGTAAGGTTATAATAACTATTAAATGCTTTAAAGTTGGGGTTATACCAAAATAAAATTTATTCTAACTAATAAGTATTAAATTATACGATAAAATTTGAAATTAAAATTAAAAATTACCCATTTTGAAATCTAAATTTAATCTCTATTAAGTTTAAAATTACAAATTACTGAGGAAAAAAGAAAAAATACACATGTTATTCTATTTATTTTGTTTTATTGAAATTAAGTTGGAATAAACGTTAAGATCGACTGCTCTTAACTTCATGACAACATGGATACATTTGAATTCTAAGCAGAAACAGGATATGATGACATTTCAATAAAAACAAAATAAATAGAATGTTAAATTATGTTATAAGTTTCAAATAAATAATTATATATATATATGTGTCTGTGTGTGTCTCTGTGTGTGTGTGTGTGTAATAACAAAAAAGCATCTTTTACAAAGCAAGATACTCAATATATTAGTCGTTCAATATAATGTATCTGCCTTTAATGTGAACTTAAATGTAATTTTAATTAAGAGAAAATAATTTACTACAGCGAAAAGGGAGATAAATGGCACCAATTTCTGTGTTTTCCACTGTAAATTTGCGTCTGGTTTCATGCCACATTCCTCCTTTCTAATTGCAACAAATCTACTGCTACCAGGATGTGGATATTTAAAAGCAACAGGGATAAAAAAAAAAGCGTTAGGAAACTGAATTAAGTTTCTTTTCCGCTGTTAATAACGTCTTAAAAGTACGTGTAAAAAGCGATGCTACCTTTCTCATTTCTGCTGCGCAGACTCATTTTATGGTTGTAGAAGCGTCTTTATCATTCATCCTCGGCGGCTCCCATGTAGTACTTGGTTTCGCTACCATTAATTGCAGTAACATCATAAACAACGAGGATATATATATATATATATATATATATATATATATATATATATATATATACACACACACACACATACATATATATATATATATATATATACACATACATATATATATATATATATATATATATATATATATATACACACATACATATATATATATATATATATATATATATATATATATATATATATATACACACACACACACATATATATATATATATATATATATATATATATATATAAGTACCAGAATTGCTAGTTCTTTTTCCAGGTGGAAAAGCCTTTTCGACAGGCAGATTTTTGTCATAAAGTGCTTCATGTCAAAAGTTAGGATAGAGCGTTAATAGACTTAATCTGGGGAAGTTTATCACTTAACTGAGTGTTATTGGTTCAGTCGTGCCTACTACTTATTATCGTAAGCACATTAAGATAACATGTTGTCTTCTCAAGACAACAAGCACTGAACAGTGAATATGTTATCTTGATGTGCTCACGAAACTACGTAGAAGGCATGACTGAACCAACACCACTCAGCTAAGTGATAAACTCCTCCAAATTAATTCTCTCTCTCTCTCTCTCTCTCCATATATATATATATATATATATATATATATATATATATGAAGAAAAATAGGGTGTGCTATATTTATGGGATAAAGTGCTCAATATCAGAGATAGAGCGTGTGTAAATATAAAAGTGAACATAGAAGTCAACACTTAAAGGCGACAGTCTGATTCATGCTAGACGCAATCGTCGGGCCACTGACGATTGCACTTTTATTTTATACATATATATATATATATATATATATATATATATATATGAAACCGCGGGAAAGCATTCTTCTTTAAGGATTCTTTTCATCAATACTTCATCTGAAGAATACATTGGTAAATATTAAATTGAGATATACATTGTCAGTCTGTACACTCATGTTCCTCTACGGGTAGAATTCAATTTCAATAACATCATGTATGCTCAAATCGATGGGGTTACGATGGACAGTCCTTGGGTCCTGTGTTAGCCAATATTTTTGTTGGTTTTTCATGAAAACCTCCAGTTTGAAAGGCACCGCAAATCTCATATATACTTACATTATATGGACGACGACATTTTTTCCGTTTTTGATTCCATTGAGGAGGCACGTCCAACTTCATTCTGCCCATCCTTTCTTTTAGTTCACTATGGAGATAGAGAACGAGATATTAAGTTGCCTTTTTTGGACGTTCTGGTTGAATGGAAGGAAGAGTCATTCATTACCAATGTGTACCGAAAACCTACTTCCACAAATTTGTAGACTAATTGGAATTCTTTCATCCCCAAGACCCGCAAGATAAACCCGATTTCTACCTCAGTCCACTGCGCCTTGATCATATATCCTTCTTGCATGTTTAACAAAGAAATAGAGAACATTTATGGCATTTTCTGTGACAATGGGTATCTTGACAATGTGATCAAACGCAGGGTTGAACGCAAAATTAAATGCTTCAAGGCGACGGTAGTTTTTGGTCTGACCCTGTGTCTCGTATATTTGAAATTGTATTGTGCTGTGCAGGAAATGTCACTAGCCAACAGAGTGTCAGCCTGTGTTACATCGACTATTTCGGCGGTTAGGTTACGTGTTGCCTTCAGGACTAATCCGGTTTTTCCCTCATTTGTCAAAAATGGCGTGTCCTTCTCCCCAAGGTAATTCTGTGGTTTATAAATTCAAATGTCAGTGCAAGGCTGACTATGTAGGCCGAACCAACCAGAGACTCGAAAACCGGATCGGACATGTTCCTGTAAATATAAGACAGGGTAATTTTAATTGCAGTATGCGTTGTACTCAGTCTGTTCACGACTTGGCTATTGGTCACCATTTGCTAGACAACCCGGAGCATGCGGAAAGATACAGTGATGATTCGTTTACTTTCCTGTTCAGAGCTCGGTCCACTCAGTATTTACGCATATTAGAAGCGGTCTTTATTAAATTACATCAACCGTCCCTGTGCAGACAAAAAAGCATTTTGTTCGCTCTCTCGGTCTTTTAAGAGGTATAGGAGTGAATTTTTCCCATTTTATACTCACTAGGAAACATTTACATTGGCTCTTTTGCCAGTATATTTTTCTCCCTCGTTTTTATTAATTAATCAGTATTTTAGTCGGGGTTCTTTTTTGTCCTACTTATATTTTTCTTTTCTCACAGTGCGAATTATTAGCCAATTTAATATTTACAAACGTATTCTTCTGACAAAGCGTTGTTTGAAAATGATCCTTAAAGAAGAATGCTACCCTGCGTTTCCAAATCTATATATAGGTTCTATGGTATCAAACTTCTATTTATATATATATACACACACGCACACATATATATATATATAACAGAAGATGTCTATGTATCTGTATGTGTGTATGCTATTGATGCACGTCCACATTTCTCGACCGATTTTGATTAAATTGTACACACATGTTGCAAATTTAATAGGTTAGGTCAATACCAACTTTTCAATCTTCAATCTACCACCCCCAACTCCAGATTTGATAAAAAAAATCGATAAAACTGAAGGTGGGTACGATTTTTTTTGTAAAAAAAAAAAAAATAGGCAAAGTTACACGTGAACAAAACGTTTACTCGATGAGCTGATGTTCTTTGCACTTAATGCAAAACATCAGCTCATGTTACAAGGTTTATGTAGAGGGCTTGACAGTTTTCCTGCGACATTGCCTTCGGACAAAAAACTGTGAAAAATTGAGGTTTTTCGTTCTACTTAAAATATAAACTTGAATAACTTCTCATTTTTTATCCGATTTTCTTCAAACATGTCACAAACAATTTGCCCTCATGCAAGAAATAAGAGAGTGTGGTTTTAGTCCGGCTCACTTCCCCATGTATAACGAAAAACTACGAAAAACTGTTCAAAAAGATTGTTTTTCAGCCATAACTCCCTGGTTTTTCATCTGATGCTTTCCAAATTTGCCACGTAAATTACATATGACACACAAATTGTCTTGTGTGAATGTTTGGCTTAGATAATTTCAGTTAAGTCAACGAAATCTGCGACAAACTAGGTCCAAAATCGGTTTTCGCCATTTAGCCAATAGTTTCTTCATATGATTCCACCCTAAATTGACATTCGAATAACTTTAGATGCAAAGATTTTTTGAGAAGGATTATTGAAGCGTTAAAAGGAACAAAATTCCCGAAGAACATCTCATTAACCCAAGCTTTACAGTAAGCGTGCGTTTGCAGTTGAATCAAGCACTGATGCTTCATCCCTGTTTCTGTTTGATTATTAGATTTGCGAACAATTCCATTCTATTTGAAGCTTATTACGGCCATAGGAGATTTGCTGAATATCTAAAACATTGAAACAATTTAACCCCGAGCAACGACCGCACAAGAAAGTCTTATCGGTAGGATTCCTTTATTAAGAACAATCAAACACTTGCGAAGGACATACCATAAAACGACGAGATGGGAGTAGCTTAGTATACCAACGGATGATGCATGCAAACGGCGATGCAGGCAGACATTTCTAGACAGGAGGTGAGGGTATGCAGAGGGATGCAGTTATACAAGTGCATCCATGTACACCCGGGAAACGCCAGGTAGCTCGGCTAGTATATATATATATATATATATATATATATATATATATATATATATATATATATATATATATATAGTTAGAGAGAGAGAGGGAGAGAGAGAAAATTAATACAAGTAAAAGATTTGTTACTTAGTTGATTAATGTTACCTTCAGCATCGTTTTCGTATTTTCCAGTGACGTTCTCTGTCTATTATTTCAACCTCATCCAACGGGGTGGGGGTGATCTCCCTTTTCCCTCCATATGTGGTCAGCCACGCCTGATAGGAACAAGAAATTGTCAGTATAAGCAGTACCCTACAACTCTACGGTTTCTGTTCGAAATTCCAATCATGAAGAAGGCCGGATTGTGGCAATAAAGATGAGGACAACAGTCCGAACAATGTAAATAATGACAATACCTCATCTCAGAAATAACGACAGAAATATATTCTATTCAAGTGACCGGAAAGGAGTGTGAACCGGACGATAAGCGAATCTCAACCTATCTACTCTTATTGAGGAAAGAGGATAGCAATAGGAGTCAATAGAGTCTTATCTCTACCCTTCGTCCTACAAGTTGCCTAGAAACCAACAGCCTCGAACCTAACATACTATATTATACAACCTCCTTCGAAATCACTATCAGCGATAGACAGAGATCCAAATCCGAGATCATCATCCTCAAAATTTAAAATTAGGAACCCAGCATTTGATTTATTTCCTATTTTCTTTACTTTTATAATCTAAAAAAATAAAAAGATCATTTTTATGCATATAATGAAAGCGGTAATAAGCATAGAAATGACACTTTAAAATGATGTTCTCGTTCACCCACTTGGCGCGCACGTTCCTACAAAGTTTTCCCGCCGTTTTATTTGGAGGAAAATAAACCATATGCAACTATCAGTAATGATCTTGAAGCTCCGCCTGTTTCATCGACGATACGTTAACCCTTCAGTTACGAAATTCAAATCCTTGCAGTATCACGGTTGAAATTGATACGAATTTACCTTCTCTGGTTTGGGATCTGCAGCGGTACGATTAATTTTCATTTTGCCGACCTAAGAAAGATCAAAACACAAAATGTTCGACAAATTACTGAAAACTATTGCAATAAGTGAACGCCTGTCTGTATACCGACAAGAAACATTGGTGTAAAGTTACAAAATTTGATTACCTGCCATTGATTCAGTTACAACACAGATCAACACGATTTTTGGTGCCAAGAAACAAAACACATTTTTTAGCTAATTTGATGGTGCTGATTCCGAAAATGACCTTGGATTTTCATGGTTAGCTACCGTTTATGCTGTACTGAAATTGTTCAGTTTTGGAAAAAAGATCAATTTACGATCTTGGCTGATCGCAAAATTTAGTTAATAAATGTCCCAGTCTTCATTCCACTATTCGACCAATGCCACGTTCAGATGATTTGCCGATCCCAGTTTTTTAGCTAATTTGATGGTGCTGATTCTGAAAATGATGATTTGCCGATCCCAGTTTTTCAGGAAAACTTGTTGAAATTTACAAGTTTGATGCTGATGTAAATGAAAGAAACGGCGAAAACTATACTGACTATGTTCTCGAAACCATGCCAGAGCCATTTAACCAAAATCAGCTGAATGACTTGGTTCGAGACTTAAATCTAAGCAAAGAATCAGCAGAACTTTTGGCCTCTAGCCTCAACGAAAAACGCTTGTTAGCAAATGGCACAGAGGTAACAGTCTATCGAAATGCCGAATTTCTGCCATTCTTTAATGAGAACATGGATCTTGTTCATTGCAATGAGGTGGAGAGCGTTCTTCTTTAATTTGACTACACCAAAGATAAATGAGTGTTATGTGTCGATTTGAAAATGATAAATTGCCTGCTTGGTCAACAAAATGGCTACACGAAATTCCCGTGTGTGTGTGTGTGTGTGTGTGTGTGTGTGTGTGTGTGTGTGTGTGTGTGTGTGTGTGTGTGTGTGTGTGTGTGTGTGTGTGTGTACGCGTGTGTGCGTGTGTGTGTGTGTGTGTGTAAAACAGTAGAGCAAAAGAGCAACACTGGAAAAGAAAGATTAGTCACCCCGAGAGTTGAAGGTCGGTGAAAAGAATGTTATTAGTGCAGCGCTAGTTTCGAAAGAAAGAAATCGTCTTCCCTTCCTTGCATATCAAATTGGGATGAATGAAACAGTGTGTAAAATCACTCGACAAAGAAAGTAAATGCTTAGAGTATATTTATAAATCGTTTCCAGGACTGAGAACCGAAAATCTCAAAGCAGGAGTGTTTGATGATCCTGATCTCAGGGAACTCATTAAGGATGATGGATTTGTTAATTCAACGAATGGCATCGAATTGTTGACGTGGTGAAAAACTTCTTAGGCAATTGCCGGGCTGAAAACTATAAGGAGTTAGTGGAAAAGCTGTCGAATTTGTGTACAGGACAGGTGTAAATGGTTGATAGGACAGGGATAAGGAGAGATAGCAAAAAGACAAACATTAATAATTTCTGTGTCATATAATGAAGAAAGATGGCTGAGAGAATTTGACACTCACAGGGCACATTGAAGGCAAGAGGAACAAAAGAAAACAGCGAATAACCTACACAACGAGTTTGTGTAAATGGCTGATATAACAGGGATTAGGAAGGATAGACAAACTTTACTATCCGGTGTACCCACACCCGATTTTTCACCTAGAGCTGAGGCTCTATTGAGCGAGTTACATATAACCCCGTCGATGGTATTGGGTATCATCTTTAAATTAGACACCCATAAGGCTAGCGGTGGGGACGGGATACTAGCCGCTGCCCTGAAGAAATGTTCTCCTGAACTTGCTCCTGTCTTCTCCAAACTATATATCTAATGCCTTAACGAGACTTGCTTTCCAGTCTGTTGGAAATCCTCATCTGCTGTACCTGTCTTTAAGAATTCTGGAGACCCTTCTGACCCATCTAACTACCGTCCTATCAGTCTCCTTCCACTCTCCGGCAAAGCCTTTGAAGCTTTAATCAACGCCGAAGTGGTTAAGCACCTTACATTACATACGGCATTACAGGACGATTATTTGACTTAATACAATCATTCCTGTCAAACCGTATAATGAAGGTCGTCCTAAACGGATTCGCCTCCAGTTCCTTTCTCACGAACGTAGGTGTTCGCCAAGGCTCAATCCTGGACCCTACACGGTTTCTGATCTTTATTAACGATCTTCCCGATGTTATCAGCTCCCAAGGAGGCATCTATGCAGACGACACTACTATTTGTTCCTGCCTCAATAGCAAATCCGGTGTCACTGACAAAATTAACCTGGCCGTTGGTCTCGAAAAGGACCTCCAATCTGTTGCTGACTGAGGCAGGAAATGACTGGTAAACTTTAATGCCTGTAAAACTGCTCTCTTTTACCTACCTACTACAGAGAACTCTTCCTGTCTCCTATTAGAATGTCTGATGCTCAACTCGATGAGAGCACCTCTCTGCAACTGCTTGGTCTGACCAGAGATGCAACAAATACATTGAATCAATAGCTTCATCTACCACAAGGAAAGTTTGTTCTCTGTGTCACGCCAGAAAGTTTTTCTCGTCCAAGTCCATCCTTCAAAGCTATAAATCAACCATTCGTCCTTGCATGGAATACTGCTGCCATATATGGTCTCGAGCCGCCGCTGTTTGTCTTAAGGTCCTCGATAAAATCCATAGACAGATATGCAATGTGATTGGCCCTGTTCTAGCATCTCGTCTACGGTGGTTTTTTCACAGACGTGCCGTCGCTTCCCTCTGTCTTTTCTACAAATACTTTCACGGTAACTGCTCCGACGAGCGACTTTCGCTGGTTCCCAAACTGCATGAATTTAAACATGCTACTAGTTTGGCATCTCAGTCCCACCCTTTCACTGTCGAAATGGTTAAATGTAGCCGTCTCTTCTACTCTAATAGCTTCATGTCTCGCTCGTCCCGTCAGTGGAACTCCCTTCCTCTTGCTTCCCTGACTGCTATAATCTTCAAATATTCAAATGCAATGTCAATCGACATCTCCAGATGCCTTGATCTATTCCTCGTCCATCTCTTCATCCTTTCTTCTATCACGCCTCTTTACTCTTGCTCCCACTCTCTGTAACCCCTTGCGTGTTAATGGCACTCCCGCCTTGCTTGGAGTGAAATGCTTAAAAAATCATTTCTGGGTGACATAATGAAGAAAGAAGGCTTAGAGAATTTGACACTCAGAAGGCATTTGAAGCCAAGAGGATCAAAGGAAACTAGCGGAAACCCTACCTAAGGAGTTTGTGTAAACGGTTAAGAGTGATAGCAAAAAGACAAACCTTATTAAAAGTTACAAAGGATAGACATGATCGCTCACATGTTGAAGAAACAAACCCGTGAAGGGTCGCCTTTGTGTCAGTGAGTAGATAGCTCGTGAATTTCTGAAAGCAGAATCCCGGCGTCTGTATCGCAGGTATTTGCTTCACAGACTTAATATAATGACTAAATAGCTAGGTTAAATGAATAGCGATAAACTGATGCCTTTATTAAATCATCAACGACTTTTGCTATGCATCAAAATCTATCATATAAAAAATATTGCAACAAAGAGGAAGCAGAAATCCAACACAACCAATGAAACTCATCTCGTATCCCACTGACCAGACACACCCAAAATACGCAGAATGCATATGTTTGATACAGAGAAGGTAAAAACGTGAAAATCCTGGTGTATTATTTTCCACCCTACAACCTCTTTCCCACAGTCCTAAGGTTGCAACCCTATCGCTACCCTCTCGCCTTTTCCAAAGCGAATATTCGTATCTCCATTCTTTAGTCATATTAACTCCGACCTTTACAGGTAGGATACCTCATTTCCTCCGTGTTTCAAACGTAAGGAGGAAGTTCCACTAAGAAAACTTTTTTCCCAAGAACTGCTACTTAGTGGAACAGACTCCCTTGTGGATGCTTCTCAGAACGCTACAATCTTAACTTATTCAAGACAGGCGTCAATCTCTATCCGTCCTTATCTTTATAATCTTCACTTCCAACCATCTTTTTCAATCATATCACACACCTCATTCATCATAAACATTTTTACAGCAATCTTCTGCCTTGAATGGCTCTCAGGCCTTGTACTGATTGATTGAGATTGACCAAGATGAAAACGGATCTCCACATTTTACCCTCTCCCAGCGATACGTGTGTAGACAGCATTTACTCCGACAAATCCGCCACTCTTGAAAGCTATCACAAAAATTGGAGCTATCAAAATTAAATTTATTGCTGATACAGGTATGGCTATAATATTTTCCTTTGTCGAAAGAATTATTTAAAACCAAACTTCGCTTTCATTCACCGGTGACGAGAGAATTACCTAGAAATTGAATCATTGCGAAAATCGTTCTAGTTGGCTTTCGTGATTACCGATGTCACCATTTCTCTCCTGGGATTCGATTTTCTGAATAATTTTGTACTAACAATAAACTGTAAGAATAACCTCGTTCTTGTCACTAAAATAAAAGTCAACCGCAATGTGTCTATTTCTTCTGTCGATTTTGTGATTAATAACATAACATTAGCATCATTCGTAAGGAAGTAGTTTGATAAAGAAAAATTCCAAACATCGTTTCAGAAGAATGCTGTCGAGAAATACTGTGGAGTTTACCACTGAATTAATACAAAAGGTCATGTTTCAGTCTTTACAGAAACCAGAAAACTCTCAGTGGAAAATACAAGTGCATGAAAACTGAATTTTTAAAAAAATCAACGCTCGGGAGTAATTTCTTTTTCAAAGTACAAACGTGTTAACTCTTTATATCAAATTCTGAAATCTGACTGCAATTACAAATATTGTAAGTATTAGTGTGCGTTGGATAGAAGCGACGGTTATCCAATTGCAAATGTTAACTTTTTCATTTCGAAGCTTGCAGGCAAATACTGTTTTTTGGGGGTTTTTTTTTACATCAATTTGAATTCGGCGTATCATTAATTAAAAGTATACGCTATGATGTACTCAAGGCGACAGTTTATACCATCTGAGTCTAAATATAATGTTTTAACTTAAGAATACTACAGAAACATTCTGACATATATTCGTAAATGCTGATTCTATCTTTGTACATTTGGATGGCATTCTTGTGTCCAGTAATGATGAAAACTCATAATAATGTTTGAGTCTATATTTCTGAGATGAGGTATTATGTACACTATTTACATTATTCGAACTATTGTCCTCATCTTTGTCGCCATATTTATTACAACGTTTCGGCCCTTCAGTATCTGTCTATATTTCTGAGATGAGGTATTATGTACACTATTTACATTATTCGAACTATTGTCCTCATCTTTGTCGCCATATTTATTACAACGTTTCGGCCCTTCAGTATTTGTCTATATTTCTGAGATGAGGTATTATGTACACTATTTACATTATTCGAACTATTGTCCTCATCTTTGTCGCCATATTTATTACAACGTTTCGGCTCTTCAGTATCTGTCTATATTTCTGAGATGAGGTATTATGTACACTATTTACATTATTCGAACTATTGTCCTCATCTTTGTCGCAATATTTATTACAACGTTTCGGCCATTCAGTATCTGTCTATATTTCTGAGATGAGGTATTATGTACACTATTTACATTATTCGGACTATTGCCCTCATCTTGTCGCCATATTTATTACAACGTTTCGGCCCTTCAGTATTTGTCTATATTTCTGAGATGAGGTATTATGTACACTATTTACATTATTCGGACTATTGTCCTCATCTTTGTCGCCATATTTATTACAACGTTTCGGCCATTCAGTATCTGTCTATATTTCTGAGATGAGGTATTATGTACACTATTTACATTATTCGAACTATTGTCCTCATCTTTGTCGCCATATTTATTACAACGTTTCGGCCATTCAGTATCTGTCTATATTTCTGAGATGAGGTATTATGTACACTATTTACATTATTCGAACTATTGTCCTCATCTTGTCGCCATATTTATTACAACGTTTCGGCCCTTCAGTATCTGTCTATATTTCTGAGATGAGGTATTATGTACACTATTTACATTATTCGGACTATTGTCCTCATCTTGTCGCCATATTTATTACAACGTTTCGGCCCTTCAGTATTTGTCTATATTTCTGAGATGAGACCACCTGACGAAGGCCGGAGCGTAAAACGGCTGAAACGTTGTAATAAATATGGCGACAAAGATGAGGACAATAGTCCGAATGATGTAAATAGTGTATAATGTTTGAGATATTACATTCAATTTATTTTTTATTTAAACTAATTAAGTGTCCTCACCTAAATATGTTTTCAGTGTTTCTATTCTAGATTTTAGGGATTACAATTTGAACGCAGATGGACATATTTAAACTAAGATTAACACACTAAACTTATTTCCACACCCGACTAACATAAAATTGCATCGTTTTCAGACATAGTCAGTTTCTATTGAAAACTTACACCTGAATATATTCACATCGTGTTGGCTCCGACTGGACACATTTTTCACTATAGACTCTTTCGAATCATCTACTTCAATATGTTTGGCAACAACTGCGGGATTTAACTGCATTTATTGTTTTTGGCATCCGACAGTCACGGAAGACCATAGATCTGCGACATAAGAGCGCAGGCCGAGGCAGAGGGGGTATGAGAGATCGGCAGTTGCCCGTGCAGCACGTCTCTTCACACCACCGATGTTATCTAAGGGAAAATCAGAGATCAATAGAGCTTGGCACCGGCGTCGTCGCAATAGTTGTTAGAACGAAACATGGCATCGGGCCGTCTTAGGGACACTGGCGCCGGATTTGAATTCAGAGTTTTTCCGTCTCCTGGTCTGGTTGGCAGCCATGGCTACAGGGCCCAGGCGTCCCTACTATTTACCCATAGTTGAAAGTTTAGCATTCAGAGTTTTTCCTACTTCTAAACTGGTTACCACTCAAGTCTGCCCTACTATTTATCCATAGCTGGGGGTAGGGAGAGATGGATTCACAACCATTCCCAAGGGTATTAGTGCATAAATGAATGTAATGAACTCGACTGGAATTCAAACTAGCCTCTCAGATTTCCTCAATCCATTATTCCACCGTTCCTCCTATCAACTGTTATGAAGTGAGCAAATTAAAAGAAAAGAAAACCTGTTTCAGTGGATATCCTGAAATTTACATTTCCTCTCCTGAGATGCAAGTATCTCCCTTTTTGAGAATCCCTATCGCATAGGAAGTCTAAACAGCTCCGAGATTCAGGGTAGAATCTCTGGAATTTCCTGCAATCTCTAAAATGTTTGCATATATTGCAGACTGCATTAGCAGATCTACAAACCATGTTAGAAAACTGTTCAGTTACTTACTGGTGACACTTGGTATGTTGTTAGTGCATCATTACATGAAATAATACCAATTCTTGAGAATTCAGATCCAGACTAAGTCCTTTACTTTCGATAGACAATTATTAGTGGCTTATATGACAGTACTTCTCTTTCATTAGCATATCGAGGGTGCCATTGCTTACTGATCGTAAGCAACTGGGCGGTTCTTTCAAAGCCTACCGTTATCCAAAATCAAGAAACATTGACACAAATCAATTCTTACTGTATATATTTCAAATATTTCATATTATAATAGTTGATCGTCTTATAGGTCCAGCTCTTTCAGTACAAGTAGATATCTGTGATTTCCCAGTAATGGCTCCAGTACAATTTATAGCTTAGGTGATTTCATCTCGTGTTAGCGTAAAATAATGTTTTGTGACAGGTAACAGTTTAGAATACTATGTGAAGTTTACATAATAAAATTCCCTACACAAATCTCTTTCTGATTACCTTCATGCATGACTTCATCCTGGTAAAAGATCATTTGTCGTTGTTCAAAGGCCATGGATGGGAAAATCTATGAAGAAATTCTGCACGGAAAGTGTATTTTGTTAGAATGCAAATCACACAAGATCTCCCATCCAAAACATAGAGTTAAATGTTTTCAGACTGCCCACAGTGATATTGTTAAACCACTTCCGCCAAATCTTCAATAGTAACAAGCGCTATTAAATCTTAACATGTACTGACTGTTCAAATTGTTCGATTGAAGCTCAGTCATTAACAGAATTTACTGCACATTTGGTGGCAGAGGCATTCATGAATACATGAATCCCAATATTTTGTGTTGATAGCAGATAGATGTTATTCACATATAGAGGAAGCAAGTTTGAAAGTAAAAAGAACAGCAAACCAAGTTGGCTTTATTTATTCGCCTTACCATGAGAGCAAAGTTATCACAACGTCAATTTTAATATTGAACATCACATGTTCCCTCAACCTTGCGAATGCTGAGTAACTTTTGTTCTTAATCCATATATACGTGCATGCCCCCACGCCGCATTTAACTGACTTTGTATCATATTTTGCTACCATGTAAATACCGAGGGATATTCCATGAAATTGGTTCCTCTTGTCCATTCACAGTGACTCACACTAACATAACGAAGGATTCTCTATAACTCAAAGACAATCCTTCAGAGAGACATTAGGATTTTTCTTCGCTATTACTGAGCAATTTATTCAAACAACTAATCACCAAATTTTGTTGCACAAAAATCGATATTAACTGAACTTATAGTATCATATACACACCTTTATTAACCACACATGGGAAAAAAAGTAAAATTCGTATATAGAATATTATAACAAAAAACACCCATTACCTTTTTTCTTTTGAGCACGCCTGTTACGGTAGTAGAAGGAAGCTTACCTTTATCTCCTGCCGGTATCTCTCTTATTTCTTTGTCCCAGTCATTTTCAAAACGACTACCATGGTAGTCGACGGGATGGTAGTCGACGGGTTACACATTTTCTATCTCTTGTCGATTTGTATTTAATCCCAGTGACCTACTGCTTACCTGTCGAATAATATTGTTAGCGAAATATTTATCATGATTAAAAAGAAAAATAATTCAGGCAGACCCTTGTACTGCCTTTTCTCTTGTAAACTGAGTAATGACATTTACGGAATGTATGGAACTTTTTCCATATCAGACACTATCAGGATTTATTATAAAGAAACAAGAATAAATGTCTTTGAAAAATTAAAATTTTATACAAAATGTGTGAAGTCTGCATTTGGGAAGTCATTTACACGACGCCTTCATACAGTGATGAACCTGTGACGGACTTCACCACATAAATTTAAGTTAGATTAGGAAAGCAAACTGAGGTAACGAAAGAATAAACCAAAGACATCATTACACATAAAATATGTATTTAACAAGATGTACAAACAAGGATGTGAAAGAAAGACATGCATTGAGTAAAACAAGAGTTTTCTCTCTTTAACTATTATTTGTATTCCAAAGTTCACTGAAAAAAATAAAGTTTGTGATAGTTTCTGGTAATAAATGTTTTCAACAGTTTTGCTGTGTAAGGAAAAGATTATGTGAGTGTAAGGAATATTCAGAATGAGTGGTGGTGTGAGTGAGAAGATTGGCGCATGGTTTCAACTGTCGTGGATTCGTTTGGCAGCTGAAATTTCACTGATTATCTAAGAATATTTCTTGATTATATAGGTGATCATCGGCTCCGAATCGCTGCGCGGGAAAAATTGTTCTTCACGTGCAGACAATCTGATTGGTTGGCATTGACCAATCAGCGATCGAGTTTTGGGGAGACTCAAGAAAGCTTCTGGGATCCGTTTCTCCCAAAAGTGCACAAAATCGACTACATGAAAATAGAGCGATTATAAAATTGTCGCATTGCTGCGATTTGTAAATTGCCTATTACAAAGTAGTGTTGATTTATTATCCAATGAATGCTTGTCGTTGTATGATTTGTATTTGTGTAAGTATGTATGTATGTATGTGTGTGTGTGATATAGATCGTCACAAATCGATTGAAAGGATGCTGAGTGTCGTGACCAATGTATGGGGGGGGGAGAGAGAGAGAGAGAGAGAGAGAATCTTGCTGCATCTTTTTAAATGTTCCCGCAAGCGATTCTCATTGGTTCCACGGCAGCCTGTCTATTTTGGGGCCACGAAAATAAGCGTGACATGAAGATTCTGATTTGCGCTAAAATCCACCCCATCGAGACCAATTTCTATTCCCCATTATTTTACGTGATCCAACAATAAACAAGTGATAAAGCTACAGAATTACAGAAGTAGAACATGTGATCGAGTATTTCTGTGTTTTCAAGGAACTCGATTGACTGTTGCGTTGCTATTTATAGATTTGCCGAAACGAAAAAAAATTATTTAGAAAATTAACGTGACTTTTTAAAAATCACCCAAAAAGAAAAAAAAAACAAAGGGTAAGAACGGCCATTTTGTTTTGCTTAGTTTTAATGTATGAACTCATGAACTTAAAAAAATGCCACCGCCTTTCAGGACATAGATGATCATGGCTCTTCACAGATTCTTTATTATATGTGAATTGTTATAAATCCTTGGAAAGATAGTGAAGTAGTTTACCGTTGCATCCGCCACAGTGTAGAACTTAGTTTTCGTTCTTAGCGACTGGCTGCCACGAGAGGGCCCAGTCTATTTAGAGAGCCCAGTCTATTTAGAAAGGCCAGTCTATTTAGAAAGGACAGTATATTTAGAAAGGCCAGTCTATTTAATTTGTAGCGGACCGTGGGTGTGATGATGTTATAGCGGACACCCTGGAGGGGGGGCGCGATGGCCCGAGCGCCCCCGTGTCGTAAATGATGATGTCACAAGGAGCCCGCCACATTTTTACTTTATGATCCGACCAGGTGAAACAATATGGACAACAGAACGAAGATATGTATGATTTACGCTGGGTTTTATTACATGAAGGAGAAAACTAGTGGATTATATTGGTAATGCCGACGGTTGGACGTTGAGGTGCTGACGTTCCGGTTGAGGGTTGATGTGCGGATGCTCCGGTCGGGTCGACGGTTGGAGGTTGATGATAAGGATGCTCCGGTCGTGTCGACGGTTGGAGGTTGTTGAAGTGCGGATGCTCCGGTCGTGTCGACGGCTGGACGTTGAAATGCAGAAGCTGCGGTTGGGTCAAAGTGAGTGTCGAAAAACCTTCCGTAATAATTACTAACAATAGTGTACGGGAAAGGTTGGTTAGTCGTCGCAGGTGGGCTTTGCTAGTCGTCAGGTTTGGTTAGCACTGTTGGTCGGGTGGTCTGGTTATTGCTGCTGGTCGTTGCAGATGGTTGCTAGCGTCGCGGGTCTGCCGGGTCGAGTCCAATCAAAACCTCCCGTAATAATTACAACTGGTGTGTACGGGGAAAGGTTGGGGACGACGTGCGGGCAGCCAGTAGGAGTGGAATGCCGAGAGTAGAACATAGGCCAGGAGTCAGAAGTAGAGAGGTGAAGTAGAGAGAGGGATAGTTCCAACTCGCGTCCAGTTGGCAGACAAAAAAATGGGAGCGTTACTTAATACACAGCCCGGGGCGGCATCCTGGTCTCAAAGGCCAGGAGCCTGTTGTTCTGGCCGTATCAGAGCCGACCGGTCAGTACCGACCACGAATTCGGCGAGGAGTCACTGTGTTATGCTCAGGGTGCCTTACGACAGAAAATGGCATCACTAAAATGTCAAAAATCTCTAAAAAATGAGTAGAGATTTGCTATGCGAAACTTACTGTGTAAAACGCTTAGAGGCGTATTACGACTAGGTTCATAATAACAGCGAACTAAAAAGGTAATTAGTTTCATCTCTAAACGAGATTACAAGCGTGGAGGGATCACGATGGAAAGGTCAAGGTTGAAAATGCCCTGTTCTCTTCCGCTTTAGTGAGCAGCTGCGATAATGTGAAGAGATATCAGAAGGTTAAAATTTCCTGCTAGCGGGTCCACCTAGATGGGAATGTTGGACTTTAGTTATGCTAAAAGAAGACAAAGAAAACAAACAAGACCGATATACATGGGTAAACAAATATATATTAATAACAAGTTACACAAAGACATGAACAGTTACATAGTGTTTGTATGGAGAAATTATGTGTGTGTGTGTTGTGAGTGTTCGTACGTACGTGTATTGTTCTTAGCGTGTTCCTAGAATTTGGGAAACGCTGTATCTGTGAGAGGTCACATATTGGTGTAAGTTGAAAAAGAAAGATTTTACCTTGCCTCCGCGCGAGGTGGCGGCCCAAGGCCTAAGTCGAAAAAGAGAGATTTTACCTCATCTCCACGCGAGGTGGCGGCCCAAGACCTGAGTCGGAAAAGAGAGAGAGACGAAGGGTCAGCCAGTATTTATAGCCAGGGGAGAGAGAAACCCCTGTTGAAGGATTAAGGAACTGAGGAGGAGCTAACTGCGACAAATTCATAGCGGAGAGAAAAGACCTTTCCCGTGGGCATTCATTTGTATGTAAGTGAACTGAACCCGGAATTTGAACTCTGCGGCGATATCTATTACACCACCCACGCATGCACTTTAAAAGGTTTTTATTTATTATTTCCTTCAATTTGGGTGAGGAGCACAAAGACTATCGTTTTCCTGTGTTGATCAAATAAAAATTGTTTTTGTTTTGTTTTTCATATAAAACATTTCGTCACGTCACAATGATTATGAAATTTTATGTGCTTTTCTATTGTGTCTTTGATAAATTATGGGTGTGTGTGGGTGTGGCGGTTGTGTGGGTGTGGCGGTTGTGTGGGTGTGGTGCGTGCTCGTTCAACGTTTCCTTACTCCCACTCAGACCTCGTGTTACATTTTGGATTCGTGGGTTGCAAATAAACAAACCTATCTTCTTACGTTGCTTAACTCCCTCTACCCAACTGGCGAGTATCTACAACCACCCACCTACCCCGCCACAAGCCAGACCGCCTCTCTCTCTCTCTCTCTCTCTCTCTCTCTCTCTCTCTCTCTCTCCCATTTCCCGTCGTGTCTGAAAATCATCATTTTATAACTACTCGTATGTGAAGTCTGACAATGATAAATAAATCCAGATTTTAAAATCTTCGTTTCGAACCTACCATTCTCGAAATAAATTCCCCAAACGGCGTTGTTCTTAGACAAGTTCCTTGCTTTTTAAGTTAAAAGCAACAAGTTTTTTTTTTTTTACCCCCACACCCCTATCTCTTCAGCGGTCAGACTATAATGTTGAAAAATAAGCCTTTTTCGTGCAGAGGCTACTTATGAGGATTTTCACGCGATTTGTTTCACTTTCTACTATTTTGAAAATCTACTGCGCACAAAAAAAAAGTAAGTCGAACGAAAAAATATTTTTGTCTGTGAATGTAGCTAACAGATCGATCATGCGCAAGCACACGCATATACACAGGCACACACACGGGCACATACAGTAGAGAATTTGACAGATAGAAAACGACACCTAAAAAGCTACATCGCAAAAAGAAAAAAAAAAGTTTCCAGCATTGTCGACAAATGACGACTGCCTTGAAATCAAGGCGATCCTTATATATTTTTCATTAAATTCGCAGTGAAAAACGTTACCTTTGCTTTTTAATGTCATCTATTTATTTACGAATGACAGAAAAATTCAACTTTAAAAAAATAATACCTGTTCTGTTAACGAAAAACAAATTATTCATTAAAAAAAATGATTCTATACTTTAAAATCGTCATGGTTGAAGAAAAAAATTAATTTTTATTTAATTTTTCTTTTATGTGATGAAATTCTTAACGACACTTGTGAATTTCGCACCGAAAAGTTTGTTGAAAGATAAAATATTGCAAGTTTAGTTTAAAATAAATAAACATCACTTCAGTATCTTCAATAATTAACTTAATCCAAAGGTAATAAGTAAAAATTTCTTTAAAAAAAAATATTTCATAATCCAATTCCAGCATCGAACTTTCGCGTGTTGACAGTTGACCCCCAGTCTCTGAAGAGCTACACGCGCTTTATTTACCTGAGTTAAAGATCGTCTTGCCTGAAATCATTTAATCAGACGTGTACGAAATGTAGTTGCACAACTCACCTTCAACTTCATTCTCCTTTTCTTAGAAATGGAACGAATGCGAACACATATTTGTTTTCATTCTTTATAAATACCAAAATACTTCCAATCTAGCGAACGAATAGGACACTTTGAGTTCATGCCTTCATGCAATTAATGCGTAATGACATACATGCACAGAATCAGGTTTTGAAATTGTTTCGTTTTCCAGATTTCTCAATATTAGGTTATTTATTTCGTATATATTGGGAAATTTAGAAAGCGAAATTCCAAGTTTTCAGACTGTTGTGGTTTTGGTATTACCATTGTTGAAGAAATATTAATTTATACTGTATGGAATAAATAGATATTTGGAGATGTTTATATAGAGCTCTTTAATTTTGTCACTTTATATTGTAGAGTATATATATATATATATATATATATATATATATATATATATATATATATATATATAGTGGGTTATCAGTTATAGTGAAGTGTATGAGTGTTGAAACAGATTGGTTTGATTTGGCCTTGTTAGTTAGATAGCCCACCATAAGAGGGGTATAAAACAAATAAAATTAATGTATTTTGTTTGATACAAGGTCGTCAAAATGTTCATAGTAGTCCTTGCAAGAATGAGTTTATGTGTACGTAGGCAGAAACGTATGTGTGGATGTATGTATGTATGTATGGGCGTTATCGTAGGGTAGGAATGTCTTTGAAGTAATCGCTCAGTCTTAAAATGTTCCGTTCGTTTATCATGCGTAAAATAGGTGAGGGAGAAAGTTAGAGATAATAATAGCAATCGCTTTTCATGTGACGTGTTTCGTACTTTAGGACTTCGTCGGACAAAATTTGTTACGCTGGATGCTTGCAATTTGAAATTTTGTTTTATGTTTTATATATATATATATATATATATATATATATATATATATATATATATATATACATACATACATATATATATATATATATATATATATATATATATATATATATATATATATATATATATATACATACACACACACATATACACATATATATATTAGAACGGTTAGATAATATATATATAATTTGACCGATTTAGTTTAGGTTCTTTTTATTTTTGTTTCCATCACTTTTGTTATTAGATGTGCCATACTGTGATAATACAAGATCTGCCAGGAATGCTGAAATGTTGTAAGAGCCAGGGCGCAAATTTACTATGGGTGACATTGCGATCAAAGCACTCTCCAAACATTTTCGTCTTAGTCAATTGTTTCCTCTTTTGATCAGAGTAGCATTTTCTATATCAAAATTGTGCTCAGTCTCGTTATGGGGAACAGCCTACGCATTTGGGGTATTGTTTTGTAAAATGTCCCTTTTGTGATCATATATATATATATATATATATATATATATATATATATATATATATATCTTTGATAATGGCTTATGCAAGCCGAAAGCTTAGATTGGATTCAAACATGTGTCAATATGGTGTTTTCCTTTCGTCTTTCAACGATAATGTGATTAAGCTTATCAGTCAATACGAAAGGAACTTACTTAAAATAAATAGACAAAACTTGTCTATATTATTTAATGAAACATGCATTAATATATATATATATATATATATATATATATATATATATAGATAGATAGATAGATAGATGTGTATATATACGTGTCCTTATTTATTTATATTGAAAACATTTATTTCAGGTCACTCTACGAGTGTTAATGGTATCATGTAACCCAGTACTACTTGCCCCATGGCCTGGTCATCGGTGACCAAACCCGTTCCCCCACCAGGTCTTTCTGGTGAGAAAGGCAGTTAGACACCCAACAGGATTAAAAGCAACACCTGTCAATAGATGAATCTTCTTGTAGGGACAATGGCCATCTAAGCACAACGGGATAGACAGCCCCACCCTTAACTATGCATAAAACGTGCGGTGATGACAGGGCGTCGCAAGGCTGATGGCTTCTTAGACTTGAGTCAACGGCCAGGGTGTAGGGTTCCGCAGTGGAATCAACGGCCACGCCTTCAAGTTGAATGACATGATCTGTGATTTGAACTAGAGAAGGGTGAGCTACGCCAAGTCTACTTGTCCAAGACACGCCACGCTAACCCCTTCTCCTTTCAACCCATATATGTGGCTAGAAATGGTCAGATGCTCATCTGTGCAACGACCCTACGATCACACTGGGTAATGGGACTGGTGATGATGATGATAATTAAAGCGAGATGGGAGGAGGTAGCCTATAGTGATAGCATTGTGGTCGTGAAGGATGTTTTCTCGAACAGGAGATAGGAAATAAATTATAAACAAAATTTTATTACCTTAGCAAAACTAAATAGGGAGAAAAGATGATAACGAAAAGATATATGTAGAACTGTCCTTATCCATGCGTACGGTGTGTGTAAAGTTCTTTTAATGATGTTGAGACTTGCATTTAAGAAGTGTCCTTTGTTGGCTTTTTTGTTCCTTTTTTTTTTTTTTTTACAATGATGTTCACCCTATACAATACCTAAGAGCCACTCGTTGTGGAAGGTTACAGAGTAAGAGGCACCACCCCAAGAAAGGTGATAATGCTACGCAAAGGACCACCGGAAGTGGAAGAGAAGGAAAATATATTAGAAGGACCCGGAAACCCAATCCTAAACAGGAAACAAGAGATAAAGCTCTACTCCTGTTCAAAAGATCGGGAAGGATTATGAAATGAACGATAGACAAACCTATTTACTCCCATTGAGGAAAAAATGTAAATAAATAGTAAATAAATGTTCAGAGTTTTAGGCGGAAACATTAGAAGTATAGAGTTGAAGTAAACTTTAGAAGGAACCGGAAACACAATCCTAAACAGGAAATGAGGGATAAATCTCTACTCCGATTCAAAAAACCTATCAACTCTTATTGAAGGAAAAAATAAATGAATAACATTTCAGAGTTTAGGCGGAAACGTTAGAAGTCTAGAGTTGAAGTAGACTTTAGAAGGAACAGGAAACACAATCCTAAACAGGAAACAAGTTTTAAACCTCTACTTCTGTTCAAAAGATCAGGGATGAGTGTGAACCGGAAAGCTGAAGGTATTTGTATGCTGTGATTGTTTTATCGGGCGACACGTGGTTCGCTGGAGATTAAAAAAAAAACAAGGAGAGAAACAAGATACGTGGGTGAAGAGAGAGAGGGGGGGATCGAAAGCGGGGGGTGGTGGATTTAACTGCAGGTTCATCCGAGTGGAATATGACACAAGGACAAGTTTAAAGGGCTTTAGTCGCCACGTGTGGGTGAATTAGAAACAAACATTGCCTCCCCCCCACCGCCACTTATCCTTTTCGGTATTCCTTCGATGCCAGGTAACTTTAACCACCCCCAAAGGGAGATTTAAAGCTGGGTTCGCACATAATATTAATTTAAATCCACTGGTCCAGGGAAAAGAGAAAGAGAGAGTTTATGTTCTTTTCGTTTATAATACTTTATTGCAACGCCATCTAGCGGACGTTAGGACGACTCTGGTAGACAAGTGGGGTAATCCTAAAAGATAAAAATTCTGCTTGGATGTATTTGCACTCTGAGAATATTGAACATAAGATCTCTACTTTGATACTGGAACATTAAAGAAATTCATGATTTCTTTTGTTTTAGAGACTGACCGCATTTAACTGGGGCTCCTGTTTCTTGTTTTTCTATCCCTTGTCTAAAGGTAACCAAATTTTATCTCCAATTGAGTTAGAAACCTCACGAACAACACGTCATCTGGAATAGAAGAGAAGGCTTTTGGGTTTCGATTCCGTTGAAGTTCCCCTTGTGTCGCATGCTGCTACTGTGAGGAGGTAGACATATGTCGCAGTTAGATCCTCCTCATTTCCTTAACCCTTCAACAGGGGTCTCTCTCTCCCGGGAGTATAAATACTGGCTGACCTTTCGCCTCTCTCTCTTTCCACGGCTTCGCACACGTGCGGCCAACTGCCTCTCCTGGGGCCGCAACCTCGCGTGTGAGGCGAGGTAAAAAAAATTTCTCTTTTTCACTTACACCACTATGTGATCTCACACAAGCAGCGTTTCCCATATTCTGGGAACACGCTTACGCGTTCGTACGGACACTCAACACTCACACAACTTTCCACACAACACTGTAACATTTTATTCATGTCTTCAATGTATTTGTAATTCGTGTATTAATCTATTTGTTATTAATATATATTTGTTCGCATACATGTATATCGGTCTTGTTTGTTTCTTTGCACTCCATTAAAGTCCAACATTCTTATGTAGCTGGACCGGCCAGCGGAAGTCCTTAACCCAGAGATATCCTCTCATTCTCTTCACATCAACACACTTCACCTCCACCGCACGGCCCACTACACCACATATATCAAGCCAAAAATCTCGTGGGAGTTATGTTAATGTAGTTTCCCAGCCCAACACTAGAAATGAGCCATCAATTCCTAGTTGACACTTCTCAGTCATTGCCAAAATTAATTACTACCTGTCTTATAATGGAGGTTACATTTCTTCAGTGTGATTCTAAAAGGCGTAGGTTGACATGCCATTTGGCATGTTTTCTATTTTTTAAATGAGCAAATTTATCACTGTAAGAATAACATAGGCAATATTTTGAGAAAAAGACATTTAATTTAAAATACTCGTATTACACTTTTTATTCTGATTTTTTTTATCTTTAAGCTGTTTTTCTTATTTCCCAAAATATGTACTTACGCTTTTTTAGCATCATGCCGACGATAAAAATGTGTATGCAAATTTAACCACAATTACGAGACAGGATTTACCGTTTCTTGGAAACTAGAATCTTACATTTATAAATCAGTTGATCCAAAACTTTTTTCTTTGAGCCACATTTTCGGAATTAAAATTTGCTCGCACTTCACCAAATTTTTTATGTGATAAAAAACACATTTAAAAAAAATAAATGAAAAACAGACAGTGGACTAAAGGGAGATAACCACTTATTCAAAGCTAGAGCATTATCATTGATAGCTCTCTCCTCCAATTTGCTGAGACTAGTAACTATATTCTTAATACTTAATGCAAAATACCAGTGATAAAATCGGACAGTAATTATTTTAACTACAAGGGTGATTCAATAAATAAGTTGAATTTTTCGGTATAAGGACTTCTAATACAGATAGAAGCTTACTCTTTTTTTTTTGTTTTACATCTTTTTCACATGGATTTAATTTCTTTTGCAGATTAAAAAAAAAACTTTGAAAGTTTTGGCGATTAACAAAGATGGCCGACCAAGTAGCATGCTCCAGGATTGAACAGCGGTCAGTTATCAAGTTTTTGGTTGCTGAAGGGTGCAAACCAGTTGAAATTCATAGGAGAATGTCAACTGTGTATGGTGCCACATGTTTCAGCCAAAAAATGTCTACAAGTGGGCTAAATTGCTTAAAGAAGGACGGAGCAGTGTTGAGGATGAAGACAGGCCTGGGAGGCCTACAGAAGTGAGGTCTCCTGAGGTGATCGAATCAGTCAATGACCTAATTCAGTCTGACAGAAGGGTGACAGTGGATGACATTGCAAGGACTTTGAGCTTATCTGTTGGGACAAACGCAGGGGTCATCGGTCAGAAGGAGTCATCTTGCATCATGACAACGCAAGGCCTCACACAGCAGCCCAAACGGTGCAGACCATCAACGAGCTGAGCTGGGAACTGCTCCCTCATCCCCCTTACAGCCCAGACCTTGCCCCTTCAGACTTTCACCTGTTTGGTCCCTTGAAAGCGTTCACGAGAGGCACGAAGTTTAAAAGTGACGATGAAGTCAAAAGTGTTGTGAGCGACTGGCTGAGACATCAGTCCAAAGATTTTTACGCTGAGGGAATACGGAAGCTTGTGCACAGATGGGAAAAGTGTGTGACAGTGCTGGGAGACTACGTTGAAAAAAAAGAAGTAAGCTTCTATCTGTATTAGAAATCCTTATACCGAAAAATTCACCTTATTTATTGAATGACCCTCGTATTTATTCTGTCACTTATGCATGCAACTAAAAGTAATCCATAATAATATTTTCACTTTTGAAATCATATTAATTTTTGGCAAATGAATTTTCTGAAATTGTTTCGAATTGTCTTTCAATCATTCCGCCTCACCTGCAATTCTCTTCCACGGCACCTAGGAGTCTGAGCTATACTATTTAAAAACCACTGCCCTAGACTAAACAATTCTCTATTTAAATCTAGGATAATAAATTTCTCCAACTCAGAAGTTTACGGGGATTCATTTTCTATTAACTAATAAATAAAGTGGATGTATGTGTGGCGTAACGAGGTGTAAGGGGGATTTGGTGAGCGGAGTTCAAGTTCCGGTTGAGTCTATTACCTTCACTTTCACTCAGATTCCCTTGCGAAAAGCAGGAATCCATCTCTTCTCTCCCAGCTATGGCTTATGGAAGTTAACAGGTTGAGTGTTTGTGCGTATTTAGGTGAAGGCGCGCGTCCATATGTAAATAATTGAAGTGAAGCAAATATAAACTTGAGTTTCAATCACGCACAGTTTATTCTCTTTTTATTATAGAGACTGTAGTGAAACAAAGTTTTCAGTGTCTCTTCGGTATGTCTCTTCCATTTTCTTGTTCTTAGTTCAGAAGTCGGAGTAAGTATAAGCATCGTACTCATGGTCAAGCACAAGTCAGTCTTGTGCAGAGTTGGAACAACTAAAGCTTTGTACTTACTTTATAACTGGGAGATTTAAACATGGTTATGGGTGTCCGTTTTCGTTTTCTTGGTTCAGAAATTGCGTTGTGGTGTAATGGCTATCGGCTCGGAATGAGCACTCATAGAGCCGAGTTCGAATTCCAGTCGAGTTCGTTAGATTTATTTACGCACAAATGCCCTTGGGAAAGTTCTAAATCCATCTCTTCTCCCTCCAGCTATGGGTTGAATAGCAGGACAGACTTGGATCTTTCGCCTTCGTTGGCAACCAGTCTACCGCGGAAAGAAATGGCAACCTACTGCGGAAGAAAATCTGCCTCGTCAGTTATGTATCGAAAGATACATGATCACCCAAGCGTGTATCGCGTATGACACTTAATTGGCTGAAGCATCGTTACAATGGTTGCGCTCAAGTCAGCGTTGCGCTGGGTTGGAACAACCAAAGAGAAAGTTTGACCTACTTCATAGGTTGAGGTTTTTGGAAGATATGTGCGAGTGCCATGCGTCAGAAAGTGGGAAGAGAGTTCAATCGTCAGTGGACCGGTGAAACTAACTTTCCACGGTGATGCTACATCTTGGAGCAAAAAAAGAAAACAGAAAGAGAAAGGGACAGGGAATGGTTGCCTTTTTATAGGCTCTAACAACGCCACCTAATAGCGTTTGACGAAACCAAGTGGGATAATAATATTTCTGGTTCCTTTACTCTTAGCATCATGGAAAATGCATTTCTTTATTATTATTATTGATTTTATTTCATTTTCCCTACTGGCTTAAATAGCAGAGTAAATCGCACTTCTGTGGCAACTAGTCTAGTAGAAGGATTGCAATGAATTCAAAACCGTAGTAAAGGCAACAGGAAACTATTGTATCTTTCCAGGAATTTATGACAATTCACAGATCAAGAAAGCGCCTGAAGGCATTAAAAACACAAGAAAATGAACTCGGGTTTGTAGGCGAACAGATTTTATTGTTTATTTACAAATCCTAGTCTGACACAAGTTTTTATAGTATAAAAGCACTCGAGATTTGGTTCGCGATGTGGTACACATTCTCTAAGCTTAGTTTGACTACAGATAACAGTAACTGGGCATATGATAAAAATCTAACCTGTTGGAATTGCTATGAGTTTGAATTTATCAGAAGGTTTTAATATTAAGATAGTTTACGGGCATGTTCACCATATTAATCCACAACAATATAGAATATAGGCATTCAAAACGAATCAATCACAAGGCAATTGAATAAGAAACAACGGTAATTTAGGTTTCAATAAAAACAACAGACATTTATGTACAATTAATATACAATTAGAAAACTTGTGGTTTGATAATGCAAGAATTGACCATGTATAAATTGGGTGTCTTATTGATTTACAGTTCAAAATTGTTCATGTGTTAAAGAACTGGTCAAATAGAATAAAATGGAAAATATTACTTATACAGAAATTTGTGTAGTTTGTGTGCGTGAATAAAGTAGAGTATAAATGTCTTAATTTTCTAGAGTTGTTTACGTTGGATTGTTCTGTATTTATCTTTTGTTAAATACAATTTCTATTTTAGTAGTGTGTAAGAACACTTTTCTTAGAAAGTTGTAAGTGAACTTTGAGAGAATAATGTTGGTGTTTGAGTCAGCAGTTGACGCGCGAAAAGTTTCTTAAGACAAAATAGTGACACGCGTGGATTCGTCTGGCATCTCTCTGAAGCTAAGTGACTGACTGGTGAATTGGGTCGAAATGGTCCTTTTTATTTGCTTTTGGAATCCAAAATAGGCTCCAGGGAACTGGGCGCAAAATAGGTTTTCGACAATTGTTACACATTTTGGTGTTGCCTCAACCAATAAAAAGTCGAGATTTGCAATGTGAGGTGTTGGTTGGTTAAAACTGATTCTGATGGAAGAGTATATTTTATCTCGGGGGTGAGTAGAAAATATGGACGATTCTATCAAACTCATGACAGGATCAACCGAAATATTGGTCTGTGAAACGAGCCTGCTGACCAATATGCTCTACAGTATGAGTCCAAAGGTTTTTGTTTTATAAATGGAAACAAAAAGGACACTTATACTCAGAAAAAGACAATTATAATTTATTTCAATTGTTGAGGAAGAAGAACACTGATAGGACATGTGGAAGGCAAAAGTGACAGAGGTAAGCTAGCAAGTCACCCCACCCCCGATGAGCTTGTGTATGAAGAGGTGGGTTAGAGTGAAGGCAAAAAGACAAACGTTACTAAGAGCGACAAAAGATAGGAAGTTGTGGAGAACCATGATCGTTCACGTCACATAGAGACTCGGTACATAGAAGAAGAGGAATTTATAAGAGAAAGAAGGGTGTGATTTGGTTTGTAGTTCCATTGTCTTTTCAATGCGTCAGGCATTCTTGAACCGTATATTTGGTTGTTTGATAATCTGCTTTGTAATTGAGCAGTACCGCAAACATTGTTAATATATCAAAGGATACATACAACAACTAGAGATTGAAAACATGTGAAAAAGGATCCGTTTTTAAGCCTTCTTTTTTCATTTAACACTTCCAATACCTCTGTGCTAACTTTGACATATGGAGCATCCAATGAGAATCGAACTCGCTAGTAAAAACTTGCAAGACTAGCAGGCTGGAAAACCGTCTTTCAACAACAGTCCATGCCTATAGATTGCTTTTCCCACCACTGAGTAGTAGATCTTAGCTTAATCTGGTACAAGGCTGCATTACAATGAGGCATTATCAAGTGATGAAGTAAAGAAAAAAAAATGTCGTATGCAAGTTTGCAAAGAAATGTGTACAGCACAAGAGCACCAGAATAATTCTTCCTCCTTTTTTAAAATCCGTTTTCAAACACTGGGTAGTTTTCATAAAGAAGCGGTCCCAAGAGAAGTGTGGTGACGTATGTGCTGACGTCACGTCAAAATATGAAGGTACGAAAACGTAAGAAAATTATTATTATTTTTTTTTTTTTTAAAGAAACAAAATAGTTTCATAGACATTTTACATTACAATTAATGCGAAACATGTCACTTTTTTGTTTGTGGTGTGTAACGATTGAAAAATATTTATCGTGAAATAAAAATAAAATCATTTCTGACTTATTTGTTTTTTGTTTTTATTATTAACAACAACAACATTTTTATTCTGACGACTTCCTTCAGTCTATGTGACATCAACATCATCACAACATTCCGCTTGGGACCGCTTCTTTACAGAAGTACCCTCCAGCATTTTGAAATCTAATTTTAACGTTTGTATTCATTTATGAAACTGGAAAAAAAGTATGGAAATGCGGAAATATTTTGAACTAATATAAATTCTAACTAAACGATTTTTAAGCCTCAATTGGTGTATCGATCTGTGATCACTAAGGGAAATAAATCTCTGCAGAGGGAGGAGATTGAACCTCTGCCCCGTTTGCCATAAAACGACAATCTTTGGCTCACGTTATAACAAATTCGACTTACAGATAACTAACATGAAAAAAAAAAAAAAAACCGATAACAATTTCACTAATCCGGACTTTCGAAACATCAGAATTACAATATAAATTTGTAATTAGTACTCCAACCGTTGTTAAGAGACAGAAAACGTGATGGATGAAAATGTCGCTGTTTAATAAATAAATAAATAAATAAATAAAATGAAATAAAGAGATCTATGTACGTAAACTGATGTCTTGGCTGTTGGTACTAACCAAACATTACCAAATACCAGCATCAATTGTGGCGAAAAGAAAGAAGCAGTAGTACCAAAAAGACAAGGAGCTTTTAAACAGAGTCAAAGAGGCGTTTGTTAGTAGAAGTGATAGTAGCAAGAAGAAGAAGAAGAAGAAATACAGTATCAGCAGCAGTGGAAATTCAAAGAGAACTTGTCGTTTTTACTGACAAGGAGGCGACCACTACAGAACCTCCACATCTTTCGTTTTGTTGACGCACAAAACGGCTATAAAAATCATCTTTCCCGACCGCTACAGACTCCTACGACAATTCCTGCTACTATATATATATATTATATATATATTTACACATTCAATAACACGCACTCACATTTATTCCCGCACACGCAGCTACTGCAGTGTTGTAGTTTAAATACTTCCTGGTTTTAAATGTGTGTAGTTTTTTTAGCTGGTAGCTCCTGTTCTTATTGTTTTTGCCTTCTTTATTCTTAGATGCTACTAATATAGTTAGTAACTATTTAACTTACTTAGTAAGCAAAGTGAAAACGCTTGCTTATCAATAGATCGAAAAACAAAATCGCATATCACTGATCGATTTCTATTGATTGAGTCAAGAGTGGATGATCGTTTCAGTTTTTAGGACTAGAAACCGCTTGGTTTATGATTTTCTCAACTCACGACACAACCAATATTCACAGTATTATTATCTATTTCGTTTATACCACAAAATATTTTTAATTTACTTTTAGAGACTCATTTTTTTTATTTTTAGCGTCTAAAACAGATTTAAAAACGCCGTGAAAATACTTTTTTTTTTCTTCGATTTTTACAATTACAATTCCATGTATTGTTGCTGTTTTAACAGTTCTATTGCAATTTTCCCCCTCATACAAGTAAATTAATTTATCCATACACACTCGTATATATATATATTTGTACATGAGTGCGCCTTTATTATTTCTTTGTTGACCCTGGATTTTACACGCAGGTCATACGTCTCTTGTCATGCCATTGTTTGGTAGAAAACACGAAACGGACAAAAAACACAGAGACACAGATATCAGAAAAAGATATGACTTCAAAGAAACTTTAGGAACGTAAGTATAAAAAATATATAACAAAAATTAAGTTTCTTATTTTTAAATCCGATGTCGTATATATATTTTTTTCGAGCTTCCAACTTTTTGGAAAAGAGACCATTTTTTTTTTTTAATTAGATATTTTATTTTTGTTTCCTCAATTAAAAAAGAAAAGAAAAGACTTCCTGCCTCTGTCTTTTTTCGTTTTGTTTTTAAGATTTTCTTGATAAATTCAACTAAAAACATGTTCTTGTTAAAAAAATGTTATAACTGGCACTTCTCTCGATCAACCAAACCAATTGCTTTTTCCCTGGGCTGAGAGACACAACTTTAAAAAAAAAAAAAATTAAAATTACAAAAAATAAGAATTGTATATTTCTTCATTAATTCCGGCTGAATGAGACCCGAAAAGACCAGGCCGGTTCCTATTCTCTTTCTTTTTCTCACGACTTTGTTTCATTCATCTCATGACCCATATAAACGTCGATGTGTTATAAAATAATATTTCTTTAATTACCCTGATTTCCATCCAATAACATTTCCATATTTGTCTGCAACTTCTCTAAGATTCCAATACAAAATAAATAAAAATGGTTAATTTTAGTGGCCGGGGGGAAGGAGGGTTTTGCAAAGAACCTGTTTTTTGGGGGTTTTTTTCATGCAACTATTTACTTTGAAGAGTGCAAGGGTCGTGTGTGTAAAAAAAAAAAAAAAAGTTTTTAAAAATATGTCAATAAGACCGGTAATATCTTAAAAAAAAAGAACAAATAAACATTTACACAGATATGATAGATAAATTATAAATATTAGTAATTTTATTTTTAGGACACTTCAATTTTTGTTACATGGTGGGGGAGCTTGTTTAATAAAAGTTAAAATTAAGTTTGTACTTACATTTTTTCCAAACACTGAAACAAAAACTGAATATTGATAAATAAACCAATTAAATTAAAATATAAATGAAAAAAAAAAAGACGAAATTATGTTTTAAAGCTCCCTCCAATTCCCTTGACATTGTCACTACTGATGTGCAGCCACTTGTTTAGTTAAAAAAAATATATTTGAACTGATAAAAGTATTGTGACAGGTTTTCTTTGTGTTGATTTTTTTTTTTGTTTCCACTATATACGTTTCTTTCTTCAAATAACTGCCTTTGTTCTCTTTCATTCAAATACTTAAAATCACACAAACGGGTTTCTGTTATTTTTATTTTATTTTATTGTTCATTTCTTTGATCTTCACTTATCACCTGTGAACCCTTGCTTAATTTTCCGACGGAATAGAATTCATCTTTTTATCAAATTGAAAACCAGATTTAAAAACATGAACTCGGCTGGAAATTTTCATTAAAAAAATGAATGAATGTTGCTTAACGTTAACAAAATAAAAGCCACATTAATTTTTATTATTTTAAAATTTTAATGAAAAATATCTCCCTTCTTGCCTTTTTATTTATTTTATTTTTCTCTTTCGTAGACAAAAATTCAAAGAATTTTTTTTTAGTTTCCCATCTGCCAGCTGGTGTTACCAAATAATCTCCCATCATAAAAACATCTTGATTCTTGCTTGAATAACTGCTAACTGGATTTTTTATCTCGTGAAATTTTAGAATCTCTTGGACAATTAAGTTTTTTTTTTTTTTGTTGTTTTTAATTTCATATTATTTTTAAAATAATTAAAATTATTGCAATTCAAAAACAAAAACAAACGCATCCTGCAAATAAATTGTGGCCATATTGAGACAGACACACATATTTTTCGGTTCTGCTACATATTATTTATTTATTTATTTGTTTTGTAAATGTTCTTTATTACACACACACACACACGGTTATTACAACAACTCGTCTCAAAATTGTTACTTAGTACCTGTAACCTTTTTTTTTTTGTTTCTACCCTCCTCAAAATATACGTCCTTTAAAACACAGCTGTTAAAATAATTCTTGCCCCCCTATTATAAATTACATTAAAACTAAAAAAAAAAAAAACCCAAAACAAATTATATTTAAAATAAAGTAAACATTTATTTAGTTAGCAAACCAGTTACATGGGAAGTGTGTTCATAGTGCTATGTGTTGTTGAGTTGAATGATCGTCGTAAAAACAAAAAAGTGTATGTTATGTTCTTCTTACTACAGGTTGTTGAGGAGTAATAATTCTGTCTGATCATTGCTACAAAAATTTAAAATGTTGTTCTTAATAACCGAGTAAGTAATATATCTTGTCATTTAAGTTAAGTATCTTGCAGTAATTATTTCTTAATAAATTTTATGAGCAATAAGTGTGCTAAAGAGGAACGATAATCTGTTATTACCAGTCAACAATCTAATAATTTTGCCTTTTTCAAATATTTCTTTCAAGGAGTGTGATTGAATTTTGTCAGTTTCTGCTAAATACTTTCCCCTTAGCTAAGAATAGGAATTCCGAAGAATTCCTCTTTTCACTTCAATGATTTTACGGAAAATCATTGAATGAAAGGAAATAGTAAATTTTAAATCCTTTAGCTTACAATTATAAAGCTAAAAAGAAATATTCAAGAAAACGTTTTCATTTTTGAAAATTCATTTTAAACCCGAGGTATCGAAAATTTATGCCGAACTAGTGGAGGTACCTACCTCCACCTTCACTGATTTTATTTTTTTACATGTATGGGGAAAACTGATTTTGGGATGCGGGGAAAGACCTGTTCTTCTTTCAAGAAAGCCATATATTCTTCTCTTTAGCTGTTGTATGCATAAATCATGCTGCTTTTGAGGTCGCTAAGCGTCGGGAAAATGAAGGTGAAGGAAGTGTCGTTTCTTATTACAGATGTTCATTAGCCGTGACTAACACTAGACAAGAAGACTGACTACAGTATTATTATTATTATTATTATTATTATTATTATTATCTTTTCTTTTTTTTTGAGTCACGCTATGCTATGAAAATTATTAGGCGTCTTATAGCCTAATTTTTTTTGTTTTTTTTTTGTTTTTTTTTGTTTTTTCTTGGTAAATTGGTCCAAAATAGACAGTCACTAATTGTTAGAAAAAGCATGGATATTTTGATAAAAAAAGTTTTATAAAATAAAAAAAAGCTTTTTAGTTTTAGTACACGGTTTTACACACACTCCCCCCCCCCGGGTGTAATGTTCAACGAGTTCTTAGTGTCGTGTCTGATGTTGTTCACTCACTCACTCATACATACATACATACATTTTCTAGCCTTGTGTCAGATTATGTTTAGTTTAAGAATTCACCGGGGTGCCTCGCCGTATAGGACAATGGTTAGCGAACTAATGTTACTCCGTATTTATAGTCATCATAAGTTCAATACCTCACGTTTGTGGCCTTGTGTCAGACTGAATAAGGACGTCAGTGGCGCGATGTTATCAAGTTCATCTCTCTCCCACAGACTATGAACGACTTTGATTCTCACTGAATGTCCCTAGTGACAGACAAAGCTCAAATAAATTAGGTTAGTTACCTTGTCGGGTAATGGAATGGATAGAAAACTAGTCTCGCAGAATTTACTGCAACGGATTTGGTTCTTGTCTTGTAATTAGAAATAAAGTGTCGTCTGAAAAATCATCTACTTTTCTTTTTCATGAGTAAAATAAGGACTTCAAGTTCTTCAAAAATTCTGATAGACGTTTCTTATTTTGTGAAACTCCTTTTTTTCCGTTCCGTTATACTAGAAGAAATTTCCACAGAAAATTTACAATCTCGTATTAATTTTAAATTAAAAGGAATATCCGTAAACAACCAATCTTTGGATTATTTATTTTTAGTCAAATAATAAAAATATAAGTACGTTAGAGTCAGTAGTAGTAAGAAGACATTTCATTTATTTATTTATTTATTATTTAAAATTATTGATGTCGGTTTTTAATTCAGTTCCACAAAAAAATATCAGAAACAAAAAATAATATATTCCCGATGAAAACACTTGAATGAATGAATGTCTGGTCGATTTTAAACTTCGTTTCACTTTTTAGTTTCTTTTTCCGCTTTTCGAACCGCGTGATTCTTCAAGCTGATGATGATGATGACGAGGATGATGATGATGATGATTATTATTATTATTTTTTTTTTTTTTACCGAGCCTCATATTGCGAAACAGCATTGATTGATTATTAGAAAAGATTGATTTGAAGATGTCTATAAGGACTATTGAAGAAGAGGGAAATTTCAAGGATATGATAAAGAAGAAATCCATATCAATAAAAAAAATTAAAACAGTACTCCCCCATACATACCTATTTGGTCACGAGGTCGCTAGTGTTGTTTAAATAAAGTTTTACAATTTAATAATTTATCCTACGTATCGTATTATTCAAATATTTTTTCATACAGCTTATAAAATTTATAATAAATTTATATAAATAGTTAAAGAAAAAATAGTTTCACTTCATAACCCACATAAAATAATTTTAATACGAGTGGAAAATAATTTAGAATTCCATTATTATTCGTTGTGTTTTGTGTTGTTGACAGAGTTGACTCAACAACACAACCAACAGTCAATAACACTAGTGTTGACTGGTTGAGCATTGTGTACGGATCGTCTGACTAAAAAAAAAATTAACCTTTTAAAAATATCTACATTGTCAAACCTATTCTCGTTACGGCTATGTGTACAATTTTGGGGAAAATAATGAAGAAATAAAACTAAGTAAAATGTCAACAAAAAAAAAAAAATAGGGCTCGATAGAAAAAAGATGAAAGAAGACGACCTCGGCTAATGAAAGCTGATGAAAAGATCACTTTAAGTTTTAAAAATGTGAATGAATCATTTTTTTTTAATGGAAATGCAATTTTAAAAAGTAAAGCCAGACATGTTCAGTTCTTTTCTTAGCAATATACTTCTTAATTACTAGCTTAAAGCCGCCCTAAGCTAGAGCTCTTTTGAAGAGGGCTCTTCTTGTGGGGCCTTTTTCATCACGATAGGTAGGTAGCAATAAACTACAAAAGTAAAACTTAAAAGTAAAACTGATCGCTGCATTTTTAAATATTGCATTAATATTTTTAAGCTTATCTTTTAAAAGTTCATACATTAATTCTTCTGTCGCCACTTAATTTAAAGGCAATTTGATGTACGTAGGTCCTTACTTTTCGTACAAACAATTATTTTTTATTTCATTGGTGGATTTTGCAATTAATTTCGATTATTCCCAAATTTATTTCCAATTTATAAAAATTGTTATCGTACAAAAAAAGAAATTCGTCACAAAAAAATCACGTAAAAAAATTCGCCAAAAACAATCACAGCAATGAAAGCTTGGGAGTCCAAAATTTCAGGATTGCGGGTCCGGATCCGGCCCGGAATATTTTTAATTTGCTCACAGAGTCGACCTGATTCCAAAATGGTATGAGATGTTTTGGGGTTACGGCATCTAAGAGTGAAATTGAAAAATGTGTGATGCAGTGACATAGTAACATTCGCATTTATTATATAGATAAGTTCTCGTCTAGAGAACAAATATAAAAAATACTTTCAAAGTAAACTCCATATATGAGAAAATTAAAAAACACTTATTTGAAAATGTACTTTTAAAATTTTCTTAGTCTTCTCTTCATGGAAGTCTGAAAATACAAATAAACATTTTGAAAAATTGTAATTCCTGCATTAGGTAGATTTATTTATTTATTTGACACCTTTTGATATTTTAAAGCACGGCTTAAAAATAAAAACTACAAAAAAAACACCCAAAAAACCTAAGATTCATTAGGAACATTGTTGTACCAGTTTTCCAAACATGGATGCTTCGCCTTTCTTATATTTCAAACCTCGGAATTTGAAATTTACTTGTATTTTATGTTTATATTTTATTTATTTTAGTATGTATTTTATGAACGTTTTACGTATAACTTAAATAAAAGCAGGTAAAAAATGTGTTTTTTGTATTGATTCGCTTATTCGATACCAAAGAACTTGCCCTTCTTCAGTACAACATATTCTCTCTCTCTCTCTCTCTCTCTCTCTCATATATAATACCATCATACCTATCCACCTTCCTATATAGTGATTTTCCAAGCGTAGCTCAGATGTGGCACAAGGCCGAAAGTATGGAGCACCCAGTGAGGATTGAACTCACTACTCAGTCGTAATTGTTTTAGCAAGACAAGCTTGCTAACCATTACTCCGCCTCGAGGTGCACACCTTCATATATATGGTGTAAGTCACGCTCAAAAAAAATATTGTAAAAGCTTCCCCCATTTTAAAAGATCAATGGGGTAAAGGAGTAAAATTAAAAACCACAATTTTGCCTGTCTTTCTTTCCATCTCTTGCTATTCGCAGAATGCACAAATGTTGCACTGGCCCTAGACAAAAGTATCGAGTCAATAATGTAACCAATTTTGACGTGTATTTTTATTTATTTATTTATTTTTACAGTGAAGTTCATCCTATACAAGTCCCGGGGGGGAGCACTCGAGGTAGAGGGTTACAGAGTAAGGGGCACAGTTTTTGCGTATATGTGGGGAAGATAACGGTTAACCCTAGACTTGAGCAGAAAGATTGTGGTGATCGGGGAAGCATCCTCTTGGGAGTCGGTTCCACAAAGCAGTGGTCTGTGGGAAGAAACTTCACCAATGGAATACGAAGGGAACGAGGGTGGTTCGCTACAATGCGTTCTGGTATGGCGGTCTTAGCCTTGAAGTTTAGAACTGGTGGAACTGAAGAATGCAGTTCATCTGAGCACTTTCCATAGAAGTACCTATAGAGCAGTCAGAGGCTTGCGCACATTTTGTCTGTGAGGGAGGAGTTGCAGGGGGGGATTCGTAAGGCACAAGGACATGGGGGGTTGACTATCGAGACTGGGAAATGAGGACTGGGCAACACCTGCCCAGATATGACAGCAGTAATCCATTTTCGACCTGATCTGGCTCTTGTAAAGGTAGAGGATAGCACGAGGAGTCAGGTACTTAATGGAGCGCTACAGGGAGCCGACCATCTTTCCTGCATCTTTAGCGATGAATCGTGTGTACGATTTCCACTTGAAGTCTGGGTTGAGTTTAAGGCCCAAGAGTCGCCCAAGGCAAGGGCCTTTCCCTCTACACATCCATTCATCGTGACTGGTGGTAGTTCAAGATCCAATCGGATGATGAAATGTAACTAGTTTGGTTTTCAATGCATTGAAGGTAACCAGCCAGTTTGTCCTCCACTGAGATGTTAGAGCTAGATCGGGGGTAAGGTCAGCTGCCAATCTCTGGGTATCTAGAGTTTTGGGGGTGCACCCGCATACTGTTGTATCAACATAGATATTCACAAACGATCATACTATACTCTTAGGCAAATCATTTTATGTAAAGTAAACAGAATGTTTGTTCCGAGAAGAGGCCCCTGGGAGACGTCTGCGTTGATTCCTAGGACCACGGAGGATTGACCGTTAATAACTACCTTCAGGGACACACCTGTTAGGAAGGACTTTATGATTGAAAAGACTCTTCCGTTGTTTCCATGGTTATAGATGGCTAGTAATAATAATAATAATAATAATTTTCACGAAAGAACAAGTGTCTTTAAGCTAGAATTAAACAACTGGCGCACAACACTGCCCGCTGATGTTTTCGACCCACTCACTGTGGGAGTGGATGACACAGTCAGGAGATCAACCTAATAGTGATTTACTAAGCGTAGCTGAGATGTTGCATAAGGCCGAGATTAAGGAGCACACAGTGGGGATCGAAAGCTACTACTTAGTCGTGACTGATCAAGCGAGACAACCATTACTTGATAACCATTACAGTGCGCCATATTTAAGTGTCCCACGATCAACCTCATAATACATTTCAAATTAAAAGTCTAAAAAAAGACTGCTTAAAATGCTTTTCTAAAAACCCAGATGAGCTTGCCACAAGACCACCACCACCCAGTAAGGATAGAATTGACCCTTGAAACGATATGCGCCCCTCCCGACGTTTGCAATAATATCTGTATAGTTCTTTTGGTCAATGAAACTAACTAGTTAACTATTGTGCCAGGGTGGTCATTCCAATGTTTATTTATATTAGTTTAGTTTACTTATTAAATTCAGTTGAAGCTGGAACGAAGCCACAATAGTAGGGCACCCAGTGCGGAACTGATTAGCTACAATTTTGTTTGACACCCACCGGTCTTTTGAACATGAGTAGAGGTTTATGCCTTGTTTCCTGTTCAGAATTGGGTTTCCGGTTCCTTTTAAAGTCTTCATTCACATTCTCTTTCACCCTCAGTAGCTCCTTGCGTCTTAGTGACATTATCGCCTTGCTTGAGATGAATTAAAAAAGAAATTATTACCAGTATAATGGTCTGCAACGATATGCTTGCTATCACGGGATCAATGTCGACACCTCAATATTAGTTAGGAACATCAAGAAAGAACATCGTTGATAATAAAGAATTATTTCGAGATTTCAGGTCCCTTACAAAACATTTCTTTTCATTATCCATTCTAGTAAACTAATGTTTCAGATTCATTATTCAATGAAGGTGGGACAGAAAAATGTTTTAAACGGAACTAAGTTAGTTTTTTCTCAGCCTAGAAGAGTTTCAATTATGATTGGAATTCTTTTCTATTAAATTTAATGAATGAAAACATTTATTTTCAATTCAAATGTAAGTTCCTGATTTCACAATAATATTGGCATTCACCAATCAATGTCGGTAAAGTTTTCAGGACATACTGATATAAGAAATACACCTTATGATATCAATCCTTAAAACATTGATCCGAGGTGGAAGTTTGAAGAAATGACCAAAGATTTATTTTCATTTACAACATATGAAAATGACTTCGGTGAAGTCGTATAGTGTAGCTTTCACACCTCGTATAATGTACGAGGTGTGAAATAAGAGCGTGTAAAAGTAGTTTGCTTAACCCGGCTGACTGCTTATTGGCTATCGGTTTGAGCTTGTCGCATTGATAGTGGAGTCCGTTCATTTTAAAATATGTTTTGAGTAGAGTGCGGCGTGTCTGTGAAAAATGGTGTCTAGTTATAGATATATGTTTTCTAATAATTGTATAAATCTGGCTTTAGTTTGTTATTTCTATGTGTAGATTTTGTTTTTCTGTTGCAAATACTCCCTTACCAGAGAAAATGTTGTGTTGATAATTTTCTCGAAATAACGTTACCAAGAAATTGTACAGGGAAAGAAAAAAAAATGAATTTATTCAGCTACAGAGTATCGAAAGTGATGTTGGATATAGAGTTAGCCAAACGAATTAATTCTAAAGCATTTACTGTCCAAAAAGGTTTGTTAAAATCATGCCTTCAAAATCATTTTGAAAGTAGTGACTTATGTTATGAACTGGTATAGTTTGTAGGTCGCTTGCTGCATGAAGGAGATATAATGCTTTGGAAAGCATTTACAGTTATATCTGTTAACAGCTAAAAGTACCTGAGGGGTTGAAATGCAAAAGGTTGGTTATCATATTAACAATATTTTCTATGGTTCTTGACAAAGTATATGAAATTATGTTATTTTTTCCCAGAGATGTCTCATATTGGTTGAAAATTGAGCTACAAAATCCAAATGTTTGATTTCTCGGGGTGAATATTTGTCCGCTGTTGTTTGGAGGGAATATGTGAACGGTTTGTGGTCCGTGACTATTGGGAAATTTCTTCCTTCTAATTCCCTGCCAAAAGTGTTGTATCTTTGTTGTGCAGGAGACAATTTCATTAAAAAAAATTATATAGGTGTTGTTTCTTCGTCTAGGGTTTATTGTAATACGGCACCTATCGCATTTTCTGATGCATCTGTTGCGACAGACAATTTCGCCTCTGTATGGATATACTGCAATTTGGTGCAATTCTGTAATTCTTCTTTGGTTTTGTCGAATACTAGTTTCACTTCAGTAGTCCACTGCACATTTTTCTTTTGATTTGCTTTTCAACGGTGTCGTCAATGGTGCAAGTAACTATGAACAATGTGGTATGAAGTAGTAGTAGTAGTAGTTCAGCGTTCCAATAAATCTCCGTAATTGTCTTATGGAGTTTGGCATTGGAAAAGAACGTATGACGTCTATTTTATCAGGCAAATTTCTTATACCTGTGTTGTCTATCCTGTGACCTTGGAAAGATAAAGAATAGACATCAAAAATGCATTTGCTGGGATTTAATTTTAATCTGAAAAAATTGCAAATGTTGTAGAACTTGTCGAATGTGAGACTCGTGTTCTGTTTCGTCGCTGATAGCTATAAGTACGTCGTCTATGCCTCCATTGACAAAATCTAGCCCGCGAAAGAACTACGTCTAGGAAACACTGAAATGTTTGTGCTGCGTTTTTGAGACCAAAAGGCATTTTTTTTTATTAGAAAAGTTCAAATGGCATTCTTATGGATGTCTTTTCGATGTCTTCAGCCACGGGAATTTGGTTGTACGCTCGGATCAGATCTATTTTAGAGAATAATGTTTTCTGTAGTAACGCGGAAGTCAAATCCTGTAGACGTGGGATGGAATACCTATCTGGTGTTGTCATTCTATTCAAAGATCAGTAGTCTCCACAGGGTCTCCAGTTTGGCCGGTTTCTCTTTGACACCGTGTATAACGTCCCAAGCACTCTTTGGCACCATATGTAGCGCCCAAGGAGTACTGGACTGATGGATTATAGTTAAATCCAGCATCCGTTGAAATTCTGCCTTCGCTATTTTAAGTTTATCTGGTGATAACCGTCGTGGTGTTGTATGTACTGGTTGCCCAGTGGTGATTATCCGATACATCGAATTATGTTATGAATTTTTATTCTGCGTCACTCGGTTAGTTATGTCTCCGAATTCCTTTATCAATGTTCTATAGGTGTTGTTATCAGGTAGTGCTGCTCTGATTCCTGTTGATTGGGTATTCGTTGGTGAACCCTCCATGAATAGAGACATTGAGCTGTCTATTAAACGTTGCCTTTAAAAGTCGACGATAAGACCATAATAGCACAAAAAAAATCTGCGCTTAAAATCGGCACTTTGATGTCAGCACTTATAAATGTCCGTGGCAGTGAATGTCTAAGTCAAATATCCAGAGATTTTTCTCTGGAAGTGTTTATAACCGTATTGTTCTCTGCTGTTATGGAGAATTTGTCGGGCGTTCGATTTTGTGTTGCTGGTAAGACGCTTAAATCTACGCCTGTTCCGGCTAGAAATCACAGAGATTGTGTCTGTGATATGGAAAATATTACATTTGAAAGATTTGGATTTGACGATACTAGTCACTCTGTCGCTGTCCACGCTGTAGGACGGTGAAATGTACATGTGGGTGTATATATTTCTTGGCGTTAATTCCATGACGCCAGTGATACCAACAATATTTTCGATCACGGCTTAAATTCCGATGTCTGCAATTGAACCGTTTCCCTCTGCTGTTGTTGTTTCGCCTATGTTGGTGTTGTGATGCGTCCTCTCATGACCGAGTTTGTTTAATACTCAGCGTCATTTTCTTAACCATTTCTTCCAACCTGTCTACCTTTTAATTTTTCGGGCATCGTTGAAGTGTTGACGGTGGGTGTGATGTGGACATTATGCGTATTATCCGCCGTTTCGGCTAACATGTTGAGCTCTGATTTTTCAGTCAGTGGGGTGAGAATTTTGACCGTGTCTATGGGTAGCTCATCTAGCCACAATCGTCGTAGTAGGTTTTCATCTGTAGAGTTGCTACCTAAAAGGTTCCTCATATGTCTTAGTAGCTGTCATAGTGATCTGTCTGCGATCTCTATGTCCTTAAAAAGTTCCTGTATTTGGGCCTGATCTGATTTTCTGATTCTTTTTAGGATGGCTGTTTTTAGAATGCCGTACGGATTTGTGGTCGGGACGTGCTCGATAATGTCGCTGACATCTAGCTATATCCTCTGGTATGGCTTCTACTACATAAACAAACTTTATTTACCGTGAAGTTATCTTTCGGATATGCAGTGAAGCCTGTACTTGGTTGAACCAGGTCCGAGGGTTGCCTTTTTTTCTGTTAAAAGGAAGGAATGGATATGTTTACTCTTGCTTCGTGTCGTTCCGTAGACATGTCTGAAACTGACAATGAAACATCATCCATTTTTACAGTCATGTTCGTTTGTGTGGTCACCAGTTGATCCGAGGTGGAAGTTGATTGGAGTAAAGAAACAAATTAGACACTGGTTTGGAGAAATGACTAAAGATTTATTTTCCTTTACAAGATATGAAAATGTCTCCGGTGAAGTCGCATAGTGTAGCGTTCGAGTGTACGGTGTACGAGGTGTGAAATGTGAGCGTGAAAATGGAGTATGCTTAACCCGGCTGACTGCTTAGTGGCTATCGATTTGGGCTTGTCGCATTGATAGTAGAGTCCGTTCTCTTTCTGTGTTCACAGGAGATCGTTTTCACAGCCTGACGGTCAGGCAGGCAGTCAGCAGTGCTCTCGTATAGCCTCTATGCTTAGCGTGTTTGTGAAGTCTCTCTCTCTCTTCCGCCCGGCTTCTCTTATAGGGAAACGCACGGACGTAGTTGTAGACATCTGTGGCAAGCGACAGTCGCGTCGATAATGGCCAGCACTGGTATATTTGTTTGTTTTAAAATATGTTTTGAGTAGAGTGCGGCGTGTATGGGACTTAGCTAGACGAAAATTGGTGTGCCGTTAGAGATATATGTTTTCTAATAATTGTATAAATTTGGATTTAATTTCTTATCTCTGTGTGTAAATTTTGTTTTTCTGCCACAACTTCGTTGCTGTGGATATACTTATACGCCGTTATCAAATTGATATACGCCTGCTGTCAACGTATATATATATATATATATATATATATATAAACTTATATAAATGGTGGTACTCGCTTGGAAAAACCTCGGATAGCTTAACTTGCAGTAGAACAAATCGGTACCCGAGGAAAAATGGGGAATAAAACAAAAAAAAAAGAACCAAGAACAATAAAGCAAGGCGAAAACAATCGTCTAACCTTCACGCTCCAAGTCCAAAGGAAAAAAAACCCCAAGACGAGTAAAAAGAAAACTACGTAAAGTGCTCAATAGACTAAGTAGAGCAAAACCTAAGATAATCCTAAGGAGCCAGGCAAACCTACCTAGGTTTCACCTAAACGGATCTTCAGGGTAATCCTGGCTCTCTCTATATATAATAAACTAACGCTTAGTACTATTTCTACACCAGCGTAAACATATATATACAATACAACCGTTTTTTTATATATTTTTTTATGATACTGTGTGTTGTCTGTACCGCAAAGTATGCGATCGAAATCAAAATGGTGGTGCCTATGAGAAATCACTGTGGCGTCTTTACGGTCATTTATTTCCAGTAAATGGATATTTCCTATTTTTGCCATAACGCCAGGCGACTGTGCTATGACAATGCGGCGGTGAAAGGGTTAGAATCTAATACCAGCATTTTGCGGGTTTACAGTTAAAGTCACTTGAGAGACGGGTAGGATTAGAAAATTACATTGTTTGACAAATCCGCCCCCCTACCCGCCAACGTTTCGAATGAAAATAAAGTCCAATATTAAAACATCGGCTTGAATCAAATCTGAAAAAGCAAAAAGTTAAAATTAATGTGAAATTTTTACAAAAGCCTATTATTAACCCTTTACTACATAGCCTTTCTACCTTGGCGCTGATAAAGTAAGGAAATTCTATCTGTTTCTCGTTTAAAAAAAAAAACGGCGTCAGTAAATAAATATCTTTGACAAAATTTAAATTCAGGAGTTGAGAAGCGTTACTATAGGTTTAGGTTTGTCTTCCCCTATTTCAAGAGGTCGTTGGCCTCCAGCTTTTGTTTTTAGAAAATTAAGTGAAATGAAGTTTATATAGTACTTGGTTTGAAAGACGAATATTAAAACTGAAATTTCCTGTAGTTTAAGCTTAGTACGGTAATGGATCGAAATGATGAGAAGTAGAAAGATTGTATTGGCCTAAATTTAGAGTACCTGTCTTGAATTATAAAATAATCTGTAAATATTTGGCTAACTGCCATCTACATGAAATTTAGTTTAGTTTCAAGTCTTTTAAATTTCTAAATGCTAATCTTGCAGCATGTATAATTGAAGTCTTCAAAAGTGCCAGAAACCAGTGCCTTCTGTCTGCTGAAAACTGTAGCCAAATGAAGATCGAACTCGCTTACAAATTAGTCTGACATTAACCATAGGAGTTTTTGGTGTTTATTGTTTAAAAAATTGTTTATTGTCTGCGAGGGGATCTTCTTTTAGTTTTGACGTTCGCGTTGTAAAGGGTGTTTCATTAAGACGGATCAAAGTCAGCAGTAAATAAATCAGTGTTATTGGTGAAAATTTATTTATTTCTCTATTGGATCCTGTTATTTAAGTCATGGCAATTATGTGTGAAAAATAATATCGCCCAGATGTCCGCCAAATCTGAAAGAAAGAAAAATCATTAGATGCTTAAACTTAATTCACATTAAAATCGGTCCAAGTTATTGGAACAGCCTTTGTAAAGCTGTATATAGGTAAACCTTCTTTATGTTCTCTTTGCAGTGGCCACTCCTTATTTTTCTGTGGGGTGGACGGGGCCTACTAACAAATCTTATTTTTAGGTTGAATGTTTTGTTGTATTTTTATTTTCGTTATTGGGTTCATCCACTCCCCTTTCATTTCTTGGCATATATTTTTATATACATTCGTTTTAATAGGACACCCTATTTGAATATGCGATGTACGTCGGATGAGTTTCATTCATGAAAGACGTTCATAGTCAAGCGAAAATTCAATTACCCTATTTAAATGCATATTTCTAGTTCGGTTCCCTCGAAATCCATATATGTTATCTTTTATTTTCATTTTTCTTTCTTATCCGAAACATAAATAAAGTAATTTCTAAAGAATTAATAATGAACGTTTATTTTATTTATTCATAATCCGACATTAAAACCACAAATGTGTTTAATTCATTTCTCTTGGAAATATTTTCCCGAATCGCGTTGCAATTAGTAATTCTTCTTCATTACAAACTTGTAGGGTTTCTGTTTTTCTTTCTTCTAAGTTTCGTAGTTTTTGTTGGCTGTTAAATACTTTAAAAAAATGATAGACACATCTTAATAGTCCGAGTATTTCGTTCACTATAAGGCTTCTTAGTCTAGTCGGCACGGTGGAATAATCATAGCGGCTCGGATTGAGGAATTGGAGTTCAAACTCCACTCGGATCCATTACATTCACTTACGTGCTAATACCCTTGGAAAAAGTATGAATCCTCTTATCCCCCAGGTATGGATAAATAGCAGGACAGACTGGGTTCTATAGCCTTGGGTGGCAAGCAGTCTAGGAGAAGGAAAAACTTTAAATTCAAACCGGCCTGGAGAGGGTTGGGCTCCGTCAGGCTATCTTGTCCAAGAAACACCAGTCCTACTGCGGCTGCAGTACACATGGTGACCCTACGGGTCACGGCATTAAAAAAAATCAAACCACAACAACTCTAGTTTATAATAGTTTATATACTAGTGATGTTATTTGAAGAATATTGGAGGTGTAAGGCAGTATAAAAGAAAGAACCAATAAAATACCCCAGACCCAGGCGATATCTAATTTGCCCTAAATTAATGGGCTCGGCATTTTGAACGAAAAAAAAAAAACAAAAAAAAAAAAAACAAAAAAAAAAAACAGCGCTTCTGTTCACTTTGGATAAACGCCAAGTTTTTACTAAGGCGGGAAATTATTTCTTGTACTCGCGGCCATCTCGTGTCCAAGGACCAAAATGTCTCGCCAGGCACTGTTATTAGCAGATGATTGATTCGGTAGAGAAGAAATTGGGTAGGTTAAAAAAAAACAAAAACACTTTGGCAAAGCACTCTCTTAGAAATCAGAAAGTTATAACTTTTATTTGAATTGCAGGAATGAAGAGTTACCATTATTTCCATGCGAACTGATCCACATTTTTGTTGTTAATATCAGATTAAAGCGTTGTTGGTTCGTGAATTAAATGGCACAGTAATTTGAATTCAATCACTGGACTGATAAATTAAATAATAACCCGACGAGATTGTTGGGGAAAGATTCTATGGGGCACTGTTTTTTGATTTAAAAAAAAAAATGAGAGAAAAGAATTTTGCGTGTTCAAATAAAATAATGATATTTATTTAAACGTAAGAAGACATAAAAATTTTAACTGTAATTACTTATCATGAAATGAAAGTTAAAAAGTTCTTCTCTTTGACTGTAAGGAAAAGAACATGAATAGTCTTTCAGTGAGGAAGAGAGAAAGTGGAGTTGCGAGGCAAGATCAAAGGGGGTCCGATGTTGCTTTGGTGAGAAAGACAGTACGACAAGGTTGACTCATCTCTCTTGACTGCGGTCAGTCTTTCTGCCGAGTTGAATAAATGTTTGGTTTTTATTGTTTTGTGTTGTAGGCTCCAGAAGCCCGTGTTTGTTTACTGGCGGGGGCTGATTTAATTGGTTATTTATTTTTATTAAATTAAAAATTTGAAGTATGTTTGAAAGACTGTGCGGAGGCCTTGCACGGTGTATTTAATTTTGTCATTTGTTCCTTTGATTTGATGCTGTTCACTTCCACCTACTCTACAACATATCTCCAGACATAGTCAGCTGGACGAGAACAATTTGATCCCGTAGATTAAAGGGTTCAGTTCGAATTTCCCTGATGGAGACTGGCACAGATCATTTTTTTTTTTGTCTTAGTCCAATGTATGTTTGGAGGCCCACTATAAACACAGCCTTGTGCTACATTCGATTAGAGCGGGCACGCGGGTAAATATCCACCCACCAGTGACGCTTATAAACTCATTTACTCAGTTGTCGTAGTCAACCAACAACTGCCCCGCCACAGGCCATAGAGTTGCAGCGAAAATGCTCTTATTCTCAATGAGTTGACTCCGAGAGGACAATAAGACAAAATAAAACTTTGAATAATCCTACTCTATCAAATATACAAAACTGCACTCGTAAATATTGTGGATTTTTAAAAGTATTTTAGCTTTGCGTAAGTTCTGGTTTTCAAAATAAATATTATGGCTGCTTTTGGTTTATTTATTTTTAATTATTTAAATTCTGAGGTAACCATCCTGTACACACACACACAATGCATTCATGTAATGCTATCATTTATCTTTTTTTAGGTGTGTTATTTAGTATGACGTTTCAAACGACTTATGTACCAACTGATTTATCTCAGATCTCTCATGTACGCTCTGAACTCCGACTTCAGACTCGGCCTTGCGTCATATTCCGTCATTCGAGTGGACGTGTAGAGAGAGGTTTACAAACTTTACATTAACTTTTACTCACGTGTGACATGTAGTTTGATTTGAAATTTTTTTTTCATTTTGATTATATTTTTGCTCAAATTCCGAAACTTCGTGTTGAACTTTGAATTTATTTATTTCATTTTTTGTTTTCAGAAAAATCTAGTTGAGATATTCGAACTCTATTTCGTTTTATTTCGGATGCGATGCATTACTTTTTAAATCCAAAGGAGGACTTTGGATTTAGTGAGTTTAAACGTCCCCGCTTTCTTCTTTTTCGGTTGTTAAAATAATAAAAAGGGGGCGATATTGTGAACTTTGAAAGCAACGATCAGTTTTCAAATTTGCGTGACGACTAATCTTTATTGTTAAGAAGCCGATTTTAAAAGCCAAAGTAAACATTTAAATAGAAAAACCAAAATATTTCTCTTCTACTATCATACAACCCTCTCCCTCTTCTTCACACATCAGATAAGCTTTTTGGGGGTTTTTTTTAGTTTCGAGTTTCAGACATTTCTCGCATTAACAAATATGGCATCACACTAGACGATTTTCTTTATAATAAATGAAAGTAGATTTTAGTTTTTAAAAGACTTCCTCTTGTAATTCAAAAGAATTGTTTTATCTTTTTCACTTTTTTTTTTCCTGAAACGTCTCAAGAATAGCTTGAAATTCGTTAATTTGCAGGCGTCAACATTTCAGGCGTCAACATTTCACTAACATATGGCGAAATCACAGTTTGTAATTTTGTAAATTTCTCGAATTTAAAAAGTATTTCTTTTTCGTTTTATTTTATATTTTTTAAGCTCATAGCTTTAATTTTTGGTTTCGGCAACTCATTCTTGATTTTATTTCTAGAATTCCCACAATTGACGTTTTTCCCTTCCTTTTTCTTGTTTCCTTTTTTCATTTTTCCCTTTTTAATTCAATGTTTGTTTAGAGAATAAATTGAAAAATCCAAACTTATACTCTGTAGAGGACCCCCTGGAGATGAGGGCAATATAAAATGGCCTAAGTGCCCCTATAAGAAATGAGGGGCTGCGATAAGTCTAAAACATGATGTGCCCGTAATTTAATGGCCCATGGCGAGTTGACATGCCAAGGTCAAATTATGAATGCATGATTCGACATTGATGCATTTTCCTCCAGATATGGATTAAATAGCCTCTACGCACAAGCCACCAATCTGCCACTGGCGTTTACTACTGGCAGACCACTAGAGGCCCACTGGTGGCCTGCCGGTGGCTGCTACCAGAGGACCACTGGCATTGCCATCTGTAGCCTGCCAGCGGACCACAAGTGACTTGTGTGTAGGGGCAGAGTAAGTTAGACTCTCTTGCTTTGGATGGCAGCCAGTTTAGGAGAAAAAAAAATTCTGGATTCAAACCCTTGTAAATAAAGTGAATTGGGTTATTTAGCCTTGGTAGGGCAACTGATCTAGACAGACAACTCTGAATGCAAAACTTTTTTACCTGAGACACACCCACTACTATAACAGCTGCAGTACATGGGGTCCCCCTATGGCCATAATAAGTTATGAAACTCATGATTGTAAAAACTTTGAAAAAACAAAACGTGTTAAGGAATAAATATGCTCAATTTAAAAATCATGTAAAAATGAATCTTGATTTTCATAAATATCTTGGGGTTTTTTTTTAAGCAAGAAATAATGGCACTGAATTTGAAATACTTTGGAATAACTAGCTGAATTGATAAGCCCACATTTTGGGGCTTTGAAACTTGAACAGATATGGGGGATCCTTCGCAATAATAGATTTGATGATCTAACTGCCAAAATGTAGGCTTGAGTAGATTCTGGTGAGCCCAACAAGCCAATGCAGCTGGAGCTTTGGGTGCTGCAAACCTCCCAAGAAAATTTACAAATTTGATCAATTACACAGTGATTTTGAAGCCATATGAAAAATGGCTAAGAGCGTTGGCTTCTTCAACCCACTGGCTTATGATTCTGTCCCAAAAATGACCTTATTTTAACAAGCACTTTAAAAAAAGAAAATCCTCAATTTTGTTGACAAATTCACTCATTAAAAATAGTTGCTTAAGCTTCATTAGTTTCATAGTAGATCCGCCATTGTTGTGTTATAAAAATTCTGTCTTTACTGCTATTAGAATTCGTTGCGTGTCTCTCTCTAGATGTAATCATTCGAGTGATTGAAAGTATTAATGTATTTATTCCATAAATCCATGATATCAAATTTATATATAAGATAACTCTTAAGAATAATAAGAAAGTTGTCCTGGAATTGTTAGCATATTTGAAACAATATCAAAAATCATTAGAAGTGAGATGGGATGAATTTGAAAATGCTGGTGATTTGAGTTGTACTGTTACTCAATCCCCAAGAATAATTACGACATATTTGCGATAAAAACATGTGAAACATCAGAAAAAGGAAACAAATAATAAAAAGACACAGAATTTTTGCAAATTTGTAAAAAAAAAAAATAAAATAAAAATCCTTGAAGAACTGTACATACTTTACAAAAAAAAAAATAGCAAAATGGAAAAAAAATATTTATATGGCATAGACCTTTTAATACATTAACCACCAGTCTGTTGATCTACTGCAACAAGAGCAGTATATTCGCAGTAATTACATATCTAGATTTGATGTGTGGAAACTCCCCATAATAATGACTGCTAAAAATAGTAGGACTCCGCTGTTGACACTGAATAATGATAGTCATATTTTGATGATCCATTCTATGACTTTTCAAATGTCCTGTCCATATTGAAAAAGATGATCTCTTCTTCCAGAAGCATAAAGCAAAAAAAATAGAAATCTACAGCAAACAAAACTTTTTCTTTGTTTTCAATGATTCTAAGCGGTAACAAAGAAGAGCTTCTCTAGGTGCAATCTCCCTTCATTACATGGGGAATTTTTTTGTTCTTGCTTACAGCAATATTTTCTCCTTTCTCACCTCACTCTGTCTTTGAGGCATTTGTTTCTCAATCCATTTACTCAATCTTGTCAAGTACGTTCTCTCTCTCTCTTTCTATATGCCATGACCTTTGATATTGTCAGCCATGGTTCTCCACAGTTTTCTGTCTTTTGTTGACTCTCCTTTCTCTTTGTTTTATTTGTTCCTCCATTTATTTGTGCAAAGCTGTAATGACTTTTCAAAATGTTGGCAATCATGGTTCACCATGCCTTCCTGTCTTTTGTTGTCCTTAGCAATACTCTCTTGTATATAACCCTTCTTTATGGCGCTCGTCTCTCCATCTATTTGCACAATGAGGTTACTTGCTGTTTTCCTCCGCTTCTCCTGCCTGTAATGTACATGTCAAATCCTCCAATCTGCCTTTACTTACTTGGTCAAATTGTCAAAAGTTATAAACAATCACTTTTATAGTAAATTTCTTTAGGTCCTGAAACAAGCAGGATGATGTAATTTACCTCAGGTTTTATTAAAGGACATATTTTCAGAAAATATTCTTTTAAAACAATTATAATATTCATTGTTTTTGGTTGAAATAATAAAAACATTTCATCTTAGGACTTCAGACAAAGTATGACATTTACTATTAATTAATGAAAGTAACATGTGAGTAGAAATAAAAGCATTGGTAGTTGTAAGATGAAAACTTTAAACAAAGATCATGTGGCAATTGCTACATGATATAGCAAGCTCTAATGATAGTGGTGCAAGTTTTAATTTAATCCAAAGTGACTATTTTGTTTTATATTTCAGCAGTTTATTTTAAATGATAAAGATTAAATTTATTCCTTTTAAGGAAAAAAAAAATTATTTTACACAACAAATATTTATATTTTAACATAGTCTGCTTTTTTGTCAATGCACTTAATACAACATTTTCTATAGATCACGTAGATCAAATTTTATACAGTGAACATTTCAGATCAGAATTCAGTTACTATATTAGTTAACAAAATTATTAATCCCCCTCCTTATATATTTTTAAAGTAAATCTTACTATTCTATATCTTTGAGATAAGGTATTATGATTACTTGCATTATTTACATTATTCGGACTGTTATCTTAGTATGGTAGACTAAGTATCTTTGTTATAAAGACTGACACATTTTTTAAAATCTTTTTTTGTTTAATTTTCAAACTCATTTTTTCTTATCTTCTTTATCTGTTTAATTGTTCATTTTTAATCATTGTCAATTTCCCCAGCCTTGAGACTTTTTCCATGTAGCCATTGTGAATTAATTTTATTTTTCAAATCAAGCTGATGGTAGGGATTCTTTTTTTTTTTTGTTTTTGTTTTTTTTCACTTTGAGATACTTCAGTATTGCTTCCCATTTGTAACAATAAGTGACTTATTATTTATATCAGTAATCAGTCAGTGATAAGAATTCGTCCCTACATCACCACACACACACTCTCACACTCATTATTCTGCATTGAATGTAAAGGTACCTGCATTTCCCCCCAAAATTAAGTCTTGAAAGGAATATTTTAAGGAGTCAACTATTCAAAGAGAAATTAGAAGACATAATTTTGTTCTATACAATGTGCCTTTATATATTCATTGGTCATACACCTTGATCTCACCTTCTTGATAATAAGATATACCATTGTTATAACAACAACATTTCATTAAACATAACCATAATAACGGAGTATCTCATTAGTAATTTGGGATTAAGCTAATGATTTATTTTGTTTTATGCTAACTTTCATTGCAAAGAAATTTATTTTTTAATAAAGTAAATTGACATATAAAAAATAAGAATTTTGATTTACTTTATTAAAAATAATTAAAAATAAAAAACTGCTTCATTTTGTTTTGCATTTTTCAATTTAATTTATTAAAAAATAATTAAAAACAAGTGCATTTTATTGAATTATTTTTCATATGTCAATTTACTTTATTAAAAAGTAAATTTCTTTATGATTTACTTTATTAAAAATAATTAAAAACAAAAACTGGTTCATATTTTACGTAATACTTTTTCAAATATTTTATTTGAAGAAAAATATTATTTTTAATCCTTAATAAATTACTTTTATTTGGTTCTAAAAAAAGTTATGTTTTACTGGTGCTGAGTTGTCTCGGTCCTGAGTTGTCCTGGCACTCAGTTGGCAGTTTTGAGTTGTCCCTTCCCACAAAATTTGACCTAAATAAACCCACATTTAATATCTGCATTGAGTTTAAGAAAAAAAAAATTAAAGATGAAATGAGAAGAAAAAATTTAGAAAATGAACTTTTTCTGAGATGAATAATTTAAGAAGTTAATTTTTAATTTGTTATGGTGAAGAATGAGGTCAGACTATAAATCTGTATAAAATTGATGTCTTTCTAAAAAATCAGAAAATAGGTTTCCCAAATCCAGTAACTGTTATTGCTCTTTCCAGTATTCATATTCCTTCCTAACCTTTTCTTTGAAGCAGTGTAGAATGCCAACATCTTGATTATATCATTATTTTCTTTTCGAGTTACACATGCTATCCATTTTAGTTGTTGCTGCTGTTGGAATTCCTCAAGTGATGGTGTTTGTTTTCTGGTACAGTTCTTTATTTCTGATTCTGTAGCACAATATTCAAAGAAAAATGATCTTTGCCGATTTCCACAGGTTTCACCCACTCAAAACCATTTTTAATTACCAATCTTATAAAGCAGTTGTATACAACTGACAGTTTAGATATTTCTGAACAAGTTTGGTGCCATGCATGACATCCATATTAAGGTCTCAATAGAACTCCTAAAACCAGATCTGTCAAGTCTGAAAAGAGGCAAAAGAATTAAGACTATAAAAAGATTTTCATTAAAAAGAAAAACTGGTTCTCAAAAATAAATAAATAAAAAACATGGTAATATTAGCCGTTTCCTTATAAGGAAACATTTGGTATTCATTGACTGAGTAGCCATTGCTAGTTTCAGTTGAAATTTAAAAATCTTTCTCTTAAAACAATTTTTCAGGAAAATAGGTTTCTCAAATCCAGTAACTGTTGCTCTTTACAATATTGATGGTGGTTTCCTTCCTAACCTTTTGTTTGAAGTAATGTGGAATGTCAGCATCTTGATTATATCATTATTTTCTCTTCAAGTTACATGTGATATCCATTTTATCTGTTGATGGTGTTGGAAGTTCTCAAGTGATGTGGTTGCTCTTATTTGGTACAATTCTTTGTAATTCTGTGATGCCAGTTCATCAGGTTCAAAGAAGGATGGTCCCCTCTAAGCACCATTCGCTTTAATCCATTTTTAACAATTGATCTGAGAATGCAGTTGTATAGAGATGACAGTTAAGATATTTCTGAACAAGTTTAGCACCATGCATGATATCCATATCAAAGTTTTAATCTGACAGGGCGATTTAAGAACATGACTCTGGTTTTGAGGTGACATCTTGAAAAAATATCTTTCAGGAAATTAAAAAGAGAACTGAAAAATTATTTTTTGCACAACATAATCATTTTCAATCATTTTCAATTTGCCTTTAAATCACATTTTATTCATTTATTTCTTCACAAGAGTTTCTGGGTCAGGTAATTTACCTTCTGTCACTGGAGAGTTCCTTGAAAATGTGAGCAGTAAAGTTTTGCCTAAAAACAATGAAGGAAAATTTTGCATAAATCTCTCACCAAATTCAGCTGCAATATGCCAAAATTTAGCAGAGATAAATTATTAAGGCAAAGGCAGACAAAACATTTTGTTGCTTGCTGTAATCAATAAAAGATTTTAATATATCGATGTAACATCCAGTTGACAGTATGTGGTCAGCCATTTTGTAGCAGATATATGACATTTCTGTTGGTAAGCAATGGGTAAATTAAATTCAAAACCTGTGGAACATGTGGGAATTTGTTCATGTTGACAACATAGAGATAGAAACATGTTCAAATTTTTTTTTTTTTAAATTTATCCAACTGGCTTATTGTGGGATATGAATATAAGGAGAGGCTGTTGGAAGTGGGTATTATGCAGATAATGAGGCTAGATAATGAAGAGGTTAAGATTGTATTGTTCAGGAAAGCATCCATGTGGGAGCCTGCTCCACAAAGTAGCATTTCCTGGTGGGGGGGGGGAGTTTGCTCGGAAGTTCCTCCTTAAAATTGGAATGCAGAGGAAATGAGGGTGACCCAAACTCCTTGGATATAACAAGGCAAGTATTAGCTGTAAACGTCCGAACTAAAATAATAATAATTATTCATTCTAGTATCTTTATAGGGTTTGACTTTGTCAGTATAAAGGTTTTATCTGTGAATTGTTTTTTACTTAAATTTGTTGTGTGGGATTTAAAAGAACAAATTATATAAATCTCTTTGGCCTTTTGTGATGGTTGACTACAAGTGTAAAAGTACTTTTCCTGTCTGGGAAGATAAAGTAGTTATAAGAGAGTAGTTTGTCCAAGGATTCATTCACTCATTCTCTTTTCTATTGCCCATTGTGACATGACAGAAATCAGGGAGAAGGGAATCCATGCCTTTCTCAAGGATATCAGCATGAAGTGAACATAAGCAGTTTTGGTTGACAGTGGAACTTGATTTGCTAATTCTGTTTTCCATGATGAAACTGTTCAGCCATACTGCACCTCCACACACACACACACACACACACACACACACACACGTATAATTTTATACATACATACGTGTACACACATGTATAATGGTTGGCTACTTGTTTAAACATTTGCACATCTGCTAGGACAGCTAGATAATCCCTGTTTTCAGATACCATCTCAGGTGCATTTGTGCTTTTTCAGATACCCACTGAGTTAATCTGTAGTTAATACCGTAGCTATACTGCACAATCCTGAGTTATAGTCTCTGGGAGAGAATATAGAATCTGGCAGGATAAGTAATTGAACAAAGCCATTATAGTCAAACCCTCGGTTGTCAAGGAGAAATTTGTTACAGATTCTGTTTACAATTTATGACAGTGTTCACAATAAGTTTGTAAAGCAATTAGAAGACTTAAAGAAAAGTAAAATTGTTTTCATTTGTTCCTGGTAGGTTTTCAATGAAAAAATACAATTATTTGATGAAATTCATTTTTCAAAACACACAAATAACTTTCTTTCCTTGACATTAATAAGGTAGGAATTGTAGTCTCAACCAAACGTTTGCAAATGCAAAGTGTTACTGTAAAAGATATTTTTGCCTTGCTGAATAGAATTACACATGATTACGATGAAAATGTAGGAAATATTTTTATGGAAAAATTGAACAAGGCCATTACGCTCAAATCCTCTGTTGTTGATGAAAAATTTGTTAAGGATTGTGTTTCCAATAAGTTTATAAATCAATTAGACAACTTAAACAAAAACAAAATAAATTTCATTTGTTCCTGGTAGGTTTGCAATGAAAGAATATAATTGTTTTGTGAAATTCATTTTTTAAACATCTGACATCTATTTTCAAAGTACACAAATATTTTTCTTGCCTGGACATTAATAAGATAAATTACAGTCTTACGCAAACAGTTACAAATAATAAGTGTTCATATAAAAGATATTTATACATTACAGTCACATTCCATGTGAGATTTCTTTGTAAAAACCTTTCCATGTATCCAATAAAACTGCATGCTATATTTGAGGGTTCTATATGAAAGCACCTGGCTGCCTATAATAAACAATCAGTCTCTTCCCAATGATATACACACACAGAGGTTGGTTTTGAATTAAATTTTCCTCCTCCCAGACCGGCTGACCTACCAAGGCAAAAGAAATCGGTTTGCCCCTTGATTTAACTCATAGCTAAAGGAAGATAGATTCATACCTTTTCTAAAGACATAAGTGCCAAGGGAAGAAAACAGAATTTTGATTAGTAGACCAATTCCACTTTCTATGTCAATAATTATTACACCACCTGCACATCCAAAAGAAATAAAATAATACACTGATCATTTTCAAAGAATCTTTATATCATAAATTCAGATAAAAATATTGTATATAAATATTTGTCATACATTGCCTTCAGTGACATTTGGACTTGCATATCATATAAATTTGCTTAAATTTAATAATGAAAATGATTTCTGCCTATATCTAGCTAGCTATGCATCTATAACCATCTATGTGACTCTCTCTGTCACTCTCTCTCTCTCTCTCTCTCTCTATATATATATATATATATATATATATATATATATATATATATATATATATATATATATATATATACAGTGTAACCCGTATATAAGAGAGTTGTCGGGATCGGAGACGAAGTCTCTTATACCCGGGTTTCTCTTATATCCGGGTTTGGTCTATTATATATACATTAACACAGGCTCTAATTTGGGACCTGATAAAATCTATCTTATATCCGGGTTTCTCTTATATCCGGGTCTTATATCCGGGTTACACTGTATGTATATATATATATATATATATATATATATATATATATATATATATATATATAAAGACATTTATGATATGTTTGCACTAAATATTATAGCTCTTTCTAATACTGATGGGAGTTTCCTTCCAAACCTTGAGTTTAATGTATTGTGGAAAGTCAAGATTTTGATTATATTCTTTATTTTCTCTTCTAGTTATATGCGTTAACCATTTTAATTGCTTCTTCTGTTGGAAGTGTTCAAGTAAGGTCAACTGAAATTTATAAAATTCTTTATTAAAAGAGTATTGCTCAGGAAATTAGACTTCTCAAGTGCACTAAATGTTATAGCTCTTTCGAATACTGATGGGAGTTTCTTTCCAAGTGTCGGAAGTTAACATCTTGATTATTTAGTTATTTTTGTTTCTAGTGCTATCCATTTTTGTTATTGTTAGAAGTTTTCAGATGATGTGTTTTTTGTTATTTGGTAAAAAGCTCTTAGTGATTCTGTCGTGCCAGTTGAGAAGGTCTGAAGGATTGTCTTTAAGATTTAAAGGATATGAGACCATTTTAGCTACTGATCTAAGAAAACAGATGATTAGTTTAGACATTTCTGAATGAATTGGATGCTATGCATCATCCCAAGCAAGGCAATAAAGCTGCTACGACGCAAGGGGTTACTGAGTGTTAGAGAATATGCGAAAAACTACTATTAAGGAGAAAGGAGACTAAAAGAACAGGAATTAAGAAAACAGAAGGTAATGATTGATATTGCATTTATATTTTTGAAGGTCAAAGTTGACTGGGAAGCAAGAAGCCACGAGAGTTCCACAAGCAAGAAGTGTGATGGGAGAAACTGCTAACATAGAACTTACAGTTCCATCTAGCCATTTTGACTGTAAATGATGAGACCTTGCCGCCAATCTAGTACTGTGCTTACATTCATAAAGTTTAGGTACCATAGCAAAAAGTTTATCAGGACATGAAAATATTTATAGAAAAAGCACAAGGAAGCTATGTTCTGGCAGTGAGAAAAGGACTGATGCCAAGATGCTAGGTCGGGACCAATAACATTGCCAATTCTTCTTTGCATTTGATCAAGAATCTCTAAATATATAGGTGTACCAGACTAGATGTGGCAGCAATATTCAAAGCAAGGAAAACGTTGACTTATAAATATGTAAGTTAGATTCTGTTGAGAAAAATTGTCACGCACGACATAGTGAACTAACTTTCTTATTTCTCATGTTAAGTAAGTCACTTGATGTCACTTGTATTTTTGATCATCATTGGTCATTTTCAAGGTAAGAAATAGCCAGTACAGTGCTTGTGTTGCCAACAGTCCAAAGTTTGAAATGAACAAATGGAATAAATTTAATATCAAATGGCAAAAACCACTTTACAGTTTAAAAGGGTTCTCAACACATGAGTGCTTTGATTGAAACAAATTTTATTAATTGTTGGTTGCTTTCTTTTGGTGTAAAGTGCCTTCAAAATTTATAAGCCTTTTTTGCAGTTGGAATGGCAAAGTACTGTTGTATTGTCTCCCCAAATCAAACAGAAGTGGTGCCAGAGAGTTGTGTTTATGTTTGTCGCTTAGAGAGAAATGACAGCTGAATCTTCTTGAGAGAAATGTTGTGGTCCAGTATATATTAATGTCTTTAATCAACAGAGATGCATTCTGTTAAAAATAAAAGAGAATTTGAATACAGCACTAGTCATTTGCAAAGTAGTTTTTGTGGAAGTGTTGTTAGTAATCACAAGGTTGAAAATTTAAAAACATTTGTAGTCTATGATAAATCTTAGATCATTTTTTTTTTAATTCTCCAGATGTTATGTATCTATGGATTGTATTTTTTATTTGCATGCAGTAAAATAATTAAATATTTTTATTATGGTTTCAGTTAGATTTCTTACGTATTCTACTGTGATTAATTGACTGTAAAAAGAATTCTAATTATTTATTCATTGACAAAAGTGATTAGGAAAGCAATTGTTACTAAGTGTTCATTTAATATTGGATAATTCTTTGTAGAAAATTGTTGTAGTGGTGATTAATTTTGCACTGTTGATAAGTGATTTGCAACTGTTATTGGTAAAGGCATTCACTTTGATTGTTGAGGAGACAGGAAGTTAATACAGGCAGCTTCTTGTATGTTCAAGTAATAAAGTCCTGATCATTAAAATCAATAAGGACATCAAAGAAGGGATTTTTTTTATTGACACTGAGTTTGTATATAAAACTAAGTACAGAATTGCTTTCAAGGGTTGGTTTTAGTTATTTAGTCTGATCAAGATCTTTTGCAAAAACTAATGTTGTCAATTTACTGGACATATATAGAGGGCTGATCTGTTGCCTTGGAGATTTTATTTTCAAGGTGGGCCATACATTAATTTAAGAAAAAAGGTCCTCAGTGAGTTCCCATAGTGATTCCATCAATTTGTGTGTGTATATATTTCTTAGGTTATCAAAGATGGGGACTTATGTGGCACATACTTGCAAAAGTTTTGGCTTGATTTTAAAAGGGGAGAGAGAAGAATGGTTATAAATATTTTGTATAATAATATTGAGGTCATCATTAACAGAAAAATTGGTAAATAATTTTTGAACATCAAGTGAAACTAAAATTTGTTTGTTTGGCATAATAGAACTTAGAATATGAATTTGTCTGTGGAATTGTATTTTTTTTTTTTGTAAATCAAGTGCATCTAATTGATTCAATGTTATAATAATTTGTTGATAGGGGTGGGCACTTGTGATATAATTTGTTGATAGGGGTGAGCACTTGTGATATAATTGGGTGTAAAGTGGAACCAGGTTCATGAATTTTCACATTACCATAACCAACTCCAGATTGGTAAACTTTTTTTAAAATCATTTCTCCCCCAAGCAAGGAAATAAAGCCACTAAGATGCAAAGGGTTACTGAGTGTGAGAGAATATGAGGGAAAAACAACACTATCAATGAGAGAGAACAATAAAAAAAACGGTAATTAAGAAGACATAAAGATAACAATTGACATTGCATTTAAACTTTTAAAGATCAAAATTGAGCAGAAAGCAAAATGCTGGAAGAGTCCCAGAAGTGAGAAGTGTGAGAAAAGAAACCTAGCATAGAACTTTTGGTTCCATCTCGCTGTTTCAACTGTAAAACGATGAGACTTTGTCGCCAATCTAGTACTGTGCTTAAATTCATGAAAGCTAGGTACCAAAGCAGACAGTTCATCAGAACAATTACCATGAAAGTATTTATAGAAAAGGCACAGGGAAGCTACATGACAGCGATGAGAGATTGATTGAAGCTACTTATTAGCGTAAATATGTTAGCTGACTTGTGTTTTCAAAATGTGGTGTTTTTTTTTCTTTTAATTTAGTGTGATCAACAAAAGTTTCTTGAAGTTTTGAATTGTAATCATTCCTATTTAGAAAAACAAAAATGTTGGATTTCTCAGCATTTCTGATTATGATATATGTAATCTGTATGTGTGAGTGTGTCGAAGTGTCTCTATATATGTATATGTTTGCGCATATGTATATATGATAATGTACCTATATCTATTTATAGCAAATAATTATAAATATCCTAATTCTATTAGTAATGCTTGTCTTAATTCCTCACCAATGACATTCGCTTTTTTTTTCCTGATTTTTTTATGCAAAATACCAAGAATGTTTCCTCAAACTTAGTAAAACAATTTTTAGACAAAAATTCTTTTTACCAGAAGTATTTGTTAATATAAAATAAAAAGTAATTCAAGTTAAACAATAAAGTTGGGGAGAAGCAGTAAAGTCAGTTGAGCAAAGACAAGAGAAATAAAAACCTTGTCTACATTTAACAGATTCAAATGGAATTCAAATGAAAAGATTACCATGAATATTTTTCCTCTCTTCAAAGTATTTACCAATGCCATTATGTCAGTAACCATTAAAGGGAATGGATATTTGGACATGAATCCACCATTTTATGATGGGCTAGGGTTAAATATCTCAGATTTGCAAGGCATATTTTTTTTAGAAGTTCTTGTGTCACTATAAAAACAGTCATTACAGTGTGTGTGTGTGTGTGTGTGTGTGTGTAATTGCTGACCTAAAAACCATATATATATATATATATATATATATATATATGTGGTAGAGTTAAGTTATTGAATTAGTATTTAATGAAATGTAAAACATTGGATTGAACCTTGCAAGAACGAGTCCAGCTTACCTCGTTACGAATTCCAGGAAATAGCGCAAATCAAAACCGGATGTAGCAAAATACAAGACTATATAGGAGGGAAGGGGGGAAAGTCCTTATTTCATTGGCTGATGTTGACTGACGTATGTCAATAAGAACGGTCGGAATCCTAGCCATATTTTATTTATCTTTTTTGCAATGTCGAAGTGCGTAGCAAAACGCTATCAAGGAGGCGGCCTGAATCTTGTGGAATTAGTTCGGGGTTGCTGTTGGAGCCGATATGATGCAAAACCCGAAATCGGCTATGAAGACAGTGCATCACTGAAGACCTTCCTTGTTGCATCTGAAATGTATTACTCTTCTATATATATATATATATATATATATATATGTGTATATATAAATAAAAAGAAAGAACAGTAAGATATAAAATCCGGTGTTCTTATAGATATTTTTATTTTTATACAATAATGCTCAATGTAAATTTACAGAGCATTAATATTATAAATTAATTGATTTAAAATGTTTTTTTTTTCGCTACACAGTAATAACCATGTTTCAAAAATGGAAGCTAAAGCCCTTGAATTTAATTTTGTTATTAAACCAAAGACATTAGTTCCAATTAAATTCAAGGGCTTTAGCTTCCATTTTTGAAACATGGTTATCACTGTGTAGCGAAAAAAAAAACATTTTAAATCAATTAATTTAATATATATATATATATATATATATATATATATATATACACCAAGTTACCCAGAATTGGTATGAGAAGCATTTCAGAGATTTCAGAGGAATAGTGTGGCCACGGCACTCACTCAACATCATCTCAAATGAACACTTATAGCATATAAGTATCATAGTGGTTAATATGTTTATTAACATACAAGATCCTGCATCTACAAATATTAAGCAATTGTGGACAGGTATCAAGATGGCATTGCTTAAACCACTTCTAGAATCGATATCACATTAAGTTGCTGCATTTTGTCAGGCAAGAGGGGAAGTCTTACATGATAATATGCATCTATCCTATAACTGTCAGTGCATATATAAAGTCCTTTTCAAAAATTCTTTATTGTATGATAGTATTGTGTAATAGTGTGCATTAGTCATGAATGCCATGTCAGAGTAGCAAGTTGCGATCAAAGATAGAATTTAAGGCAGTTGCATTCTAAGTGAGATTCCATATTTATGGTAGCAAGATGTGTTAATGTTTGTATAGGATTTAAAGAATGTCTGGTAGCAGTTTTGACATGCCTAAAGGCAAGACGAATGTGTTTGATGAGCAAATACCAGGACAACCAATTTCAGGAGAATGAAGAGAGGTTGTGATGAGCCAAGAAAATCAATGAATTAAGCAAAGAGTCTCTGAAGTAAAATAAGGCCTGAAAGAACATTTTCTTTTTGTGTGTGTATGTGTGTATGCATAGGACAATGCAAGTCTACATTGCAGTCAGTACGTGGTGCAAACACTGAGAAGTCTGAAATTTACATGATTTGTCAGTGTCACATTTTGTGGTGGTCCCAGAATGAAAAAGTGCTGAAAGACTAACATTTTTCATTCAGTGCTGTCTGTCAATTGTGGATCAAAAGTGAACCATTAACTTTCTTCATAGATGCAATTAAAGAGCAGAGAAAACATTTGTTTAAAAATCTAAAACTAAATGGTGAACATGTTGATAAATAAACTTATAATTTTGAAGGGGATTAATTTTACTCCATTTTAAGATACACCTTTTATTATATCAATGCTTCAAATTTGTCTTAGAGGATTGGAGACATCAAACAAGACTATGCACACATGTGTGCTGAAAAAGTTCTTGGTGTAACCAAGATAGGATTCCAAAATGTTTGGTCATTTGATCAAAATTTGGAAAGTGCAGTGTGCCAAGAATTTTCAGTACCTCCTCATATATATATATATATATATATATATATATATATATATATATATGTGTGTGTGTGTGTGTTCAACTTATAATTCAACTGTCTATTTAGTCTTTTATTATATTCTTCCAATTTAAATAGCTCAGAATGAGTAAGCACAGAGTTGCGTTCAAATTCCAGCCGGGTTCGTTACATTCATTTACATACAAATACTCTTACAAAAAGTATGAATCCATCTCTTCTCCCCCATCTATGGGTTAAATAGTAAATCATTGTAAAAATAAAAAGTAAAAAAAAAAATCATTGTTATTCTCAAAAAAATTGTTAATGCAATATTTACTTACAAAGAAAAACAAGAATTGCTCTTACAGTCTGAAATGTTTGCTGGCTTTAAATAACCTGCAAAGGGTTGATAAGCCATAAAAACAAGTGAGTCAATCCAATTTTCAAATAAGATTTTGTACATCAGGATCAAAATTGTAAATAAACTTTCTAAGGTTTGTCTTTCATTCTGTTTTATTCCAGTACTTTTCAACTATTCTGGTATTTTGCATGCATATTTTGTATGTATGTTAAATATTTTATACACATTTAAAGATGCCATCTCCTGTGGTATCTTATTTGCTACACTGACAACACTCAGTTCTTGATAATGACTGTGACAATCAAAAGTATCTTAACAAAACCCAAACTTCAGACAGTTTATCAACAATTTTGATCCTGATGTAAAACATTCAAAAATTGTAAAAATACAATAAAATATTAAACTCAAAGCTAGCCAGTTGAATTTAACAAAACTTAGATGACTTCTTGCCACTTAAATACATTGTGTGTATATCTGTGTGTGTGTGTGTGTGTCTCTCTCTCTCTCTCTCTCTCTCTCTCTCTCTCTATATATATATATATATATATATATATATATATATATATATGTGTAGATAGATTTAGTGTCTATATCTATAGCTAGATAGTTATTACATTATGTGTTGTTTGTGTTTGTCTGAAAATAACTTGCATTCTGTGAAATTCTCTGGTTGATATTTAACCTTTCATTGTTAGACTACAGCATTAAACAACATTAACATCCTGTTCCTATGATAAAAATGGCTGCTCCTATTGGAGCATTGGTTTGTGCATTCTGTTTCTATTGGGAAACACTCAGCCCCCCAAACAAAGGGTGCAATGATATTTACAGGCTCATGTTTGAGTGGGGCGACACTGACTGAGGAACAGTGGTTGACGTCAGATTGACCACCAGTTATCTCAACTTACTGCATTGTACTTGGTTACATGATAGCTTTATTTATCTCTAACTTGTATTACCTGTTCATTTGTATGTTACTAAGGAACCGGCTGTCTGGAGAGAAGCAAATGACAGACGTATATTTGAACTAATAATTGCTTATTCTAGCACACAATGTTATTTTGTATTGGAAAAAGTCGATTTGAAAAAAACCTGAAAAAGACTGACAATACTTGTAAAGCAAACTGGGTAGCTAAATATGGTAGATTTGTTTCAACTGATTCCCATTATTCAGTTTTTGTTGTTTTTTTTTTCCTTTAATTTCAAACAATATCTCTTTGGTAACTGTCTTCTTTGAAAATCAAATTCTATTGATTATACATTTTATTTTATTTAGAATCTATCTTACACATTTATAAGTTTACCATTCGAGATTCTAGATAAAATACAAAGAAGAATCTGCAATGTTATTGGTCCTGACCTGGCATCCTGGCTTCAGTCACTTTCCCACTTCTGTAACATAGCTTCCCCATACCTTTTCTATAAATATTTTCATGGTAATTGTTCTGATGAACTTTACACTTTGGTACCTAGACTTTATGAATTTAAATTCAAAATATTTATAGAAAAGGTATGTGGATTTATTAATTAAATTAGATTGTCTGCAAGGTCTGATGATTTTATTGTTGAGATGGTGAGATGCAACTATAAGTTCTTGTGAACAAACCACTTCCAGCATAAATCCACATTGCTATTAACCCCCTATCTGGGGAGAAGAGAAAGATTCATTCTGTTGCAATGGTATTTGTGAAGAAATGAGCACAAAAACTTTGGCTGGATTTGGATTCAACATGCCAGCCCCATTTTCTGAGCCAATAACCACTTTGCTATTTATACATCTACATATGGATATATATGCATGTTATGGAGTAGCTGAACACCCCCACAAGATGGACTGGTCTAAGACTATTTAAACAGCACTCTCTCTCTGAGAGAAAAGAGTTTAACTGTTTATTACATTAGTCTGTGTTCTCAACTGTGTACCATATTATTCTCTGAAATAAACTTCTTCTTTACAACAGTGTAGCAGAATTTCTTTATACAGTAGTATATCTCTTGGTAGCAAAGCATACTTAAATTTGTTGAACAATTTTGGCATGTGTTACGAAATTTAGTAGACTCATATTTCTGATTTCAAAAGGAAATCCTTTTTTTCATTTTTTCCCTACAGTTCATTTTTATATAAACTATTCAGCATTTGAGATGAGGATATTTTATTATGACATCATCTCTTGTCGGCCATTCCAGAAGAATCATTGCTTTCATTACCATCTATGAATTGTCTTCATTAAATATCTGATTTACTGCCAGAGTAAGAAAGCCCAGACAAAGAAATTTCTCAGCCATTCCAGAAAAAATCATTATTTTCCCTGCCTTTATGAATTTTCTTGCAGAAAGAGTCTATCATGCTCTAAATAAAAACAGTGAAACCCAGACTGTAGCTTTGGACATCTCAAAAGCCTTTAACAGGATTTGGCATACAGGTCTTCTCCACAAGCTGAAAAGTTACTGTATCTCCAGACTCATTTTTGATCTGCTCCAGTCTTTCCTACCAAATTGCGAAATGAAAGTGTTAAGATAGAAGCCATGGTCCAAATGCAAAATAAATAGCATAACTGTCTAGTGAACAGAATTAATAATATTAATAATTAATAATAATAATAATTAATTAATAATGTTAATAATTAATAATAGTATTTGCAATAGAAAGAAAGAGGGGCAAAAATTAAATAATATCAATAAATAATAAATAAATAATAGCATGCAAGCAAAAAATATAAGTAAATTCACAGGTAAAAAAGCAAAAAAGGTTTACAAACCACAAATTAGCATCTACACAGAAAAGCTAGGCGAGACAAATGAATCCAATGATCTTCCGTATAGACAAGGTAGATCTGGACTAAGGCAAGTCAAGTTGTAAATCAACCTATTTTATTGACTAAGAAAAGTATCCCAGCATGCATTTTTTTGCCTATAAAAGGGAAGGGGGGGGGAACTTTTGCAGTCCTTCCTACAGATTGGAAATCAACCATCCTGAATGGCCACTCATCTACATCCTTTCGTACTAACATGGATGATGTTCCCCAGGCCTTCATCCTTGGTCATACTCTATTTTTAATTTTCATTAATGACCTTCCTGATGACCTTCAGCTCTCAACTTGGCATCTACGCTGACAACGCAACCATTTACTCCTCCCTCGATAATAAGGCTGGTCAGTCCGACAAGGTCAAATTGGCAGCTGATATCCAAAACGACCCCCAGTCTGTTGTTAACTGGGGCAAAAGATGATTTGTTAATTTTAATGTCTCCAAAACTAAACTTCTCTCCATTAATCATCTGAAAGATCCCTTTCTGCCTTCCATCATCATGGCTGATGCTAACTTCCAGGAAAATGACACATTGCATTTTCTCGGGCTAACTTTCTCTGCTGTCATGAAGTGGAAAGACGACATTGAACCCATTGTTAGGTCAGCTGCCAGGAAAACCAGTTCACTGTGCCGTGCTAGACAATTTTTTTCTCCAGAATCTATCTTAGATATCTATAAATCTACCATTCGTCCATGTTTAGAATATTTATGCCACATATGGTCTGGTGCCCCTGCTATTTACCTGGATCTTATTGATAAGATCCAAAGAAGAATCAGCTATATTATTGGTCCTGATCTGGCGGCTCAGCTTCAGTCACTTACCCACCACCATAAGGTTGTGTTTTTGTATATTTTCTATAAATACGTTCATTTCAGATGAGCTATGGTACCTAAACTTCATGAATTTAAGTGCAGTACTAGACTGGCATCAAGATCTCATCAATTTACAGTAGAGCTGGCTAGATGTAGCCATAAGTTCTATGCTAACAGTTTCTTTTCACACACTTCTCGCTTGTGGAACTCCCTTCCAGCTACAAGTTTTTCAGCCAACTTTAACCTGCAAAAATTTAAATGCAATATCAATTGCTATCTATTTTCCTCCTGATTACTCTTTTCTCTTTCCACTCATTTTTAATGTTTCTGCTCCTAACCCTTCCACACCCTGTAACCCCTTGTGTTTTATTGACTTTACTCCCTTGCATGGAGTGATAGCAATTTAAAAAAAAAAAAAAAAAATTCACTACCAGTTAATTAAAAGAGAAAAAAAATTATTGCAAGATATCTTGCCATTTTCATAATCTATTGTATATACTTATACAAATATATACGATACATTAAGCAGGTGGCAATATTATCTATGTTTGATTTACTATGGCATATTATCACATGTAAACATTATAATCCCGATGCACACCTGTGTGTGTATATTAAGTGTTTATTATTTTAAGAATCTGTTTTGCCTAATACTAGTTGTGTGTGTGATGTTTACCATCTGTTAAATAAATGATATGTTACAATTTTATTCATGATTATGATTTATAACATTTGGGTGAAAAGATTCTTTTTTAATTGCTTGGCTGTTGAGAATTCATAGTATCATTGGCAATGAAAGACGTCAAACAAGCACTCCTTGTAATAAATGTTTGTTTTCTGATGGCTTATAATTTAAACACTTGTGCTTGAAAAAATAATGAAAACAAATTGTTGGTAGTCTTTTAAATTTAAATATAATAACAGTATCTAGGAAGAGTTCACAGTGTTCCTATTTTTATTTTCTGATTAATCATAACTCTTAAGACCATTTTACAGCACCTTTATATGTTAGATCATTTTACAGCACCTTTCTATACTAGAGCATTTTACACCACCCTACTATAGTAAACCATTTTACAGCACCTTTCTATAGGAGACCATTTTACAGCACCTTTCTCTAGTAGACCATTTTACAGTGTCATTCTATATTAGACCATTTTGCAATATATTCTCATAGATAATTCCTACAGGAAAATCATTTGCACACATTTTCTCCTTGTTGCCAATGTGCTGGTAAATTACACCTGAAAAGTGTTAAATGAAAATTATCTGTTTGCAATCTTAGAGTCTGAAATTCTGTTTTTTTTTTTATATGAGGTGTCCTTGAATAGTGTTAACACGTTTGGCTTTGACAGTTTATAAGTCACAAGAAGCACTGTTGACATTTGTAAACTGTGTAAATCACACCATTTGACCAATGGCATTTGTATGTAATTGTCACTTGTAAAAACATAACCGCCATTTTCTTTGTTCACATTCTGATCTGTTCATCAAGACTGTCTAAACATCATTCATGCATAATTCTAAGGCTGTTTTTTCATGCATAAACAGAATAAACAAAATATGACAAGGACCAAAATGAAAACAATATTATTCAATACATAAGCAATCTTCATTTATAATTCATATAATAGCTCTTTCCTGTCGGTAACACTTAAATTGTTTCCTGACTATTTACTATAACTTTCTTTCTAATTTTCAATGCATTTTCTCGTAAATACATTCACATTATAAATTGCCCTATTCTATCCGTAACACTTGCATTCATTCCTGACTTACAATCCAAAATATGTTTCAGCTTTAGACATCACACAGAATTTATAAACCATAAAAAATAATCAACCAATTTGTTTTAAGCCAGTTGTTAAACACTGACAATTGGTGTGCACATGAAAATTCCCCAACCACTCCCTACTACAAAGCAGGCCAAAATTTTTACCCATTTAAAACTAAAGCTTAGTTTTTTAACAAAATAAAATTATTGTGTTGCTTGGTTTACACTAACATATTTTTTTTTACATAGACATTCATACGCACATATTGCTGCCAAAAATAACAGGTGTTCCTACTAACAAATCCTTTTAGATGATGTGCAAGAATGGTTTTTGGATTAAGATATGATTACCATTAAACCAGAGTATCTTTACATACCACTAGACTTTGTTGGTTTTCTATCCTGCCTCATCATATTATTCCCTTTTCTAGGCAATTTTCATAACAACGATATGAGATTTGAATTAATTGATCTGAGGATAATGTCAAGATACTGAGCCATGAACATGAATTTCAACTGGAAAGTTAAAGATGATATTCTACATCATAGATTGGCTGCATGTGGCCATACCTGATAGTTTTATTCAGGCTGCAAGAGAACAACAAACATTGCATTCTTTTTTAATGTCCATTAAAATAAAGATTTGATATTATTTTGTTATATTAATCTATTCACGACAAGAATAAAGAGAATGAAAATGGAAAACCATTTATATTTACTAATGAACCCTAGTTCTCAAGAGACTTGGTTCTTACAAAATAGGTATAACATGTTACATTCTACTACAGGCACCTAGATTGCTATGTTCTACAATAGGTCGATGTCAACGTTCAATCATTAACACTGTGTAAACTGATATAGGGATCTAGGTGCCTGTATGGGCTCCAATTGGTGGTGAACATAAAACATCATTTCTGCATTTTGCTACAAACATCTCAGGAGATTTTTCCAGATTTCCAATTATTGTTAAAGATTTTTCTCAGGTATACAAATCTCACTAACAGTAGCAAATTTAATAAATATGTAACTAATTTCTCATCCATTTGTGCAGCCTGTTCACAAAATATGCACCTATAGCATATGCATATATGATTATTATTTATATTGTCGTGTGAAACTCGTATTGTTATTGTGATATGGCATACGTTGCACGGGGCTGACAATGGTGCAGCTGTATATGGGGAAAAGGTTTGCACACCTCTGGTATATGGGATAGGAAGGCTTATTTCAGAACGAAAATCAACTTTCCAAAAAACTGGAGATACATGAAAAAGGCCTGATAGTTCAGCAATCAGAATGCAGTAGAGAAAATGAAATCTACAATTTTGGTGTTTTCATGCCTTTGTGTGCCTAAGATGTCATTTCTACGCTTCGTTATACACATCTCAAGAATTTCTTATTATTGCTAAAGAGTTGGGTTTTTTTTTCTCAGCTGTATAAATCTCATTAACAGTAGCAAATGTATTAAATAAGAAACTAATTTCTCATCCATTTGTGCAGCCTGTTCACAAAATGTGCACCTAATAAGCAAATAAAAGTACAAATAACATGTGCATGTAGGATTGTTGTTTGGATTACCAATGTGCAACTTATGCTGTTGCAACTTATGGTGCATCTTAATTTATGCACTTCAGACAATGATTCAAACCTCCACGAAAATGATGCTGGCAACTTTTGCATCAGCTCAATACCTTGACGATTTAAACCTTAGGCAAGTCTTTCATATCACCTAAAAGTCTTTTTTTTTTTATTTCTTTTGAGATCAAAGATAAATGGAAATTTCTATCTCTCTCTCTTTCTTTATTGCCATGGTGATAATGAGTCATATTCTGAATTCTCTATTGATCACCATTATTATGAATCATTATAGAATAATTATTTAAAATAACACAGTCCTTATGCTTGGGCTTCACGCTGACAGAAGAGAGAATCATGTTGAACTTTTTATCTTTATTCCTTTGTTACCAACGATAATACTGAGAATCTTTTAATGTAGGGGGAAAGAAAAAATACTTAAACCTGGTGCAATCCATTGCTACTGCATTTCAATGCATATATTTAACATTCCAAAAAATAATTGACTAAAAATTAAATTTTTTTGAAACTTAACACACTAACGGCTCGAAAGGTACTCAAAGTAGAGGGTTACAGAATTATAATGAGGAATGAGGTTTCTGCCTATATTTCTGAGATGAGGTATTATGTACATTATTTACATTATTTGGACTATTGTCCTCTCCTTTGTCGCCATATTTATTACAACGTTTCGGCCATTGTCGAAATGAACCCTTTATTTCGCTCACTGGGGTAGACTGTTCTAGTTCCACATGCTATGTTTAATGGATGTCAGTTATCAGTTATCTCCTGTTAATTTCCCTCTGAAAGTTCTCCACTGCCTTAACTGGGTATTGAACTCACACTCTTTGGGTCCTGTCACTGGATCTAACTAATGCCTTTATCCACTGTGAGCGAAATAAATGGTTCAGTTCGACATTTCAACCACCTGAAGAAGGCCAGAGTGTACAATGGCCGAAACATTGTAATAAATATGGCGACAAAGATGAGGACAATAGTCCGAATAATGTATATAAGGAATGAGGTTAGTGATGAGAATGAAAGAGATATTGGTAAAAAGTGCAGATTATGAGGATAAAGAGGAAAGATAACAATTGATCTTTGACTTGAAGAGGCTAAGATTGGAGTGTTCAGGGAAGCACCCTCACAGGAGTCTGTTCCACAAAGCAGCAGTTCTTGAGATCGTTTAGTGCAGGAGGAAAGTAAAAGAAAAACAAAAGATCCTGGTGCAATCTATTGCTACTGCTTTTCACTGCATATACAATAACAGTCCAAAAAAGTATCTAGCCATTTAATATTAACAAAATAAAAAAAATGGCCCTACCTAGAGAAATGATGCTTTAACTCCCTTCAAAGCACTCCTTATAGTTCCTCATATGCTTATCCTAGAACCCCTCCAAGTCATCTTTTGAGATCATCATTATCAGCTACCCTGAGTGATGTAGTGATTTTTAAAAAAATTGCACAAGATACTGGCTTATAGCCATATCCTGTTGAAACATCAGTTCCCATACAATCATCAAAGTTAAGCAATGTCAAACTTAGTCAGTACCTATATGGGTGACCGCTTGGGAATACCATGTGCTGTAAGTTTGGATGTGCAGGTGGTGTAATAGATAATAGCTGAGAATTGGAAACCGGAGAGTCAGGTTCCAATTCCAGTTTGGTTATTTTATATTCACTTATGTGCAAATACCGCTGGGTTAATTAGTAAAACTCATTACCATCTCAAAAAAAAATTTCTTACAATCTAAAAATATTTTCTATCATTAAATAACTTGCAACAGGTTAATAAGACTTAAAAATCAAATCAATGAATCAAACATGCACAAGATACTGTGAAAGTAAACAAGCTTGTTGTATGGCATTTTGCTACTGACTGAGTAACCACAAAGGAGAGCATCTGTTCATGCATATATATAGTCTTATCATCTTTGATTAGTTGTCAATTTATAGCAAGGCCACAAAACTGATTCTTACAATATTAAAAATAGTGTCTGGATAGATCTCATACCCAATATACCAAAGAGTAATTAATTATGGAATTCTAGGTTTAAATCAAAATTATACGAATTCCAATCCAATGTCCCATGAATTAATTATTTATTATAATTCTATAAATCTACCATTTGTCCATGCTTTGAATATTACTGCCACATATGGTCTGGATTCTATCAAGATTCTCTAAAATATATAGGAAGCACCAAAGAAGAATCAGCAATATTATTGGTCTTGATCTGGTGTCTCGACTTCAATCACTTCACCACTGCCATAAAGTTGCTTCCCTGTGTCTTTTCTATAAATAATTTTATGCTAATTGTTTAGATGATCTCATTGCTATGGTACCTAGATTAGCAACAAGGTCTCATCAATTTATAGTTGAAATGGCCCGATGCAACTGTAAGTTCTATGCTAACAGTTTCTTCTCTTGCACTTTTTGCTTGTGAAACATTTTTTTCTGGTTTCTTGCTTTCCAGTCAAGTTTGATCTTCAGAAATTTAAATGCAATTTCAACCATTATCTACTGTCTTCCTGGTTATTCTTCTATTGTTCTTGCTCCTCAATAATGCTTCTGTTTATATCCAGCAACCCCTTGTGTCATAGTGACTTTACTGCCTTGCATGGGGTGAATATGATTTTAAAAATAAATATCATTGTTGTTGTTGATAATGTCAAACATCTGATTAAGTGTGCCTTCACTATTATATTGTATTCATTCTAGTATCTGGTGGCTTTTATCGCAATGAAAGTGATAGTAAGTTTCCCTACTACTTCAGCACTTTCCTCGGTATTTTACCTGATACTAGATAGATCCAGGTCTTCTTCAGATTGTCAAGATTTATAATTTCTTTGTAAAGCTCTTCAAAACTATTCCAATCATACCAGTAATGCTGGTACAATCATCACCTTCATATTCCATGTCTTCAGTTTTCAAGCCAGGTTTTGATATTTGAACAGATTTTCAGACTTTCAATTTCACCCTGGTATTTGCTGAGATAACATATTTTCTTTTCTTTGTTTACAATAACTAGAACCAGTTACCTGGCCTGGATTGGGTGATCATATTTGAGTTTCAAATCTCTACAAAATCTTATTTTTCGTTCTCTACAACTCAGTGTTCATACACCACTTATTTTGATTGTCAAATTCCAGTTGTTTACTCGGTTGCCAGCTGGACACCTTCCTCACCCAGTCATGTTTATTTTCAACATATCCTGTTTTCCTATTATTTAGTACTACTAATCTGGAGGTAAATAATGCAATAAACGTTTTTTTTTGTGGCAAGTACTGAATACTGATTTTCTCCACTGTATATACATAAAAATATATGAAAGATTGGTGAAAATTTCTTAGCTCAATCCACATCCACAAAACTAATTAAATGGCCAGAAATCTTTTTTAAAGTTTTTCTTCATTGTGCCAAGAAATTTTAATCACCTCCCCATACACACACACACACACACACACACACACACACACACACACACACACACGTGTGTGTGTGTGTGTGTGTGTGTGTATATATATATATATATATATATATATTAAAATATTTTCATTATAATCTCTTATAATAAAAATATAATAATAATACAATTGTTCTACTTTGTATCGAGCACTTTTTTAAAAGTAAATGCTATGAACAGTGGATTTTTTACTCCATCTGTTCTGTCTCTCATTTGAATATATATATATATATATATATATATATATATATATTCTGTAGTTCACTGCTACCAGCAAGCAGAAAATTATTTTTCTCTTGATGATGGCCATGTTGGCCGAAACTAGTCAAGGAATCTAAATGAAATAATAATAAAAATGAAGGAATATTAATATACAACCCAGTGTGTCTGAAGATTTTCATTTTTTAAGATTTTTTATTGTTTAAAATATATGAATGTAAAAGTATTACTTTTCCCAAGCTATAAGTGACAGGTGAAACTCATACCATTTTAATGTTGAGTCTCACATGACTATAAAAGAGCAGGTGATAATGAAAGACATGTTTAGACAAGAATATGAATCTATTTGCCATTGAATATCATATGAATTTTGATCGTGTTTTATTAATCTTGGTAGATATAAAAAAACAAACAAAGATAAGATTACACAGACTTGATCACAATAAATATTTATCATTAGAAAATAGACGTGCGTTAAGAACATACATGCATATACAAAAAAAAAAGTTTTATAGTTTGTTTTTTTTTTGTTTTTTTAAGCGTATCACCCCAAGCAAGGCTGGAGGCCACTATCACGCAAGGGGTTATAGAAGGGTTGGAGGAAGAGCAGATAGGAGTGGTAAAGGAGAGGATGTGGAGAAAGAGAAAGACAGTGGGTCGATCAAGTCAAGGGGGTTACAGAAGATTTGGAGCGAGAGCAGATAGGAATGAAAGGTGAAAGGATGGGGAGAAGGGAAGTGGATAGATCAAGGCAACTGGAGATGTCGATTGACGCTACACTTAAACCGTTGGAGATTGTATTTGTCAGGGAAACAGTAATAGGGAAGGGAGTTAGTTCCATAGGCGAGATGTGCGAGACATGAAGCTATTGGAGTAGAAGAGACATCTACATCTAACAGTTTCAACGGTGTGGGGGTGGGAACGGGATGCCAGCCTCGTAGAACGTTTAAATTCACGAGGCCTAGGGACAAGCGAAAGCAGCTCCTCGGAGCAATTACCGTGAAAGTATTTGTAAAAAAAGCAGAGCGAGGCAACATCGCATCTGTGAGAGAGCGACTGCAGACGAGATGACAGATCAGGGCCAATCACATTGCATATCCGTCTTTGGATCTTATCAAGAACCCTGAGGCAAACAGCAGGGGCCCCAGACCATATATGGCAGCAATACTCCATGCAAGGGCGAATGGTCGATTTATAGACTTGGAGGATCGATTCCGGGGAGAAAAATTTCCATCAAAGTCGTATAATTTTGAGCAAGTACATTGATTCACAGATCCACAGAGATTGGCGTCCCTACATGCAAGCCACCAAACTGCCACTGGGTGACATGCCACTAGCGTTTACCACTGGTGGCCTGCTGTTGAACCACTCGCGTGTTCGTCTCGGCAATGTTACCACTGGCGGACCGCTAGAGGCTCGCCAGTGGCACGATGGCAGCAGAGGGCCTCCAGGGGTTGCCATCAGTGGACTGCCAGCTCGTGTGTAGGGAAGAGGTTATGCCAAAACTCTTATTCAAGTCTACAATTCATATTGCTAAAACATTAGATAAGACTCCATGTCTGTTATAGTATATATTTTTGGCTGTAATATATTTTTTTCCTTGTACATAATTTCTATCATACAAAAGCAAATAGATTAAAATTAATAATTGAAGAAAACCACTGTTTTGTGAAACTGACTCCCAAGACAATGCTTCCCTAATCACTGCAATCTTAACCTTTTCAAGTCTAAGGCTAATCATTATCTTCCCCACATATCCTCATAAACTTTATTTATGTTTTATTTTGATCGGTGTTATTTATTAATAATAAAAAACACTGATCAAAATAAAAATTTTAAGACTATATTTCTTTATATATATATATATATATATATATATATACTCAAATAAGAATTGAAAAAAAGGCACCTAATAGCTATAATAATATTTATTTATAAAATATGTATTTTTACAGAGAAAAATTAAAATTAAAACTTGGTTACTAACAATTGGATTTTCAGTGTTTTTTTCTTAGAAAAATAATTTGTTGTTTTAATTTTTTTACTTTAACTGGTTTTGCTTAGCTTTTCAAAAAGTTTTTAACTGTTTGTATCTCCACATGTTGATAAAAATGAAAAAAAATCAAGGCTCGTAACTGGTTATATATGTCACTTATGATAAGGAAAATTTGGTAGAATCTATTTATGCAATGAATTAAGTATGGGTTTGAACTTGTTGATGAAAAATGTTTCCTTAATAATCCACATTTGTTCAGTGGTTCTGTAGTCGCATTGATAGAATGGGAAAATACTAAAATTTGGTAGATTTTGTCCTCTGCAGTCCTCTATATGTTGGCTAAGTGGTATTTTTCATATATATATATATATATATATATATATATATATGAAATGGATTAAGTCTGACAATTATTTTAATATATTTATTGTTTATATGTTATTTTTATAGACACAAATATTTAAGTAAATGCTCTGTTTATAATAAACAGTATTAACTACATTGACCGGCCTGAATAAAATTTCTATGAGATTTCTCAGACATTCAGGCCGGTAAATGTTGCTAATACTGTTTATTATAAACATAGCATTTACTTAAATATTTGTATCTATAAAAATAGCATATAAACAAAAATATATATATATATATATATATATATATATATGATATTAATGCAATAATATTAAGAGCTATCAAATTCTGCTACTCTGTTTTCATATGCTTTGCCGTTACACAATAGTCAGGTAATTTTGTTGTTCACCTGATGATTGTGTTACAGCAGAACACATGAAAGTCTGAGTATCAGAATTTGGTAACTATTTTATTACTATTATTATAATATACTTAAACTCCTCCAACTTTGGCATTGAGCCTTCAGTTTATTTTATATTTTAAACTGTTAGCTTATATTTTATTTGTGTGTGTGTATATTTTAACAATTTCACCCCAAGCAAGACTATAAAGCTACTAAGATGCAAGTAGTTAGTAAATGTTAGAAAATAACGAGAATAAAAAATGCTATTAAGGAGAGAGAACAGGACAATAAAAGAACAGGAATTAGGAAGACAGAAGATAACATTTGACATTGCATTTAAATTTTTGAAATCAAAGTTGACTGTAAAGCAAGAAGCTGCAAGAGAATTCCACAAGCAAGAAGTGCAATAGAAGAAACTGTTAGCATAGAACTTACGGTTCCATCTTGCAGCCATTTCAACAGTAAAAATGATGAGACTATTCTGCCAATTTAGTATAGAGCTTAAATTAATAAAAAAAAAACATAGGAAAATTCATCAGAACAATTAGCATGAAAGCATTTATAGAGAAGGCAGAGGGAAGCTACATTATGGCAATGTGAAAGTGACTGATGCTGAAATGCCAGGTCAAGACCAATAACATTGCAGATTATTTTTTTGGATTTCATCAAGAATCTCTAAATATATAGATAGAGCACCAGACCATATGTGACAGCAATATTCAAAGCCTGGATGAATTGTAGACTTATAAATATGTTAGATAGATTTTAGTGAGAAAAATTTTCTAGCACCATACAGTAAACCAACTTTCCTAGCAGCAAACCTAACAATTAATTCAATATAATCTTTCTACTTCATGTCAGTGGAAAACATTAGTCTGAAAAAAAAAAAATATATATATATATACACACACACACACACACACACACACACACACACACACACACACACATCCATGATCTTGAAGTGTAGTCAAGTTTTATTCTTTTATACTAAGTATAAGTGCCATCTGGAATAGTCATTCTGGTGGGAATTTTACAATTTATAAACTTAGCCGTTTCAAATAAACATTCTGCTGGGAATTTCTACATAGGCTTAATAAATGTGAAATAAAATAATCATGTCGTGGAGAAAATTATTTGAAAAATGTTGTACAAATTAAGCGTAATTTAATGATTGTATTTGGTACAAAAAGTCGACACATTACAAGAATTTCCAAATATAATCTGATGGTACATTAGCCTGTTCCAAAAGATTTCAATAAACTAGACTGTCCAATTACTTTGCTAAAAGCAGTCTTTATGTCCATGAATTTGCATTCCCATCCTTATGATGCCATAATTCCCAGTATTGTTCAAAGACTCTTTTTAGAACATGTAACTAATCACAAGATTTTTCACCAAAATTTCAAACATTCTAAAAAGGCTCAAAAAATATAACTTAATAATCAAAAAAATCCTTTGGTCTTTCCAGTTAATAATAACATAAAGATTTTGATGATAAAACTTTGTTTTTATTAAGTTTAGGGCATTTTTTCATCATGGCATGCTCATGTTTCAGTGAATCTGTGGAGGTATCTAGTTAAATATTTGAGTTTAACAACTTTAACAAACTATAGCAATAACAGTCATAAATATGAATGCTACACTGAAATAGCCATTAAACACTTCTATCTTCCCTTCTTTCATTTTCCCATTGAAACCAAGTAGTGTCTTTTCCCCTCTTTTCATGTGATCAAAACAGAATTATTATGAGATATTGGCAGGTTGCAATGGTCATATGAACTAAGGAAGTGTGGGACAAGCACAATTATAATTTTTTCATATTTTCACTATCAATATTTTGAAAACCCTTTTGTCATATGTCTAGTTTTAATAATTTATCATTAGACTCTTTATTTGTATAAATCTCTTGTATATATCTGAAGTTGATTTTGATCAAGCACTTTCCGCATTTACAGCATATAATGTGCACTTTTTTTTATTAAAAATATCTTTTAAAATTCCCCTGCATGCCATATGTAGGTTTACTAATTTTACTAATTACTAATTTTTTCGTGATTTTCCCTACTGAAATTGTGGTGCATCTTATACACCCATGCGTTATATATGCCATCAAATGCGATATGTATAAACTTGATTTTCAATTCCTCTTTGAATTTCTTTTTCCTTTGTCATATTCAACACATAATTTGAAGAGATCATTGTTTGCCAGTCACATATTCCATGCTGAAAATCTAACCAAAACATCTCACCTGGTTCCATTGTTCCATTGTTCCATTCATCAAATGCTTGCCTTTTCTTTTGTTTTTGTTTTGTGTTTTACCTGCTGCTTTACCTGCCATGCTTCTAACCTTCAATCTTCACCATTCAGAATTGTCATCTCTTGTGAGTTTATATATTTAATTTCTTGTTTTGCTTTTGGAACCAATTTTGGATTAATTGGTTGACCTCTCTTACTTTCTGTTGTATCCTTAAAGAAGGTTACAGACAAAGGTGGTACTCGAGTGAAAGGAACAGCAACACAGGCGTAGATGAAAGAAAGAGAGGTTTATAGTAAAAGAGAATACACTACTGAAAGACAGGGAATCAGTTAGCAGGCTAGTAATTCCCAAAGCAAAGATATCTACCAACTGCCCCACATGGTCAGATGTGGCATAAGGCCAAATTTAACGTGGGATATCCGAGCCCATAGGCTTGGCCAAAAATCCCTGTATAAAATAGGGTCGGGTAGCTATTTCCCAAGAAGAGACTCTGACCTTCAACATAACCTCATCTGGGGATCCTCTCTGCCCAGAGGTAGAGAGTTTGACCAGCACAGCTGGAGACGAGTCTCCAACTAATTCCCAAAGCAAGGATATTTACCTTACCTCCCTGCAAAGCAGGATGTGGTACAAGGCCATTTTTTTAATGTGGGGCAAAACCGAGCCTGTAGGCTTGGGTAAAAATTCCCTGTATACACAGGGTCAGGTAGCTGTCTACCTCCCCAGACAAAACTCTGCCCTTCGGCATAGCCTCATCTGGGTTTAACTAGCTTAGCTGGAGACGAATCTCCAACTAATTGCTGAAGCAAGTGTATTTGCCAACCATCCCATGCGGTCAGATATGGCACAAGGCCAAATTTAACGCAGACCCCGTAAAAACCACTGTCTACCACCCCAGATGAGACTCTGCCCTTCGACATAGCCTCGTCTGGATTCCTCTCTGCCCGAAGACAGAGAGTTCGATTAGCTTATCTGGAGACGAATCTCCAACTAATTGTTGAAGCAAGTCTGCCAGGTATATCCTGTGCACACTATATATATCTACCGATATAGTCAGTCCGCAATAGGCAATAGGGAGTGTGGGACATTCCATTATCACATTTTCATAGTTTGCTGAGTCTCAATATTATCATCTTGCTGTCATGGGTATGACAATAAACTACATCCGCATCCTGGGTAACACGATAAACTATTTCCAACAGCAAGGCCTCTGATCAGGAGGTTTTGAGGAGTATGGAACCACCTCTTAGTTGCCAGGTCCAAAGGTGAAACAACATTTGGTAGTTCCATTTTAGTACTAGGATATACTACTGAAAATTTCAGAACCAAACTGGCACCACCCACTGGCCATGAGTCTGATATTCTACTTAGAACCCCGAGACTGATTTGCTTCAAGGATTGCCATTCCAAGTACACCAGCTACATGATTCATCCCCATTGCACAGGCAGATTGGACATGAAAATACAATTCAAAATATGGGTGGTGTCTCACTAAAATAACCCCAAAATATTTTAGTACAGGTGTACCAAAATTCCATAGGGGATGGGGTATCAGGAAATTTCTTTGAAAGTATTATGGTATTAATGACGGTTTGGATTTTGGTATTACTCTGCTCTGTGCCACTCACTTGTGAGCAACAATACTTTAAATAACATTTAAAGTCAGTACAATGTTACAGAAATGATTGATTGTTAAATTCCCTGATGTTATCTGTCAGAAAAGAATCTAGAGCCCTAAATGATATTCTCAGTGTTACCTTCAATGTTTGAAGATAGCATTGAAGCTATCAGAGATTTACTTATAAGAAATCCAGACTCCAACACTAGATCTGGTTCTGTGCAATACAAGTCTTGTACTTTATTGCTTTCAGTTTCTTCAATGTTGTGATGCTGAAGGAGAAAAAAGGTGTACCTCAAAAAAGAATTTGTATTTATCTCTCTTTATTTACTTTTCAGTCACCATTTCTTTAATGAACAAAATATGATTAATATTAATTTTTGGCAAAGATCTAGTAATGGGAACATATGACATGGCTTTTGATTGAAGCTTTTTCCTCAGCAGCACTACAAAATCATTTCCAAAGTTTAAATGTTTTCATGGCAGCTTTTCTAAATAAAAATGGATCAACTGGATCTACAATGTCTGTAACAGTTTCAATAACATTGTATAATGATCATCACCTTTCTCTATCATCAAAATGTTTTTCTCTGACATTTATTCTCTCTCTGGCTTGATTTTGTAATGATTCCAAAAACTTTCATCTCATTTCATCCAGAAGCACCACTGTCTCACCCCCAAAAGTGGGACCAATATGTTCTCCATTTTGTTGACTCATTAATTATATGGGTCATAAAAATATCTGTTTGATTGGTCGAGTTACTGTCAGCATAAAGACATTCTCTAATCCAGTGAAATATGCAGCCACACATAGGTGAGACCTGAGGAGGTCTCATAATCAGTTCCAGTTGAATTCATCTTTTTGCCAAAGGAATGTGTCCAATTCCAATTAATATGTCCTCCTTTGCTCTGAAAGCCACAATTTTGCTGGTTTGAATGCTGAAAATGTTGTCTATCTTACCAGACACCATAATACACATCTGTCACAGTCACTAATTTATTTTCAAATCCTGGTGCATTTTCATTAAATGTCAAATCTTGGACTTTCTTGATTACAACTTTTGGAGTTTGGGTTTTAGACAATAAGTTGCTGATATGACTTTATTTAGTTGCTTTGTCATTTCAAATAGTCAATTATGCTTTGTAAACAAATGATGTTAGCAAACTCTACAAAGTGTGACTTTATAAAAACAGGAACAGTTCCACACATATTCACAAACATGCAAACACTTTTCCTTCTTTGCACTGGCAACATTAACAGTTACAGACAGTAGAGAAAAATATGCAAATACACTCAGTGTATTTTATTTATACATATATAACCAAAAATTTATTTTATATATATACATATATAAAGAAATATAGTTTTAAGGTGTGCTATGTAAATTAATATAATATAGTTTTAAGGTGTGCTATGTAAATTAATATAATATAGTTTTAAGGTGCGAATATGTAAATATAAATATAAAAGTGAACATTGAAGTCAACACTCAGAGGCGACAGACTGTTTCATGCTAGGCACAATCGTCAGGTGGCCTGACAATTGCACCTAGCATGAAACAGACTGTCGCCTCTAAGTGCTGACTTCCATGTCCACTTTTATATTTACACACGCTCTATCTCTGATATTGAGCACTTTATCCCATAAATATAGCACACTTTAAGACTATATTTCTTTATATATATATATATATATATATATATATATATATATATATATAAATAAAAGGTGTTGCATTTTTCTCCTTTAGGACTTCATCTGACTGAGCATGTTTATGTTGATGCAGCTACACATGGACGCACAAACAAGAGATGCTGGGAATTGGAAATTTTAAAAAAATAATAATTTTTTTTTATATGTGTTTTGCATATATAATGTAGCCAATTTCATTTAGATTCTGTTTCTTTTTTCTTTTTGTTTCCATCATTTTTGTTAATATCCGAAATTCACTTCAGAGCATTTGTATATAAATATAAATTTATATTTATATATAAATGCTCTGAAGCGAATTTGGTGGCCTGGTACTGTTGAGCACTATTTTGGCTTAAGGCTTCAGCACTTGTGCCATGGAATTAGTTTCACTTTATTGAGCACTTTTTATGACACTGGCAAACCTTTCCAGGTGGGAAACGTTTTTTTTTTTTTTTTTTCCATTTTAGACCTTGGCTGAATGATTTACCCTCCCACCAACCATGCGGATTTGGTTTGCTTGTCAAATTGAACTCACCCCGTAGTATATAGGATATTCATCTTATTACAAGTCACCAGCTACCTGATGATTGTGTGAAAGCACATGAAACTACTTGTAATGGTCAGTCATTGCCGATCTGGTTATTTGAATTAATATTCAAAAGATCTGCCATTTTTTGTGGCATGTAACACTTTTATGCCAGGAAGCTGTTTTGGGGCAGACTCTATTCAGAGCTACTCATTTAAACTCTGTATATATATATATATATATATATATAAATGATGGACTCTCCTGTTGTTTTCGATGTATGACTGTCTTTAGTTCAGTTTTTAATTCTGTACCTGTCCCCCTCACCTTAACTCTCTTGTTAGTGGACTTGTTACTCAGGTGGAATAGCAAAGAAGGAACGTAGAACTGGATTGCAGACTATTCACATAAAAGATTTGTTTAGAGTGGTGAAGGCTTGTGTAGAACCAGCCACACTTATTGGAAGGGCTAATAACAAGGGGTTGGTGCAAATATTTGCCACGAACACAATGAAAAACACCTCTTAAGTTTTATTATCATGGAGTTATACCTCCCCGGTACTACCAATGCACAGAAGAGTGCAGCGCCTTTCAATGGTAATTTCATGTGATTTAGCCCCTGCTGAAACGGTTTACAGGGTTTGGCACATAGAGATTATGGGGATGGGTGAAGACCAGTGTTGCCCATCCATCTTAATAATAAGAGCAGCAGCCAAGTAACAAAAGTACTACTTCTACCCACTGCCTCCCCCTACACGCATAGAACATACAGTGGATGTCAGAGTAAACAGATTGTCATCAATGAGCAATATATTGCTACAAAGTATAAATTATAAAGTATAAGAGAAAATTTTATTATTATTATTGTTGTTGTTTAAAAATTTGAAAGATAAATAATAAAACAAACTGATTAGTAGTAAAAACAAAACAAAATAACGTTATAACTGGGAACATGTTTCAATAAAATTGAAATTACGTTACTTTGCAGATAATAAATAAGAAAATGTAAAGAATTAAAATTCATACTAAATGTTGTAAAAGAATCTTTGGATATAAATAATAATAGATAAAGAAATCGGCGATAATGAGCAAATAGTCAAAGATAAACAAAATAAACATCACAAAAATGCTTTCCTCTAATTCCAAAAATTATGACCACTTTCGTAAAAGCAAAAACAGATAAATAGATGTTACACTTAGATATAAATAGATGAAAATTATTCATGCCACTATATAATTAGTCTAACAAATACTATACATTAAATGTTCTTAATATATATAACTCTTAGTGAGAAATTTCACTTGTGGAACAACAATTGTTTTAAAATAAAAAAAGAAAGAAAAAAAAAAGAAAAAGCATTGTATACCCTGACTAAAGATAGACAAACATGTACAAAAAACTATAAAATACATATATTAAATACTGTAAATAAATAACATAACTAAATATTATAAACAAGAAAAATATAAGAATAATGTATGATTAAGATCAAAACAATCGAGACTTTTCTTAACATCACTTTCTTAGAGCCATGAAGAAAACATGTCCGTTTACTCTGACATCATATATATATATATATATATATATATATATATATATATATATATATTATACAGTGTTACACTAGAACATGCACATACCCACTACAAAACTGTACATTTTGTTTCACTGTTAAAAATTTTTTTTTAACGTTTCATCAGGTGGGAAATCACCAATGCATTGTGATTTCCCACCTGATGAAATATTAAAAAAAAAAGTTTTAACAGTGAAACAAAATGTACAGTTTTGTAGTGGGTATGTGCATTTTTTAATTCTAAATATTTATTGCTTTACTTTTGTATTGAGCCCCGTTTTGAACACCGAAATCTTACTCTTCATTCTTTTACATTTGGAGATATATATGTGTGTGTGTGTGTGTGTGTGTGTGAGTGTATGTCTTATTGGATTTACTACCTGATGATACCAAATCGTTAGAAACCAGATGGTTGGTTTTCTAAAAATGTTATAACTTAAATATACTAACTATATTTTCATTTTTTTAAAAATTGTATTGAGTGCTTTCTAATTAATTTAACCATTTCTTAACAAATATTACTTATTTATCAAAAGCTTGATTTTTATTTATTTTAATTGAATTACATATCTATAAATTTGAAAGAATAGAAATGTTACATCTAACTCAATCATGTCTCTCACCCCCCTCACTTCCTCACTTCGTTAATTTACATATACTTAGTACTGCCCGTCAAAAATGTGTAAGTTTCTTTTCATTTTTCGTTTCAACCTTTGGAAGTAAAGTCTGATGATCTGCAGTCCTTTAAAAGGGCTGTGGTGAAATAATTTATTACATGGAACCTTAAAGTGGTCTGTTTTTATTTAAATATATATATATATATATATATATATATATATATATATATATATATATATATATAGTAAAGGTAATAAATCCGTTGGTATATAATCCAAGTAGATCCTAGTAATAACAAAAACATTGAAAATATAATTTGTCAGCCTTATTCAACCCCGGTATAGACTTAGTTTGTGTCAGAAATAGTAATTTAACTGTGAAACCTAAAAAAAAAAAATAATACAGAATTTATCCATTTCAATATTTCAGTCAGATGAAAGGCATGAAGCAGTAGTCAGAGGAGGGTGGAAGGTAGTTGTCTTAAAGGGAAAAGGAATTATAAAATTAAACCCAGATATTAACCTTATGACATTAAATTGGGCTTTATATGAAGAATGAAATGTTAAATTAAAACCAAGAGAGGAATAAAAATGGGTTTAAAAACCTTTAAAATATATAAAGTTATAATTAAAAATACAGTCATGCATAAAAATACAAAATCATATTCTAAAAACAAGTCATATTAAAAATAAGATATAATTAAATAATTTATATTTAAAAATAAGTTATATTTAATAAAAATAAATAGGTTATATTTAAAAATAAAAATATATTTAGAAATAAAAATATAAATATAATAAGATAAAATAAATTATATATTTAAAAATAAAATATAAAGAAATAAATAAAAATAAAAATTATATTTAAAAATAAATTATATCTAAAAATAAGTTATTACCTAAAAATACAAACTTATAGTAAAAAGAACCTTAAAATATATAGGTAAAGAGATGTAAGTGATAAAAGGAGAGTTCTTAGAACAGGGAACAATTTATAAGATAAAATTAATATAGTGTAAAGATGAGAATATAGAAATTAGAATTGGTTATACATTCGACATTTGAAGAGTTTTGAGAAATATAGTAGCTAATTAAGTAAAACTTATATTATGGAAATTTGAATTTGTTTTTATGTTGACATTTTAACACTAATTCATTCCTCTGATTCAATAGTTGGCTTTAATTATTGTATTTTATTATTACAATTTTTTCTTCTAAACATAAGTCACACCTATCTCTAAGACTATTAGGAGTATGTAAGGTATGTTTTGATATTGTGTATTTATTTGTATGTTTTATATTTTACATTAAGTACTGTTACCATTACATTGGTGTCTGACAATTATTGTATTTTCTCAGATTCTGAATGTTTCCTTATAAGTCTTATAAGTTGTATATTACAGTTTGATAATTTGTACAAAGAATAAAAAAAACTGAGTAAGCGTTAAAAACATTCCAATGTTTGACATAATTTTATCCAAATGAGTTCTTTTGAAATGATTCCATCAATTGAAAATTATCTGTTTTCAACTGGGATGATTTTTACTGTGTAGAAATGGGAATAACTGTTGACTTCCAAATTCAACACTATCAAATGCAAAATTGCATTACAAAGGACAAATGAAACTCATTTAGAATTCCAGCTGACAGACTGTACAAGCAAGAAAAAAAATAGTCAACTTCAAAGATACTTCTAAATTTTCATTAACATTATGCAAAATATTATGCTGGCAACTTTAATACCTTAGCAATTAGGCCTTAAACAAGTCTTTCATATGGCCTGAATTTTTAAGTATTTATTTTTCTTGAAATCAAAGATAAATAGAACTCTTTCTCTCTCTTTCTCTCTCTTTCTCTCTCTCTCTCTCTCTATGGTGATAAGTCAATTTCTGATCTTCTCTATTGATCATCAATATGATAAATCACATCTTGCTTTATAGCATATATATCTTTCACTTTTATATATCTTTCACTTTTATATATCTTTCACTTTTAGCAGTAATTATTTAAAATAAAAATGTTTACTTACACTCAGACTTCACACAGACAGAAGAGTCTCATGTTGGACTTTTTATCTTTATTCACTTGTCATTATGGTAATGCTGAAAATCTTTTAGCGTAGGAGGAAAGAAAGAGAGAAAAAAAACAAACCTGGTGCAATCCATTGCTACTGCATTTCACTGTATATATTTAACATTTGAAGAAATAATTTCTGAAAACCTGACTAACAATTGAAATTTGTATTTTATACTGAAAATTACTGCAATGCAAGGCTCGAGAGGCTCTTAAGGTAGAGGGTTACAGAATGTTAATGAAGAATGGTGTTAGTAATGAGAATGGAAGAGGAAGTATTAAGTAGAGTAGATTATAAGGAAGAAAGATAACAATTGACCTTTGACTTGAAGAGAGTAAGATTGATACATTCAGGGAAGCATCCTAGCAGGAGTCTGTTTCACAAAGTAGCAGTTCTTGGGGGAAAAAAGCTTCCTGAGTGGAAATTTCTAATAAAACTGAATTTTTTTTTTCTTAGATTTTTTAAACTATGTACAATATTTGACAGATTGCACAAACAATAAAAAGCTGAATAAACTCCAACAACGCTTCTAAGATTTTCCTAACATTGAATAAAAGATAGTGCTGGGAAGTTTTATATCAAGCTCTCAATTTCCTCATTATTCTCTTTTCGTTTTAAATGTCATGAATAAAAGCTTGCCTGTCTTATCCCTTCTTTTTAGGGATATAAAATATCTTGACAAGGGGTTTCATCAATTGTTTTCAGTATGTAAATGTATCTTGACATATTTACAGGTTTTTATTGGCCTAAATGATCTATTTATCTGTTGATGTAATTTTGTCTCAACTATGCTCTTCATCTTGGGAGTTGGTTTCCAACTTCATAAACTGAATGATGCTGGAATCAAGTTTAAGGTAAACATTACTCAGTTTCAAGATGAATTTTTTTTTTTTTCCAAATCTTATATTTCAGAAATGTAATTTTAAATATTTTATGTTATAGAAAACATAAACAGGAAATATGAATAACTTTGAATTTATAAAAAAATAAAAATTTTCAATTAGCCCAAACTTAATTTAAAATCAAACGTTGTGATATATAATAGCTCAGAATTGTTAATTGGAGAGACAATTTCAAATCTCAGTCTGGTTTGTTACATTCATCTATGCACCCTTGGGAAAGCTATGAATCCATCTCTTCTTCCTCCAGCTATGGGTTAAATAGCATGACAGACTGGGTGCTATAGTCTTAGTTGGCAACCAGTCTAAAACAGAAAGAAAAATGGCATCCTACTGTGGGAAAATCTTCTACCTAGTCAGTGATGAATTGGAAGAAACCTGCTCACTCAAGCATGTATCACACATATGGGACTTAACTGACTCACTAGATTGGTGGCAAGGTGTCATCATTTTACAGCTGAAATGGCTAGATGTAATCATAAGTTCTATGCTCACAGTTTCTTCTCTCACAATTTCTCGCTTCTGGAACTCTCTTCCTGCTTCTTCTTGCTTTCCAGTCAACTTTGATCTTTAAAAATTTAAAGTGATAACAATTATTGTCTTCTGTATTTTTAATTCCTGTTTTTTATTGTTCTCTCACCTTAATGTTTTCTTTTTCTTATTCTTTTACACTCAGTAACCCCTTGTGGCCTAGTGGCTTTATTTATCCTTTTTCATTTATATCCTAGGATAATGATAATATTAGTCGTTTCCCTATAAGGAAACATTCTGCATTTATTGATCAAACAATCGGTGCTGCTGTGGGTTGAAATCTATAAAACCTTTTTCTTAAAAGAATTTTTCAGGAAAATAGGTTTCTCAAGTCCAGCAACTGTTATTGCCCTTCCCAGTATTGACGGGGGCTACCTTTCGACAGGGTACTTGGAGCTTAATTAGGGGTCCAGGGCAGTGTTTTGTGACACTCACTATCTTATCAATGAAAGCATGAAATCTTTTGCAGATTTTGATGTCATTCTGGGCTCTTTTTTTTCTTTTTTGCCCAAAGCTATGAATTTGTTTTTTTCATGTTAAGCCTTAAAAAAAAAAACACTTTATAAAATTCACTATTTTTTTATCCATAATGTAGAATTTGTTAAATTATTCAACTTTTTAACAAGTTGATGTTAAAAATTACTACTAAACATTGTTCATTTATTTAAGATGGAATGACCTATTATGACAGGTCTCTAATTTGTATTTAGATATGTTGTATTTATTTTTAGTTTTTTAGTTGAATTGTTCACCTATATTGCATATGATCCTTTATTATACATAATTAGTTTACAATAAAATTTGTATTTTATATGAATATAATTACCTTATGAAAATTGACATGTACTAAGTTGGAGGGGGGGCATATCTTAGACTGAGGGGGTCATAGAATTAGTATAGAACCTCAGCATCTTAACTATCATTATTCTCTCTTCCATTTCCATGTGCTGTCCATTTTATACCTCATTATAACCATTTTTAACAGTAACCTCTGCATTGAGTACATCTTGAGCCTTATATTGAGTAAACTTTAATATTTAAAAGAAAAAATCTTAAATTGGGGCAGTCCTGGTAAGCCTCTCTCTCTCTCTCTCTCTCTCTCTATATATATATATATATATATATATATATATATATATATGGCTTATCAAAAATTTCTTTATGACTGGTAACTAAGAACTTTGTCTTTATTTTTAGTAACTATGAGAGAAACTCCTTTTTATATTAAAGATAGACACACAGATCATCCTGTTTTGATATTAAAAATAATTATAAAAAGAGAAATTCTTTTTTTTTTCACTTTTAATTAAAAGCATCTGACATCTTCTGTACCTACAATATCAAATAGACACACCCCATTGTCCTCCATTCCTTAGTCTCCCCTACACTTGCAAATCAACTACTGGACTCCCCCCTTAAAGGCTACTCTATGTTAAGTAATTATCTGCTGTTTCTCAAACATAAACAAACTGACATTTGGCACTTTTCCTTAATGAAGTGACCGTTCTTCACAGCATCATCTGCTAGTAATAGCAATTCCATGAATCTTGTTTAACTTAGAGCCGTAAAGCCTCTTGACATTTCTGGTGCCAGAATTGTTGGTAACTGTTTGGAGCCTCAAAACCAAGTGTGGACAAACATTTTCCCACCTCCATCAATGCTTGCTTAACGAGTTTATATATCAGTTGAAAGATTTTCATTTTTTTTTTCACCTTGGGAACTGCCCTTCTTTTAAAGATGAAGGGTAAAGAATATTGTAAAGTCTTTGGTCAAGATGGGAGCACAGAATCTACATGAGTGTAGTGTGTCTATCCAAAAATTCTCTAGTGAGTATTAATAAACTAGAGTAAGGATTTCAAAATTTTTTTTTTTTTTTTTTTTGGTGCCAACCTCTTGACTTCCAGGCCACATCCCAAGGTTCCCATATCCTACACCGATATGAAAACATTTCTTTGTATTAGGTATACTGTAAATTCAACAACACTGTAAACACACATATGCATTTTCGTTTTCCTTACATGCCATTAGATAAGATACCACCAGACAAACATCAGTGGCTATTTGACTACACCTATAAATCTAGAGCAATGGTCTGGGTAGATGACGATTGTCTGATCCGGCTAGCATGTGGGTGGTATGCTTAGTCCTAATTACTTCAGCAAGATATTAACAAAAATTTGGACTTTTAGTTTCAGACAAGAAAATAAAATAAAAACCATGTGTTCGTGTATAACTCATGTTAATTTTATTCTTTGTAAAGCAGACATATTCCTTGAGTGACTTAAATTTTCTTATATGGATTGTTTGTAAAAAAAAAAAAAAAAAAAAACAGTATTTAAATTGATTTTATCTCCTTTGACAACCCCTTTTTTGGTACTTGCCCCACTTTCCTTCACCACCATCATGAATTTTCTACTACCTTCAAGGGAGCAGTACTACCCACTATGCCACTAGAAATGGTGCCTTACCCCACTTTTAAAATAGTCTCCTTGAGACCTCTTACAGTTATTCCAGTACCAACTCTTTTCACTTTTCAAAACCATCTACAGTCCTTTTTTCAGGATTGTCAATGTTTCACCACAAACTCAAATGTAAAGTACCATAAAAGAGCAGGGAGAGTTTGCTGCACAACACAGGTAGCATCTTCCATGAAGCATACACAACCATAGGACAGTGGTTCGCTGATAATGATGGGGTGAAAGAGGCAATTTGCACAGGGCTAAAAAAAAGGAATCAAGAAGCTTCTATAAGGCAGCTATATATGCCCTCATTTGAATGGTGGGAGGTGGGGAGATACAACCATTGAGAATGAAGACTGTTTAAAGATAGATTCAGAAACTTGTTTTCATTTTAAGATGTTTTCTGCACTTCTACTATTTGTTATTGTTAAAGAAGAACAGGAATTACTTTCCGACTCGCATGTTATTGTTAAAGAAGAACAGTAATTACTTTCCAGTCCTAATATATTATTATTATTACTCTTCTTCCATCTTATTACTTTTTAGAACATCACTCTGGGTAGATGAACTCTTCATTATTACTATTATTTTATTACTGGTTTTATTCCATCTTATTATTGTTGTATTTTATTGAAGTGTTGTGCTTAAAATAAACATGATAAAATGACTCCTGCTAATAAATATTTTTTGTCTGGGCAAATATCTTTCTACCTAAAATAGTTTACAATAAAAATCTGTGAAAATCAAAATTTTAGGAAGGAAAAAATTATTATTTATTTATTTATTTATTTTTTTACTGAAGTCATGTTCCCTCTGTGTAATGATAGCAATCCTCATTGGGTTCCCCAATAAAAAATATCTTGTGCCAGATTAGTTTACAATAAAGGGGAGCATGATATTTAGCAAGATCATCTTCAATTCACTGGATGACCTCAATCCTCTCAGGGTATCCCATTATCACTAACTCATATCTACAACCGAGTAGTGAGTTTGATTCTCACTGTGTGCTCCAAGCTTTCAAATTTGTGCCACATCTAAGCTACACTTAGTCATTATTATTGCCTCGTAAGCTAAATTTTTGATAAAGTAGAGGTTGTTGTAACAAAATGTTTAGCAAGCTGATCTTAGACAAGTTCACTAAGGAAGTGATGCTGTCTGAATGCCCAAAGCCAATGGTCAAGCTACAAATCAAAGTTAAGTTTTATAAAATATTAAATATTTCACTATTTCATAATTAACCACAATTTTTTTGAAGAAATCACAACACGAATTAAGATATTAAGAGAAACCACTGACTAAGATTTTCTTTGGAAAATTCAACTTACAATTTGAATATCTGCTCTTCCTCCAAACCTTCTGTAACCTCTTGCGTGCCAGTGGCTTCCAGCCTTGCTTGGGGTGAAAAGCTTAAAAAAAAAAAAAAAAAAATAACTAATAATCATTTTTTTGAAACAGTTTTAAATGTTTCCTATTAATGATTTAAAAAAAAAAAGGATAAAGTTACTGTCAACTTTTGTGCCGAATAAAAGAATGGGGTCAAAAGGATGGTTTTTCCCTTGACACTGCTATTATTTTAACTGCCTTCACTCCTTAGCAATGTTTATTGTTTTAAAAAATGATGATTAGAATTGTAATAAAACCTAAACATATGATGAAAGTGAATTTATTCATCTTGTACAGGAGTCTGTTCCACAGGCAAGTGACAATTCTTGTGAAAAGGCTGTTTCATTGGAACTTCCTTCTTATATTTGGAACTCTGTGGGAAAAAGAGTGTTTTGAATGCAGGGAATTAGCAAACCATGTTCTAGCAGTAAAGGCTCAGACTTGTGGACTAATATATATATATATATATATATATATATATATATACACACACACACAGATACACACACTTGTTTTTCATCATTTCACACCAAGCAAGGCAATAAAGCCACTAAGTGTTAGACAATATAAGAAAAATATACTACTAAGGAGATAGAACAATAAAAGAACAGGAATCAATAATACAGAAGATAATGATTGGCATTGCATTTAAATTTTTGAAAATCAAATTTGATTGGAAAGCAAGAAGCTGGAAGAGATTCCCACAAGCAAGAAATGCGAGAGAAGGAAAAACATATGGTTACATCTAGCCATTTTAACTGTAAAATAATGTAACATTGTCATCAATCTAGTGGTCTGCATAAATTCATGAAATTTTGGTATGAGGGAAGCGCTTATCAGAACAATTACCATAAAAATATTGGTCTATATTTCTGAGATTTATGCTATTGGCATTGTTCAGACTGTTGACTGCATCCTCATTGCCATATTCACAATGTTTTGGCCATTGTACACTTTGACCTTTTTCTGACTGGAATTTCAAACGGAACACTTTATTTTGGGGTAGATTGTTCTAGTTTAACGTGCCATGACTCTGCCAGATTTATTAGTATCAGTTATCTCCCTTTAACTCGACTCTCCTAGTTTTTGTTCACCTCCAGGTATTGAACTCATAACTCTTGGGGCCAAGTCATTGGATTCAAACAACACTTTTATCTACTGGGCCTTGTGGGTTTGTTTTTCTCTATATTACTGGTTCCTATATTGTATTCATTTCTGGGGGGGGGGATCACCCCCCCCCCGCCCCGCCGGTGTGATGTGGTTACTGAGACATCCAGAAGAGGCGTGACATGTGGAACTAGAACAATTTACTCCAGTGGACAAAATAAAGGGTTCAGTTCAAAATTCCAATCACCTGAAGAAGGCCAGAGCATACAACAACTGAAACATTGTGAATATGGAAACAAAGATGAGAAGAACAGTTCAAGCAATTTAAATAGTGAAAATAATGATAAAAAATATTTATAGAAAAGGCATAGGGATGTTACAGTGGTGGAGAAAGTGACTGAAGTTGAAATTTTGGGAGAGACTTATTACCTTGTAGGGGATACAGTCAGTGTATTCTACAACACTGAAGTTGAAATATTTGCATGCATACATTAATAACCTATGACATAGAAAAACCTATCCCCCCCACACACACTCACATTGATAATTCAGAAGATTTGTTTCAAACTGACAAAACATGGACAAAATTCCTGTAAGCATTCAAATACGTGTTACCCAACTATTTTTTTTTTAATATTCCCTACAAAAATGGAAGTGTCTAAGTTTGATACAAAAGGGTATTAAAAAGAAACTGACCCAATCAAGAAACCATTTCAAATGAAGAATTTTGATATTTGGGATGCAGGTTGGGCTGAGAACTTTTCAGCACTCCCACTCAGATGCCTTCAAATATGCAAAATCTTCAATTTCTTTAGGAAATGTAGTTCTGCAATTCTTATTTACCATTTAATTATGTTCGATGTGTAATAATTATTGGAATTTTTTTCAGTTCAATAATTTATATGGAGGAAAATTTTAAAATCAATTATTTCTGTTGCAACTCATCTCTCTGAAAAGAACATTTCTTCATTTTCATTTCAGTTCTCTCCTTTGTCTAGGAGAGTATTTCAATGAGGTTTCACAGATGATTATTGCTTGGATTTTTACCTGAAATTTTCACGGTATAATGTTTGATCTATGTAATATTCACTACTTCATTAACAAGGGAGGTAATTATGTTGAAAAAATATTCTTTATGTAAAATAAATAATTTTTGTCATTAGTTTGTGGATTTATTGATGCATTTCTCTCTCTTTATCGTTCACTCTCGAGTCACTTCCATGTCTCTATTATTCTCTATCTCCCTTACAAATGTCTACTTTTTATTTTCATCTCTTGTCTGTCTCTCTTTCTCATATATCTGTCTCTCTTTCTCATATATCTCTCTTTCTTTGTCATCTGTCTGCCTGTCTGTCTCCCTTTCTTTGTCATCTGTCTGTCTGTCTCTCCCTTTCTTTGTCATCTGTCTGTCTCCCTTTCTTTGTCTGTCTCCCTTTCTTTGTGTGTCTCCCTTTCTTTGTGTGTCTCCCTTTCTTTGTCATCTGTCTATCTTCCTGTCTCCCTTTCTTTGTCATCTGTCTGTCTGTCTCTTTTTCTTTTTGCAACTTTCTCTCCTATCTCATCTATTCTTCTCTTCATTTCATCTTTCTTTTAATGTTTCATTCTCTCTCTTCTTGCCCCTCTTTCATCTATTCTTCCTGTCTCTTTCTCCCTCTTTATTTATTCATGTCTTCTCCCTCTTTCATCTGTCTTCTCTTTCTGTCATTTGTCTTCCCCTCTCTCTCCCATTTCTTTCCCCTCTCTCTCTCTCATGTCTTTCTCTCCATCTCTTCCACTCTCTCTTTCTCTTTCATATTCTCTCTCTCTCTCATTGGCATCCTCTGTCTTTCTCTCACATTTGGCTTTCTCTCCTCTCTCTCTCTCTCTCTCTAATTTAGCTTTCTGTTTTAACTCTCTTATCTGTCTAGTCATATCTTTGTCTTTATCTTTCCTCTGGCTCTTAAATTCATCTAACCTCTCTGTCTCTCATTTACTTTTCTCTTTTAGTTTCCTATCCTTATCTCTCTCTCTCTCTCTCTTATTTTCATGCCTGTATTTTCATCTTTCTCTCTCTCTCTCTCTCTTTTTACCCTAGATTTTTCTCTCTTCCTTCTTCCTATTTTTTTTTCTTTTTTTTCTCTACTTTCCTGTCTCCATTTCACACCCTCTTGACTGTCACATTCCCAATAAATTCCTATCAGCCTAGCTTTACTTAGAGTAGCAGTATATCTAAGGCATCTGTCAGATCCTGATCTGAACAATTCAATATTTTTAGTAAAAAAAAAAAAATATTTAAAATTTAAAAAAAGTCTGACATCCAAGAACTTCTCAAAAAAGAAACCTCGTATTTTTTTTTCAGTATGCATTTTCTTTAAAAAAAATGCATCTTCCAATTTAAAAAGGTACAAACCGATTAGTTGCAAGTTTTTAACTGATATTAGATGAGAACAAAATGTTCCTTGCCAGCATGTTGAATGACCGTTTCTTCACCGTGTCGATTGAAAAATTCTCCATTTTGGCATTGCTGCTAGCCCCACTGTTTAGGGGTGAGGTAGACCAGCCGACTCCCCCCACCCCTGATCACTGCGTTCACTTTAAGTGATCTACTAGCGTGACTGGAGCCTTTAATTTCGGACGTGACTTTTGGATAGCTTATGGTCGTGCTCTTTCTTTTCTTGCTAAAAACTAACGCCTGCTAACCTCTTTTTCCCCTTGTCCAATTTTGTTTGTTTTTAATATAGACCACTGGGACTTATACTAAGTTAAAACTTAGTACCATATGTCTTTCCTATCCCCCAGTACCCTCAACTTGTATATGCCCTGCTACTATCCCAACTTCATCCCCCCACTGTTTTGTTCTGTCATCGTTGTATATGTTTTATGTAATTGGAGATGGTAGGCTTTCCTACCGCCCGGTCAACACTCCTCCCTCTTCTATTGAACGCGAGTAGAGGCCCAAACCTTGTTTCGTGTTTAGGAAGGGGTTCCCGGATCTCTTTCTCCCGCTCACTGGCCTCTGTACTGGTGTCGCTGTGTTCCTCCCATGATGCGCACAATCTGTGGCATTGCCTGTTCATTCTGAGGGTACACGGTTGACAGTTACCTGGTTGCTGTTTCCGACTGGTAGTTAGGAGCCCTAACTCTTGCGTAGCGTCTTGAGCGGCCGCTCTGATCAACAGTTGCATAATATCGGGGTGTCTGTAGTGCCATGTCGCGCATGGATAGGTGTCCCTGCAGTCATTTCCGGTGGGCAACCCTGAGGCCACATTATGAATCTTGCTGTGCCAATCCCCCTCTCTGTTCGCGTCATGGGTATCAACCGTCGGCTTCCTTTAACTCAGGCCTTCTCCCTCTTTCCAAAACCAATTACCAACATGAATAACAAAAAACTGAAATACAAACCTAAACCAGCCTTCCAAAAATCACCCAAACCTCTAAATATCTAAAGACATTTTGAAAATCTCTTTCTGGGCCGTGTCTCCTCAAAACGTGGATGATCATGGTTCTCCACATCTTCCCCAATTTTGTTTCTACCAACAATACTTTATAATCTCCTTTATAATCTCTTCCATGTCTTTGTGGCATTTCTTCCATTATCCATTTACTAAAATTTGTCAAGTTTTTTCTTCCCTTGCCTTTGGGGTGCCCTGTGTGTATTCTCCAAGACTTCTTTTCCCATTATGTGTTTTCAAATATTTCTACTGTCTCTTCCTGATTGTTGAGGGCTTACAGCCACATCATGTTGAAGCACCAGTTCCCTTACAATCACCAAAGTTAAGCAAACGAAACGAGTCCTAGTCAGGCCGTTGGTAGCAGAATGTGGTTCTGGTGGTAGGAGGCTCCTTGCAGGGGGTGGGGCTGAAGGAGATGCTAACAGACACTACGGCATGATCGGAGTTACCGATAGGACAGAGCTGCGTGGCACTACAAGACTCAGGGATGGAGGTAAAAGACAGGTCGAGGAGTGAGGCCTTACAGTCACGGTTGTAAGCAAAACGCGTGGGGAAATCGATTATCTGTGTGAGGGATTGAGAGACTGAAAAGTTGAGAGTATGAATGCCTGCGAGGTCGGCAGTAGCATTCTTAAGCCACTGGTTGTGATGGGCGCTAAAATCGCCAAACACAAATTTAAGTGTAACGTCAATCGACATCTCCAGTTGCCTTGATCTATCCACTTCCCTTCTCCACATCCTTTCACCTTTCATTCCTATCTGCTCTCGCTCCAAATCTTCTGTAACCCCCTTGCCTTGATCGATCCACTATCTTTCTCCACATCCTCTCCTTTACCACTCCTATCTGCTCTTCCTCCAACCCTTCTATAACCCCCTGCGTGATAGTGGCCTCCAGCCTTGCTTGGGGTGATACGCTTAAAAAAAAAAAAAAAAGTTCCTAGATGGGTGACCATTTGGGAATACCAAGTGCTGTAAGTGTGGGTGGTGTAATGAATGGCTCATGGCTTGGAATTGTTAATCGAAGAGCCGAGTTCCAATACCATTTGCATTCATTATATTCAGTTATGTTGGGAAAAGTATGAATCCACCTCTTCTCTCCCTAGCTATGGGTTAATTAGTTAGACTTGTATCACTAAATCATCTCAAAAAAACAAAAATAGCATTGTGTAAAGAATATTTAGATTTTAGCATTAAATAACCCATAGAGTTTGATATGTCACTAAACAAAAACAATCAACCAATTTCTGATTTTTGACTACAATTTCTTTGTAGTACTTATTCTCCTTACAATTTCGTCCTTCATTATATGCTCTGTTCAGGGCATTCTTAACATTTGTCAGCAAAACCCCATCTCAATTGCCTCAGTTTTTTTTTTGTTTTTCTTTTCATTTGTGATGAAATTGTCCAACTTTCACAGTCATATAGGTGAGTAGACATTATGCAACCATCCAGAACTCTTTTCTTTGTTTCTGGTGTTATGTTTAAATACCTTTTTACTATAATAGAAATACAAAAATGTGCAACTGCGCAGGGTTTGAGTTGCTCTAAATTTTCAGATTTTTACTTGTAATTTTCTCTCTGATATTCTCATTATGAAAAATCCTGATTGCTTCAAGTCTTTTCATCATTTATGAAGAAATTTCACTGCCATTGTGAATATAAAATGACTAAATTAAATATGAAATGACTTTGCATTTATTGGCTTATATCTTTGTTTATGATTCAGAATTGTAAATCTTGATTAAGAATTTTTTAAAAAACCCAGAAAAACAAGTTTCATAATCTATTCTGTGTTAAACAGATTTCAGACGTATGGAGTAGCATGATAGTTATCTGCAGAAAAAATTGGAAAACAAAGTTCAAACAGAGGCTGTTTATATTCACATTGCAACAATTCCCTTCAGAAAGGCATGAGTCCACTTTTCCCTGTATGATTCCCACCAACAGACACCTTGATAAAAATACTACAGAATTATTTTCAGCAAAAGTAGAGAAATAAAAAAGACTAAAGAAATGTTTATTGAGAATAAAAAAGAAACAATAAAAATAAAAGCAAAATAAAGAAACAATAAAAAGAAACACAAAATAAAGAAACAATAAAATGAACAAAGAAACCAGTTTTCAAAATGGGTGTTTTATTAAAAACCACTTTGACGAGTTTTATTTTTAATTATTTCACCCAAGCAAAGTATTAATACCACTAAGATACAAGAAAGAGAATGAGAAGACTTTAGTGAGGGGAAAGGACAATAAAAGAACCAGCTTTAGGAAGACAGAAGATTACAACTGATGTTGCATTTAAATGTTTGAACATCCTAGGTGGTAGGGAAACAAGTTCCACAGGTGAGAAGTGTGATTTGCAATGAGATTGATAAATGTTTCTAATATTTATCACCTGCAAAAAGGAAATAAATTCTATAATAATATTGGTGTTCTGAAGGTAATTGCTTTACCAGGATGGATATAGAAACAAATGTAAATGAAGTTTATTTAAATATTATTTATGGAAAATATAATCACCTTCATTTTCAACAAGTACAGCACAATGAGAAAGCACATTTTCATTTCCATTTGTTTTGTTTGTTTTTTTACATTGAAAATGTTTGAAATGCTGTTTTTTGTTCCTGAATGTTCTGCCATTTATGAAATGTTCTAGTGATTGAAACAAATGAAAATCTGTAGGTGCTAAATCACACGAGTATAAAAGATCTTGAAAATCCTTCCCTTCCTATAAAGATCCTATTAGGGAGGGGGTTGTTTTACTGAGTGTGCTCTTGCATTACTATGCTGGAACAATATCACCTTTTCTGTTTAACAAAGCTGGACACTTTTAATGTAATCAGTCAGTCAGTTATGTGCCACGCATGATACACGCGTAGGTGATCATGTATCTTTCAATACATGACTGACGAGACAGATTCTGTCTTTTTCCCCGCAGTAGGTTGCCATTTCTTTCTGCGGTAGACCAGTTGCCATCCAAGGCTATAGAACCTGGTCTGTCCTGCTATTTACCCATAGCTAGAAGGAGTGACTGATGAGGCAGATTTTTTCCAGCAGTAGGTTGCCTTTTCTTTCTGTGGTAGACCAGTTGCCATCCAAGGCTATAGAACCTGGTCTGTCCTGCTATTTACCCATAGCTAGGAGTGACTGATGAGGCAGATTTTTTCTAGCAGTAGGTTGCCATTTCTTTCTGTGGTAGACTAATTTTCCATCCAAGGCTATAGAACCAGGTCTTTCCTGCTATTTACCCATAGCTAGAAGGAGAAGAGGATTCATACCTTTCTCAAATGTATTAGCACACAAAGTGAATGTAATGGATTTGACTGGAATTTGAACTCGGCTCCCCAATTCCTCAATCCAAGGCGCCATCCATTACTCCACTGTGCCTCCTCTTTAATGTAATACTTCATTTAAATGATCAAGTTGCTGACAAAAAATGTCTGCAGAGATCGTTCTTCCATGTTCCAGGACTTCACAATGGACATTCGTGCGTCTCAAGCGGTCACTAGTGGGGGGTGGGGCGAGAGATTTCCGCGGCTACAAAGGGGCGCATCTATCAGGCTATTTTTTGGACTATCCTTCTCTATGGCTGCAAAACGTGGCCACTTAGAGTGGTTGACCTACGATGGCTTGAAGTGTTTGACAACGATTGCCTTCGCTGCATTCTACGATGCTGCCGGGTCAATCGTGTGCCCACAACCACTCTGCATCATCGCCTGAGTCTCCGTCCTCTTCCACCCGTCCTGCTCCAGCTTCATCTCTGATGGTTCGGGCACACAGCTCGACGCCCAGAGGGAGAGCTCATCCGCAATGTACTTCTCCCTCCTTCTCTTCCTGGCTGGCGAAGGCGTGTCGGTGGGCAGCTGAAGACGTGGGCTAGCATGATCACGGATGACCTAGCAGTACTATCGGGTCCGCAAGTAGTTGGTCTTCGACGATGGAATCGTGAGTGGCTCGCCATTTCATGTGATCTAGCTCAGGATCGGCGGATGTGGGCAGTGATGGTCCGAGATGCTGTACTTGCTTGAGAGGAAGCCGGTTCAACCCGACCAGGGTGAAAACCGATACAATTCAAGTCAAGTCACAATGAACAACACCACTCATATTCCGGACACAGTTAAAATATCTATGGATGGAGTCCTGGTTTTTGTGTTGGCAGTGGTTTCTCATTTTCTGATAACCACGGTTCTTTTTCACTTTCTGTTCACATGCAAAACTCATTTTTCATTACCTGTAAGAATGCAATACAAAAATAAAAAGTTGGCATTCTTGTTAAGTCTGCTGCAAGTGGTGAAAAGTTTGGTCCTCAAACAAAAGCTAATGAGGAATCCAAATTCTCTTTGCTAGTTTTCCCAATTCATTGAGATGTTCACAGACAGTTGAATATGACTCGTTAAGTTATTACCCCAAATCTGTGATACTTTGATGCATATTTAATTTACTAGCAAAGAAGCGAGTGGGTTAGTGAACACTTAGATAAACCATTTTTCTTTATGGTAATAAATGCTTGCAAGTAATATATACTTGCAGAAGTAGGTAAAAATCTTTTACCCACATTGTCATCCTTGACATTGATCACCTAGATAGATTGCAACATGTGTAATGTCAGAGACAAGATTTTAAATTAAAAATGTATTTTTTGAATAATTTAAAATCCTAAGAGATAAGAATTTATTTCTTTTATTCATTTCATAAAATTTTCTGAATATTGATAAAAAAAAAAATGAGTTATTTAAATTAAAACAAAAATGTACATTACTAAATGTTTTAGACTCCATAGGGAAAGAAGCCATAGAAGCTATTCGTACTGTTGAGCTTGTAGTTATTATATCTCAGCCAAAGATAAGAACATTGTTAAGAATGCAATAGAGGATTGGCTGTTGAGCAAGGACTATTGAAGAAAACATGATCAGAACAAAAAAACAGCATTGGGGACAAAATTGGCAAAAGTTAATATTGATTCCATTGTGGACCTGCAGTACTGAATGTTCACATTAATGCCATTTGTGGTAGGATCGGATGTCATCTAACTTTTCCTTTCATTTTTTTTTTTTTTTCTTGTTTTCACCTCCCAGGGTTTGAAGAGTAAAATAGAATCCAAAACCCAAACGACCGCTTTTTATGTGTTTCTTGTCACTGTTAGCCTAAAACAAGCAAAACGTATGTCATGGAAAAGGTTTCATATTTGTACCTGAGAGTGGACAAAATTATTTCTCACGTAAAAACAAGGCCGCGTTTACAAGGTTAGGGTATTGATTTACTGCTGTCAACTTGGTTAGAAAACTACAATATTATCTTATCATGAGAAATGTGTGTTCGTAGTAACATTTTTTTTTATCAGTTTGTGTGTCTGAGAACAGGTATGAAGGCTTCTCACTTTCATGATGTGGAAGGGGGCCTGTAACAATCATGAAAAATTTTAAATCCTCCTTCAACCCTCATCATTATTATTATAGATATGAGGGACCTCTTCATCTACCCATATCCTTAAAAATGGTATTTTATCAAATTTAGAGAAGTAGCTTAGGGTAAGGACTTTTCAGCACCTTCTTATGTATGCATGGTTTGGTTGTTTTTGTTTAGCAATATATCAACACCTATATGGGTTATTGTTGAGTCTTGACTCATTGTTGAATCTCGACTAATGCATGGAATAATAATGCAACACGAAATGTACTTAGAACAAGAATGTATTATAACAAGAAAATGTGCACAATATTTACATATAGTATTTCTGTATATTTCTGGGAAGACGTTCCTGGAGAATGTGTTGACTAAGTCGCAGTCGGGCAGAGTCTCTAGCTGGATCTCTGTATTCGCTCCCTCGTCTTCCCGGTACCAACCATTATTTATATAGTCGATAGTCACCTATGCAGATTAGGTGGATCCTACCACAACAGTTATTTAATGCCGAAATTTAAATATTTTGAATGCAGTTTTATGCCATCAACTACGGATATTTTGTAAATAATTTGATACTTTCAGGTTAAATGTATGTTTTATAGATATATAGTTTGTACATAATCTGTTGTAAGTGTTATATGTTTAGCTATAAATCTATTTCTTTAATGTTCTTCAACATTATCGTGACAGTTTCAGTATTTTCAAATAGTTTTCTCGTGTTGTTTTCTTTGTAGTTCATTCTTAATGAATCAATTGCATCTGCAATAAGGTAATCCTCCAGTTACTCTGAATATTGACAACTGAACAAATGAAACATTTTCAATATGGCTGCCAGCATTTTATAGAAACCACCACCTGGTGGCACTAAACAACAACCAAAAGACAAGGGCAATAACTGCAACATTAACAGTAGTATTTGTGTCTTATAAGCACTAAGTGAATACATTCAATTAAAATGTGTTTGACCGTGAGTTCAACTTGGTGTGTTGCACATGTTGGTTGATCTTCATTCTTCAGTAAGTGCAGCCTATATATAGGCAAGACAGTATTACTTCATCTTTTCCCCTTTTTCTAATTATTTGTTTCCATTCACAAAGGATTGGTTTGATTGTATAATAATTTTATGTTGTTGGCCATGAACTTTTGCACACCAGTCTGTTTCATAGATTACACAAAAGCATTTGATAAGGTACAACTTAAAGATGTACTTGAAACATAAGAAAAGTTTCATTTATATAGGAAAGATATTTGAGTAGTTTGTACCCTTTATTTGGAACAATCAGTCTACATGTGGATATAGAATGAGTTCAGTGAATAAAAAATTATAGTAGTAAGACAAGGATACATTTTCTCCAGATTCATTTAACCTATACAATGAAAGAATCTTAAGAGAACTAGAAGTTCTACCAGGATTTATTATTGACGGGCATAATCTTAAGAATATAAGATATGTGGATGACACTGTATTCATTGCAGATTCAGAAAGGAAAGTGAGAAGAAAGGACTATTAACAGTCTGGATGCAGAGAGATAGCAGAATACACAAAATACTGCTAAGAATAACATGAACAGAAAATGTGAACAATTACAATGTCTTAAGGAATATAGAAGGAGGGAAACTTACAATTAGAGACAACTGAAATTTCTGGTACTCATAACAAGGAAAGAAGGCCTAAAGAATTTAATACTCACAAGACATAGTGATGGCAAAAGACATGGGTGGGAAACAGCAAGTAACTTTTCTTAATAAGTTTGTGTGACTGGATGGCAGAAAAAGGACAAAGAGGGTAATAATCTACTTAGAGCAACAAAAGACAGGAAGTTGTGGAGAGCCAAGATGGCTTCATGTCCTGAAAGGTCTTGGTGAATAAAAGATGAAATATACACAGATCAATTTCATGATTGTCTACTGAAACTTTCTCTTCAAAACTTTTCAGGTGCAAATGTTGCAACTTTTTTATATAGATCAGATAACTCGCTTCTACTTAAAAAAAAATGAGTTGTGTTTTGGAAAAAGAAACTTCAGTACTTTTCCTTGCTAAGATTAAAACAATTTTATTTTCTGTGAAATGAAAAAAAAAAGAATCTCTTTCTTTCTTGCTTTCATCCTTTCCTCCTTTCTTTTTTCTTTCTTTCTACTTTTCTTTCGTTTTTTCTTAGTCAAAAGCTAATTATAGACAAGCAAATATTTTCAAGTGTTCAGTCAGAATTCTCATCTTTACAAGCTTCTCAATTTTAACTGAAAATTGCCTTCTGTAAATGTAATCACCAAGGTAAGGCAAATATATACCACCCAGAATTCAGCACACATCAGACAGGAAGTGGATACATTTCTTTATCGACATATATATAGTGAAGAATCTAAGCATTATAAATGAGATCCTACAGAGCCAACCTAGACATTTCCTATGTAGATTGCGTCATTTTTGATTCAGTGTGAGACATCATCAAACAAGGAACAGGCCCATTGGAAGATCTCATAAGCAATGTCAAAAGAGATTTGAGATGGTATGGCCGCATCCTAAGGGCCAACACCTACCATCCTACAAGATAACACCTTTGGAAAAAGTAGAGGCAGATACAGGTAAAAATAAACTGACAATGTCACCGAGTTGACTGGAAGATCCTTCAGAGACTCAGACATTGGCATGCAACCAAGACATATGGGAGGAGCTATTTGAATCCTCCGCTGGGCAGAGACACTATGACCACACTCGGATAAAGGACCAATGATGATAAAAGACATAAAAATCATTTTTTCTTTTCATTAAAAGTTGACTAATATACACAATAAGTGTTTTAAAGGATGATGGAAAGTACAACACTCAAAACCCGAAGGTGTACTGGGATAGCGAATGATGCCTTCCAGAAGCTAAACAAAGTATTAAAAAACAGAAAAATTATTGTTAGAAACAAAGAAAAGAGTACTGAACTGTTATGCAATATCAACCCTCCTATATGGCAGTGAATGCAGGAAGCAAGAGAAATAGGGTTCTACATAAGGATGATGAGAATACCATGGATGGGATGTGAGCAACGACAAAGTTTTATTTATCAACCCTCCTATATGGCAGTGAATGCAGGAAGCAAGAGAAATAGGGTTCTACATAAGGATGATGAGAATACCATGGATGGGATGTGAGCAACGACAAAGTTTTAGAAAACTGGAAACAACAAGGAGACATATACTTAACATCAGAATGAGAGAATTGAAATTTCTAGGAGATGGGGAAAGAAGGTCTGGAAAGTTTGATACTCACAGGACAAATTGCAGGCAAGAGGGACAGAGGAAAACAAGACATAACAACACAGTAAGTTTAAGTAAATGGATGGTGGAACAAAATTTAGGAGAGATAACAAAAAGAAAAAAAAATATTAAGGGCTAGACAGAAAATTGTAGAGAGCCATGATCGCCAACATTCTGAAGCAGCATGGTACATAGAAAAAGAATATATACGATTCAGTTTCAAATATGGACGAGCTGCATATTTTCTTTCTATCTTTTATAAAATTTGCAAATGCTTCTCCATTTACTCTCCTTTGTATATATATATATACTCTGTCTTTTTTACAAATACCTTCACGGTAATTGCTCCGATGAGCTGCTTTCGCTGGTTCCTAGGCCTCATGAATTTAAACGTCCTATGAGGCTGGCATCCCGTTCCCACCCCTTCACCATTGAAACTGTTAGATGTAGACGTATCTTCTACTCCAATAGCTTCATGTCTCGCATATCTCACCTGTGGAACTCCCTTCCTTATTCCTGTTTTGCTGACAAATACAATCTCCAACTATTTAAGTGTAACGTCAATCGACATCTCCAGTTGCCTTGATCTATCCACTTCCCTTCTCCACATCCTTTCCCCCTTTCATTCCTATCTGCTCTTGCTCCAAATCTTCTGTAACCCCCTCGCCTTGATCGATCCACTATCTTTCTCCACATCCTCTCCTTTACCACTCCTATCTGCTCTTCCTCCAAACCTTCTGTAACCCCTTGCCTGCTAGTGGCTTCCAGCCTTGCTTGGGGTGATAAGCTTAAAAAAAAAAAAGTTATCTTTACCACATTTTTCTCTGCCTTATATTTGTATCTACTTATTGATAAAAAGCTTTATTGTACATTATGGAAGAAAGCGATGACTGGCTTTCATGTCAGTAAACATCTATTTATACTTATTTACCTGTTTGTCTAAATGAACACATGTGAAATTGTGATAATAAAGACTAAGGAATTATAAAATCTTTTTAAATAATGTGAGAGTCAGAAGTGATAAACCAGGAATTCTAGATGGCTACATTTAACAGTTTCTACGGTGAAAGGGTGAGAGCGAGATGCCAGCTTAGTTGAATGCTTAAATTCTGGCACAATTCACAGAAGATGGTCCTTACTTTTAAAAAGTAGCAGGGCTCTCCTCTTCGATAAAATATACAGTCATACACATATGAGGATCAATAAGTCTATAATCCTGACATATCGGATTTTGATATGAAACTTTCAGTGTATAATGTTCAATTTATTCAACAAAAATATTCGGTCTATTCAAATGAAGTTCATTGATAAAGATTATTTCTCAAAATAAACATTTACTGTGAATTATAAATGCTTTTTCCTCATTAGACGATGAAACCATTGATATACCTCTCTCTCTCTCTCTCTCTCTCTCTCTCTCTCTCTCTCTCTCTCTCTAGTATTAATATAAAATTAAATTTGTCACTTAGCTGGTTGATGTTATATTCATCACCATGACTCCAGAGATTCATAGACAAACATTAGTGTAATCATATGATTCAGGTTTCAGTAATATATATAGAAAATATATATACATAATTATAATATATATGATTATAATATATATAAAAAATATATATACATAATTATAATTATAATATATACAATTATAATATATATAAAGAATATATATGCATAATTATAATTATAATATATGTATACATAATTATAATTATAAATTAAAACTATACATAATTATAATATATATAAAAAATATATATACATAATTATAATATATATAAAAAATATATATACATAATTATAATATATATAAAAAATATATATACATAATTATAATATATATAAAAAATATATATACATAATTATAATATATATAATATATATAAAAAATATATATACATAATTATAATATAATATACATAAAAAATATATAGACATAATTATAATATATATAATATACATAAAAATATATATACATAATTATAATATATATAATATACATAAAAAATATATATACATAATTATAATATATATAATATACATAAAAAATATATATGCATAATTATAATATATATAATATATATAAAAAATATATATACATAATTATAATATATATAATATATATAAAAAATATATATACATAATTATAATATATATAAAAAATATATGTACATAATTATAATATATATAATATATATAAAAAATATATATACATAATTATTTTTTTAAAAATGTTTCCATCATGACACAGAAATTATTATATTTCAAAACCAAAACTTAAATCTTAAATTAAACTTAAAATTTGAAGTTCAGTTCCATTTTCAAGTGATGCTGTGAATCGCCTTTGAAAAAAATTAATTTACTCTATCTATAAGCCAAATAGTATTATATATTTTAAGTTGGTGGGGTAATGTGAATTCAGAATTTTTTATTAAGGGGGTGTTGACTTTTTTGATGAATGAAGATGTACAATTTTTATGTGACTAATTGAAAGTCGGTTACGGTTAAGTGAGATTTCGGTCTGTCTATACTTACTTCCTTTTATGTGGACATGTCATCAGTCTCATTTTTTTTAATTTTATTTTCGGTTACAATACAATACTAGAATTTAATTACGCATTTATAAAATTATAATCAAATAATAGATATATAATTATGCAAATTATTTTTATAATTAATTTTTAAGGAAAATATGAGACAATGTCTACAAAAAAAATTTCTTTGATTTAATAAATTTTTATTTTTCAGAAACTTAATATATAGCTTTTCATGTAGGCACAAAGGACAGGGTGTTTTATTTGTTTCTTTTAAATGCCAAAAATATTTGGATAGTGATGTTTGGTTGCAATATGCAATATTATTGAAGGAAGTTTGATGTTGTCTCCATCTTAATTTAAATTCATTCTTAGTACATCCTATATAGAATTTCACAACATTAGGATTCTCAACAGATGAAATAGTGCATTGGTAAACAACAGATTCTATGCAGCATTATTATTCAAATGACAATTTACAGAATTTCTACAGTTACATAATTTATCTTTAATATTGTTCATTCTTATTTCTGGATCACTATTTCTTTGATTTGGGCTTAAGTATTTATTCAAGATTTTGTTATGTTTTTTTATAATATTTTCCAAATTTTTAGTATAACTGTAACTTAATTTTAGAGTATTTTTATTTTATTTCTAGGAAAGGGCTATTCTCAGCATTGCTTGAAAATGGAACTGAACTTCAAATTTTAAGTTTAATTTAAGTTTTTAGTTTTGAAAAATAGTAATCTCTGTGTTGCAATGGAAACATTTTTTTTTAAATTATAATATTATATTCTACTGTGTATTGAGCACTGTTTTTTAAAAATAAATGCTAAAGAACTCTGGATTATAAATCTAACTGTTCTTTCTTTTTATTTTTGATATATGATAAAAAATATAGTTTTAAGACATTTTTTTTTAAGCATTTCACTCCAAGCAAGGTGGGAAGCCACTAGCATGCAAGGGGTTACAGAGATTTGGAGCAAGCAGCAAAGAGGAGTGATAGAGGAAAGGATGAAGAGAAGGATAGGGGATAGATCAGGGCATCTGGAGATGTTGACTGACATTACATTTGAATAGTTGGAGATTATAGCTATCAGGGAAACAGGAGAAGGGGAGGGAGTTTCACAGGTCAGAAGTGCGAGACATGCTATATTTATGGACAAAAGTGGTCGCTATCAAGGATAGAGCATTTGTAAATATAAATGGCAACAGTCTGCTTCATACTTGAATGCAATCTTCTGGCCATGTGTGTTGTGTATTGTTGGCTCATCTATTTATATATGCTGGTCAATGAGGCATTATGAGTAACAAGGTCTATTGTATTATCCTAACAGTTATTGAGTAAGTGGCAGCAGTTATATTTCGAATTATTCTAGAGGATATTAAGTAGAAATAGTATTTTTAGCTATTGTATAGTGTTGTTAACTTTTATTTCATTATTTATTAATTCATTATTTATGTCACCACTCAGTGTTGACCTCAGTGCCCATTCATATATATATATATATATATATATATATATATATATATATATATATATATATCAGTGGTGTCTCTGGGGATTGGGCTTGTCAGGCTCAGTTCAAGTGAGTCAACATTCAAGTATATCTATTTTAAAGAAACAAAAATCTTTCGTAGTGCATCATTCTTGACTTCAGCTGGATCGAAAATTGGTTTAACTCTGTGCCTCAAAATATTAACCAAAATACATTTTTTTGATATTGTTCATAATAAGGAAGAAATAAAAAAAAAAACAAAGACAGTAAGTAAAAAACAAATGAAATAAAATTAACATGTCTAGTCGGGCTGCATAGATCCAAGCCCTATCAAAGCTGAAGACATACTTAATGTATTTCTTGCTTTAATTTTATAATCTTTTAAAAATCTCTAATGACTTGTATTCCCTATTTTTCAAAGAACACATTTTTATTTCAACTTATTGTCCATCTTAAATAATTAATTTCATACAGTATAAGGTTGTTTTTTTTAACAGAATGTATCTTTTGAGAAAGGACAAATTAAAATTTAGCCCAACTTAAATTTGTGAAAATCAAAGAAAGTGGCAGCCTTAACTCAGCAACTGGAGGGTCGGGATGAGGAGTGTGATTGGGGTATTGTTGAGGAAATATGATATCAGTCAGTAGTATTGATCATAAACATACAATAAATTAAACTAAAAATTCACAAACAGAGAGATACATTCACACTACTTCCACGTTTTTTGAACAGGAGTAGAAGTGTATGCGTTATTTCTTATTTATGATTGGTTTCTGGTTCTTCCTTCTAAAGTTTTCTCATTTTTTCAATTACAGTAGCCCCTGGTGCTTTATTGGCATTATCTCCTTACTTGAGGGTGATTTCATTTAAAAAGAAAATGCACCTAAAGAATGCTGGGGAGATACAGTGTCTGATAACCAGTCCAATATGAGCAGTTGGGGTGGGGGTGGGGGTGGTGAGCCAAATAATAAGGCATAAATAACAACGATGATTCCTCATTTCAGAATTTCTGATATAAAATACATTGAACTTTATATATTTGTAGGATTTTGAATAAGATCAATGATTTTAATTTTACCCATGAAAGTTTATAAAACAAAACTAAAAAAAAACATAATTCTCTCTTCTTTCCTTAAAATGGAAAATAGAGCCTTACTAGACTGTGACACTATAGAGTCTTGTCACTGGATCTAACAAACGCCTTTATCCACTGTGCCATGTGTCCTTGAGGACCCAACCAGTGTGAGTTCAATACCCAGTTAAGGCAGTGGAGAACTTGGAGAGGGGAATTAACAGGAGATAACTGACATCCATTAAAAAAAACATGGCACGTGGAACTAGAACAGTCTACCCCAGTGAGCGAAATAAAGAGTTCAGTTCAACATTCCAACCACCTGAAGAATGCCGGAGTGTACAACGGCCGAAATGTTGTAATAAATATGGTGACAAAGATGAGGACAATAGTCCGAATAATGTAAATAGTGTACATAATACCTCATCTCAGAAATATAGACAAATAACATTTGAAGTAATAAAAATGTTGGGTTAAAAATAAAGCCATTCTTTAGAATATATATATATATACACACACACACACACACATGTGCTTATTACTTCAAAGATTATTTTTAGTGGATACTAAGTTTGAAATAGGCACTCTGAGTTTTGTATTAAACAGTATGTATTACATCTACCAGTTGGCACACTCAAGAAGACTTACTGAAGAATATGTTCTCTCTGGCAGGGTTCAAACCTGAGACCCCTTAGTAGGAGAAACATGGGTGTGAGTGGAAGAGTTGTTTGGACATGTTTCATCTCTTAGAGTAGGCACCCACAGACTTGAACGAGAGGTAAATCTGTGTGTGAAAAAAGCAATATAGACAAAACAGTTATAAAGATCATTATCAGGCAGTGAAACCAGATTTGAAATTTAGTTCACTCCAAGCATATTCCCCCTTTTTCTCTCTCCTTTTCTTTATATATATATATATATATATATATATATATATATATAAAATAATTATCATGAAAATGAAGACTTTAAAGGATCAAGGTGATATTTATTTCATTAGAATCAAAATTTCGATTTCAACTCATCAGATCGAACATTACACAAATAAAAATTATTATATGCTCTGTTTTTTGACATTGAGCTCTCTCTGGATCTATATCCTCTTTGGGAATATCCATACAGATTACTAAATATTATCATTATTAATTATTTTTATATATAAATTATTATAATATTTTTATTGTACGAGATTATAATAAAACCATTTTATGTCACTACACAAAAGCTTTCATGTTTCAACACTATAATTGTACTTCCTCAGGCAATGGTTGGTAACTGGTGATAAAAATGATTCTTTAGGGAAATTTAAAAACAAAACGTTTCCTCTTTTCCAAAAGTTAAAGAGGGGAGCATAAGGTCAGAATTAATAATATACTTGTGGGTATGTCTCGATTAACCAATTGAAAGTCAGATCCACGCTAAATAGAAAAGTACGGTCAGAGGATGGAGGTGGGTGAGTTGTTATTTCATGTCAGGATAAACCCACCTGCTTCGGAATGTCATCATTGACGATTGTGGAGAATATGACAGCAACAAATGTATCGTGGGTGTGGCCAAATATGATGTTCTATTTGTTGAGGTCGTGTGGGGGGTTAATCAGGTGTAGAGTTATCAGAAACAAATTTAAAAAAAAAAAAATTTCTTTTATATTCAGGAAGCGTCTTAAAAGGACCTGTAGATAAAAATTAAAAATGTCGAACATCTATATACGATGTTAATAATACTGAATAAATGGCATATTAAAGTTGAATAAAACACGGCAATATTAAAGTTGAATAAACGAAATAAAGTAATTACCCATAGAGGGTGGACCATTATATACTAATAAAATATATATATTAATTCATATACTGCAATTGTGCTACTAATATTTTTGCAATGGTGGATGTTGTATATTCATTGACTGTAGGGAGTTATGATATCATTGCACTTTCAATATATTTTCTTCTTAGAAATTTTTTTTCTCTTTTAATCAGATAGGTCTTTTTTAAGCTAAAATTATGGACAGATATGTTATGGTAACATATCTAGCCATAATTTGTTACTAATATAATAATACATTTGCTTGATAGGGAATTACTTGGTACATGCCTTTTTCCAAAGACACCCTCTGCCCCATGAATGAATTTAGTCATTAGCTCCAGATCTCTTGGCTGCCATACTCTTAACAATGGTAGGAAATAGTAAACTGATGTATATTTTATTTATTCTTTTATCGGGGAGTCAATAAAGGTTGTGTAGTTTTCAATGGTTTTCTGTTTTGTTTTATTTACTTAGAAAAAACCTTTTGAATGTCTAAAAGTCCATAAGTGTTTTCAACAGCATAAGACTGAGATCATTTACTGTCATTGTTCAGAAGTGTATACCTATAGTAGTAATGAGTGGTATCTACATGACAGCTTAATTTGTTAATTAGAGCTTGTCTTCTCTATGAATTTAAATCTGGAATAAAAACCAGTAGAAACTATCTAAATAATACGTGCACTATGCTGTACTAGTGAGTTTAGTGACCATACTATAGTGAAGGTAACTAGAAATAAGACTTTTAAAGATGTATGTTATAAAGGAAACGGAGTCAGTACTAATGATGACCAACGAAGGACTTGTACTGAATATAATCCACTTCAAATGTGTCAGGCAAAAACCAAAAACTTTATTCTGATAATCTTGGATGCAACATTCCATAAGGATGTCGTATCATGTTTTTAAATAAAATCTTGTCATGTACTTTTAAAACATCCTCACAAAGGCCATTTAAACGAAATTAAGTGGATGCCGGTGCGAGATTGTCTGATAAGGTGAGTAAGAGCAATGAGATCCATGACTGAAATTGCGTTTACTTGTCCTTAAGGATCAGGTGATCAAGAAGGATCACATGTTCTTGAAGGATCAGATGCCAGCTCTACTCAGATATCAGAAACTTATTTTGATATTTGCAAAAATAGAAAAGACTTATTGCCCTCCATCTCTCTCTCTCTCGATCTTTTTTCTTTTCCTTTTTTTTCACTCTCTCATGCTTCTTTCTTCTCACTCCCTCTCCCTAAAATTGTAACAGTCAAGTGTTGATCTCGTTCTCTCCATCCTTCCTATTACCCCTACTCTCTCTCTCCTTTCTACCACTCCCTATCTCTTTTCTCTCTCAACCTCCATTTACCCTCCCTATTTTACTCAAACTCTTTTATTTACCCCTCCTCCCCCTCACTCTTTTCTCTTTTTATCCTCCTCGTTCCCCTTTTCCTCTTCTGTCTCTCGTAATAATGTCTGGTTTTAGGATAAAAGAAAAATTTTAATTTTCTTCTATAACCTTAAAAGTTTAATTTACCTCTCATTTAAGCAAGCCGGTTTTTATTTAAAACCTAAAATATTGTCTCCCTGTATGAGGTTTCCATCTTATTTTTCCAAGCCTTTCTATCCACAGATGAAACCAACCTTATTAACGAAACACATTGTTGGCATTAAACTCTCATTTGCCTGGGAAAAGACTTGTGTCTCCATCTTTTTATTCTGACTCACTCATGCATCTAACACACTGAATATATAATCTGCATATAGCTATTAAATTTTTTTGGTGAGTTGCCTGTAATTGCAATTCTTGAATATTTACAGAGAAAACAGAGCAAGACATGCATTTGATGAAAGATCCAATGTGGGAAGAAAAGTTGTTATCAAAATAGAGTGAGAAAAAAAAAAAAAACCTGAAAAATGCTACCAGGTTAGATAAGAAAAACTTCTTTAAACCGTCAGACAATGTTTTTCAAAAATAGAAATAGAATGGGAGGGGGTCAAATGTTTTTAAAAATATGGAAATAAATGAACAAAAGAATTTTTTTTTCTCTTTTACTTTTTTATTTTCTTTCTTCTTCTCTTCTCATTCACTCAGTCTCTTAATATTATTGTTATTATTCTTTTTCTTATTTCCATTCTTCTTCTTCTTCCCTTTCTTCACCTATTTTTCTTTCTCCTTTCCCTGCTTTCTCTCCTTTTCCCTCTTATATACACTCGGCAATTGTCATCGTCATTATGATGATGATGATGATACCCATCATTTTTCACAGCAATTCATATCTACCATCATTATTACTGTTATTAGTAACTTCATTATTTTAAATTTTAATTAAATATTTCATTATTTATTATGCATATAATAAACTTTATTCTTTCAATCTTTTTCTGAACATTAACAATCCCTTTTTCACAATTTTCCGTGTGCCATGTGCAAAATTTGTTCTTTGGTCTTCATTTCTTTTTCCCCTCCTCCTGCCTGATATTGCCTAAAGTAAAGCAAGTTTTGGAGTAACAGTCAAGTCAGTGGGCAATGATAAAGAAAAAAAAAAACTTTGCCTACAACTCCCAGCTTCAAAAAATGCAGTTGACACTAAAATATATCTGTACTTATTCCTTCATTTTTTTTTTCCTCTACAGCTGTGTTATATAGGAATAAAACGTCACTGCCGACACTTGAATTTGAACATAGATCGCCAGTGAGCAAACACGGGCAATCCCATTATTGAATTAAGTAGACCACGTGACCATAGAGGAAATGCATAAGTAGGAATTAGCCGATGGAATTACGAACCCAGAAGAGATGCACGATAAATGTTATATAAGAATAAAATGTCACTGCCAACACTTGAGTTTGAACATAGATCGCCAGTGAGCAAACACAGGCGATCCCATTATTGAATTAAGCAGATCACGTGACTATAGAGGAAACGCATAAGTAGGAAGTTGTGTGACGTGTAACTGATCGCATTTCTATTCTATCCTCTATTACTATTTGGATCACCATTTCTAGTCTATCCTCTATTACTATACAGACCGCTATTCTCTACTCTATTCACTATACTATTACTCTATTCAGATCACTATATGGATTACTATTTGAGCGAGTATTATAGAGCAAGTACTATTATTACAAGACTTATTCGAAGGTGTCTGACACCAGTATTGTTCAACAACATACTATAGTTGTAATCTGCTATTACAAAGTCTCTACTACAACGAGCATTATGAAAGTGACAACAAGTATTTGTTGGCATTACAAAAGTGGCAACAAGTGTTTGTTGACATCACAAAAAGCTGCAATTTACAATGGCAATAGAGACAATATTATTGAAATGAATGAAAGTTTTGATCTATGCTACCTCACATGATACATAAACAGCTAGTTTACTAATATTTTGAGAATTTTATCTTCATATTATGTGAAGGTCATCTGAAGATAAATGTGTGACAGAAGGATTAGAGCATTAGCAGTTCAACTATGAAATCTGGGTTTGAATCTCACCATTGGTCAGTTAGTCAAGGAAGTGACATTTTTGGAAATATCATCCTGGGGAGAAAATCCCAGCATGTGGCACGTTTTTTTAAGAAGAGCCTGAAAAATCATATCACTGGTTGCCTCAAGTCTTATAAGTGAAATTGTGTAGAAACGGTCTGGAAGCTGTCGATGGTTATTGTGCCAGCATGAAACAACATGTCCTCATCACATGGGAAGATTGAAGCTGTTTAGACTGAGAGTTGGTATCTCAATAAAAGTAACCATCTTCCAGCAGCCTCACCACTTGCAAGGATGTATCAGCCTAAAAAACTGACAATCCTTAATGAAAGTTTTAATAAAAAGTAATGTGATTTTGAAGTTTACTGCAGGCATAAATAATGCAATGATGATGATGTTATCTGAAGTTGAGGGATAAAGGGTTAATCATTAAGGCATTAAATAAACAAACTAACATCTTCATCTTTTTTGTTTTAATCATTGTTTCTGTTGATATCTTTTTGTCTGTGTGTGTGTGTGTGTGTGTGTGTGTGTGTGTGTGTGTGTGTGTGTGTGTGTGTGTGTATATAGATGTGGTATCTAGTAGCCCATAGAAGTTCTGAGCAGAATTTCAGGTCTTTTTCAGAATGTTATTTTTATTTAACTTCTGCCACCATTCAATATGATTACTCCTACACAGCACACGTGTATCTAATGGTATGTTGCTTATTGCTTCAAATTCACATGTGCATCCATTGCAAAGTTTTTATTTCCCAAAATAACCATAAAAGCTTTTTACATTGTATTCTTTAATTTACCTCAAAATGTAGAGCTGTTTTTCTAAAAAAAAACAATGATGCATGAATGCCTCTCTCAGTCACAATGGAGAAAAAGAAAAACAGTGCCAAGGACATATTAGCATCATTCTTTAGAATTTAATAAACTTAATTTTATTTACCAAAATGAAGCATAAGTAGTCTTATATATAGCAAATTTCTGTTGATAGCTCTAACAAAAACATAGATTGCAATATATAAGAGTGCAAATATCAAAGGTCTGGCATCTTGACTCCAGTCACTTTCTCACAGACGTGATGTGGCTTCCCTCTGTCTTTTCTACAAATATTTTCATAGCAATTGCTCTGACAAGCTATTTTCACTGGTGCCTCAACTGCATGAATTTAAGCGTGCTACTAGGTTGGCATCTTTGTTTCACTCTCTCACTGTCAGCTCTGTTAGGTGTAACCTCCTCTTCTACTCCAACAGCTTCTTCTCTCGCACTTCTCGACAGTGGAACTCCCTTCCTCTTACTTGCTTCCCTGATAACTAAAATCTTCAAAAGTTTAAATGTAATGTCAATAGACATCTTCTGATACCTTGATCTTTATCCCCGTCCTTCTCTTTATCCTTTCCTCAAGCATCCCTCTTTACTCTTACTTTCACTCTCCTTAACCCCTAGCATCCTAGTGGCACTCCCACCTTGCTTAGAGTGAAATGCTTAAAAAAAAAATTTTTTCAAATATGTTAATAAATCTTATTTTATTTACCCTTATAAACTAGTTTGGCCATTTAATCACAAAAGCTTTGTGTGTGATGATGATGATCATCATCATTCCCATGATCGTAAGGTTGCTGCATATCTGAGCACCTGACCACTTCCCTCCACATATCTGTTTTAAAAGCTGGATAGGTATTCATTCATGTTTTAGGCAATTAAACCTGGTGGAGCCCATCCTTCTCCAGTTCAAATCACAGCTGATGTTCTCCAACTTGAAGGTTCATCTCGGTCACAGTCACATGGTTGTTGATTCCATCATGGAACCCTATGCCTTGGCCGTGACTCCAGTCTAGGAAGCCCTTCATGCAGTGATGCATATATAGCTATGGAGAGCAGTCCAATGTGTTAGAATCCTATTGACTTTAAGATGTTTTACACACTTTAACAGGTCTTGTTTTGAATTCTGCTGGTTGTATCACCACCCATCTCACAAGGAAAGCCTGGTGGGAGAACCAGTTTAGTTGCCAATGACCTGGCAATGTGGCATGTCATTGCTTACATAGTAACAGTAGTAGAGTGGTCTGGCATAGTTATATTCTATGTATAAATCCTACAAAGACAACCTTCCTAACAAAAGATCATATGATAGACCACCTAAGAGTTGGGAAGACCAAATCAAAGAGGACACCAGAATACTACTCCTGACACTTGAAGTGATTGTCTTAGGCAGGAAGACATGGCAAAGTTGTGTGGACAAGAAGTATGCAAGGATCTCTTTGGGTTTATGTAACTAATGAATGAATAATGAATTAACTATGTTATATGAATGCTGAGAAAGGTATTGTCTATGTATGTCTTACATTGCTGGGAATAAATCAAGCTGGTCATTATGTTAACCGTCATTCATTCCTGTTTGTCCATTTTTATCACTTTCCTGACATAATCATACAGCTGAAGAAGGCTGAAGAATTGACTGGCTGAAACATTGTAGTAACAACAAACATAGCTCAGAGAATGAGCTCAGTCATCAGAACAACTGTTTGAATGATGATAACTCTTCACAAAATTATAGACAGAAGTGTTTAAAGCATAGCACCAGGGGAGGGGATATGCATGCTTAAATCTGTTGGTGTCTAAAGTCAATTTTACTATTATTTTATTAGTAGCTTTACTTCATCATATTTTGTTACCGTTAATATGAATGAAATGAAAGGAGAACGAAGAACATATTTCTTTTTGAAAATATACCCTTAATTCCTTTTCTTTCCTACTTTTAATACTTATTTCTCACTTGATGTTGATAATTTATCACGCTTCTCACTTGTGGAACACTCTTCTAGTTTCTTGCTTCCCAGTCAACTGTGATCTTCAAAAAATTTAAATGCAATGCCAACTGGTATCTTTTGTCTTCTTAATTTCTGTTCTTTTAGTGTCCTCTCTCCTTGCTAATGCTTTTTCTTCTCATATTCTCTAACACTCAATAGCCCCTTGTGTCTTAGTGACTTTATTGCCTTGTTTGGGGTGAAATGATTTTTTTTAAAATGACGCTAATAACGTTTTATCATCACTGAGCAGACACTAAATTTGCTCCAATCCTGATAAGTGGTCATGCACTCAATGAAGCTCCGTACATTGAACATCTACTGGCATAAAAGCTCCTACCAGAGCAAAGACTAAAGGTAACAAGTTGCCATTTTGTAAGTTCATACTTATCAATTGTGTGGGTGTAGGTATATATATATATATATATATATATATATATATATATATATAAAACCACTGGACAAAACACCACCTTAGAAGCTATAATGATCAACATGCAATGTCCGACTTAGTGTAGACAGAAGGAGCTCAAACACAAATTAGAGCTGTTTGGGTAGCCATTGGCTCAATCTGAATGACAATAATAATAAATTCCCCACCTCTTTTCTTGGAATACTTAAGAGTACTTGGAATAAAATATGTATCAACACTGTAATTTTCTCTCTTCCTTTAATAAAAAAAAAGCTTGTCCATGAAAATGAAAGGATCCAATTAAAAATAAGTAGGCAGAACATGTATGAATTATTTAATGAAACATGTCTCAATGAAAACATGCTGCCAAAATACATGCAATATATATGTATATATAATATATTAGTGCTAATGTTGAAAGTACACAGTAAGGTAATTTTCTCTCTTCCTTCAATAATGACACCAAAAAGCTTGTCTGTGAATATGCAAAGATCTCAATGAAAATAAATTGACAAAATTTGTCTAAATTATTCAATGAAACATGTCTGGCATTGAAAATAATATTTACATTTAAAAAAAAAGGAAATAAATATTTTTCAGGTTAATAAATTTAATATATGAAATGACACAATGCCCCACCTACTTAGAATTGGAATCTCAGTGGCTCGGGTCTTTCACATTAGGCCTGGGTTATTATGAATTCTTTGTGGGCAGATCAACCCACACTCACGTGCATGTTCAATAAATCCTGCATTCTCACATCAAATACTTGAATTAATTATGAGGATTGTTTAAATCTAAAGAATTTGTGCCAGAAACCATTTAATGCCGAAGACAGTCAAAAATAAAATTATAAACGACAGGAAAACACTTCAGGCAAAAATGAAAGCACGAAAGTGGGTCAGCAAACTAGAAATTTGGTGGGAGTGTTTACAAATAATTTTATTGATATATTAACAAGCAAACTTTACTGACATTGTTTGTAGAATAGTTTTCCAGATCTGTAGCAGTAATATAGTTTCTGTTTTCCTGTTCCCAGTGATCTAATGACTATAGGCACAATTGTTCATTATTCATGGCATAGTTTCTCAATAATTTATCTTGAAAGGTCTTGAGAATTTTTTTCCTTTTTATAAATTTACCCAAATTTTTCATTAGTTTTTTCATAAAGTTATAACACTTTACCAATTTAAATTCCATTGTAGGATATGAGAGTTTGTTGAAAAATTTGTTCTAATTGATAAAATCCAAAGAAGAATCTGCAATGTTATTGGTCCTGACCAGGCATCTCAGTTTCACTCACTTTCTCACCGTCATAACGTAGCTTCCCTCTGCCTTTTCTATAAATACTTTTATGGATGAACTCTGTTATGGTACCTAGACTTTACGAATTTACACACGATACTAGATTGGCAGCAAGATCTCACCCAATTACAGTTGAAATGGCTAAATGTACCTGTAAGTTCTATGTTGACAGTTTCTTCTTTTGCACTTCTTGCTTGTGGAGCACTCTTTCAGCTCTGTGCTTTCCAACCAACTTTAATCTTCAAAAATTTACATGCAGTGTCAACTGTTATCTGCTGTCTTTTTGATTCCTCTTCTTTTATTTATTATTCTCGCTCCCTAAACATTAATGAATGTTTATGGAAAGGATGCACTTGATGTAAGCACAGTAAGGAGATAAGTCAGTGGAATTAATGACAGTACTCAAGAAAAAGTAGAAATTAACTTAAAATGACAGTGCCATCAGTAGCAGACCAGCCTGATCATGTAAATGAGGATAATACCAAACAAATTGTCAGGATAATTACTATTTCAAATCTCTATTAAAGCTCTCAGATGTCATGGTAAAGTCTGCAGTTTAGTGCAGTATCTTGGATATTTAAAAGTCTGTGCAAATGGGTTGTTCAAATGCTAACATGCAAAGAACCAGAGGGTAATTACTACCCAAGAACTTCTGGAAATTTTGAAGCCATACAATACAGCACATTTCTAAGTATGATAGTTACAGGAGGTGATGAGGTTCTCCAAAAATGAAAGGTGAAAGAGGCAACTTACACATTTCTTTTCTGATTTTCAATATACAGGGTGCGATGGGTAAATTGTTGTCATTTTATATATTTTTTTTATTTGTTTTTGATTTTGTCAACTGTACAGTATAGTAAGGTCAATTGGCTACCATCTGTGAGAAAAAGATCAACACTCTGCCAGAAATTTGGAAATAGCATGCTGTAGTGCTTGGCATACATGCCAGAATCTCCAATGCAACATTTCAGAGTGTTTGGGTATCAACCTAAGTATAGTGCAAAGGATTTGGAAAGAGTTGGATGAGTCTAATGGTGATTACGAAGGTACGGCAGCTTGGAAAACTCACTCTGATCATTCTGATAAGAAAAGGACTGAATTTGTTGGTGAGGACCTCAGACTCAACACAGAGGCTTACATCACGTGCCTTGAGGAGGCAGTGTCTGGCAACAGGACTCTGCACCATGCCACACAAACAAGAGAACTCGGTCATGACTGTCAGACAATTTCTGTGACCACATCACCCCTTACATTTGGCTGCCTAACTCCCCAGACTGCAACCCCTTGACTGTTATGTGTGGAGCACAGTTGAGCAAGAGACCAACAAAACTCCTTGTAACACCAAAGATGAACTGAAGGCAAGGATTATGGCAGCATTCACCAACTTAAACAAGGAGACTGTCCTGAAGAGTTGCAGGAAATTCTGAAGTTGTCTGGAGGCTGCGGTTAAAGCCAATGGCGATTTTATTGAATAAATTTACTCTTTAGTATTTCAAGATATTTTTGTGTAATTTTGGTAAATATATGTTAAAATGAGATGGCAGTGTTATTTTTATTTTTGCCTAATTTAGATGACAATTTATCCATCGCAAAATTTACAACCAAGAAACTGAGTGATGAAACTAATTTTTGCTCAGAATAAGATACCATATGTACTTGTTATAGAATGAGTTTTTAGGATCAGGTTTTTACACAAAAAATATGGAGTCACACTATACACAGGTAGTTTTCAGTGAACAGTTGCACTATACACAAGTAAACTTTTTCTGGAGGGGTTAAAATTCATGCCAAAAATGTCAGGAGTCACACTATACATGAAGTCAGCTTATAAATGAGTATATACAGTAAGTTAAAAATTCCCAGCCTAATGACCATTTTCTCTTGGGTTTGTTTTGCTAGTTGAAAGTGTTGCAGGGAAAGTGATGGTTGCTGTGTTTTGTAACAAGGGAGTTATACTGTTAGAGCATATCGTGACACTATGTGACACATGCCAGTCTTAAGTAAAAGTCAATATAAGCAGAACACTGAAGTGACAAAATCAGTTGCAGTTGGAGGAGCAGACGATGAGAGAAAACTTCCAACTTAAGCCTTGTTCCAGACTTAGTTAAACTAAGCAAAATGTCACGATAGAATTCAAAGTGGGAAGGATTCATTTTTCTGTACAAAGAACCATAAAAAACACATTGAAAACTGAGCTGAAGAATTTGCTATCATCTTTTGTCTGCAAAGAACATTATTTTTTATTTTTCCTTTGTGACACAGCTTCAGCGTGATTTGAACCAGCACTGCGATTGCTGACGACTACTCAGTCTTTGTTAGCTCTGAGATCAAAAAAGCACAACACGGCAGAGCAAGGTGCAGACTGGAGCAACCACTTCAACAAGCAGCAGTATTGACCAGCATAGTAATTGACCCAGGACAGCTGGCAAGAAGTGTCATCGTATAACTAATGGCATGACCACATCAATTCTGACTTCTATATGAAAACATTGTCAAAACTCAGAGTAAGGTATCTTTGAGCTTAGCCATACTTAAAGATGAACTTTTGCATCATAAGATGCCTCCCATTAGCTTAAAGACCAGATATGCAATCAAAGAACATGACTGGACAAACTAGCTTTATTAACCCCTACAGTCTTGACCCTCATCCTTTCATATACCTATATAAAATTATATTGAAGGATATATTTGGAATGCTGAGTCTCTTGTGTTCATTTTTATTTGATTTACTTTGCTTTTACTATTATATCTTTTAATTAAAGAGGAACAGGCATTGATTTTAGAGTAACCCTCATACCACAATTGAGAAGTTAAGATTTTCCAATATTTAAATTGTTCAGACAATTGTCCTCATCTTTATTGCCATATTCATGATGTTTCAGCCATTGTACTCTCCAGCCTTCGTCAGGCAATATTTGTTGAAATTTCAAACCAAACTCTTTATTTAGTCCACGGAGGTAAGATTTTTCTAATTCGACATGTCATGCCTCAGTTTTAGTCAATTCTTCTTGATAACTCTCTTAATTTTTGATATCTCTGCTGTGGCCAGGGACTGAACTCACAAGTTACTTTTGGATCAATCAACCAACGCTTATCCTTGGGGACATAGTGAGTGAATTTTAGGGACTTATAAACCTAATGTCTCAGTAATAAATTTTTACCAGATTTCATATTACAATTTTTTGTTATTGTTGTTTTTCTTTAGCTCTGTATTACTGGTTCCCATATTATATTCATGTCTATCCTTGGGCGGCTTAAGAGATTTTTGTAGCCCAGCATATATGCTGATTCCTTAAGTTTTCATATTTTCCAGTGATGTTCTCTGTCTACTTTTGACTTCATTCCATAGAAGGTGATGATCTTCCTTTTCTCTCCATATATGGTCAGCCATGACTAATTTTTCTCTTCCCCCTTTGTTACAACCTTACAGTATTCCTGCAGTCTTATATTAAGGGGTCAGCCTGTTTCTTGCCACAGCTGTTTGAGATGGTATATATACAATCCTTAATCATGTTCTCCTCTATGGAGAGTCTCACTTTGAAGAAATGTTTGCATAGCATTGTACCACTACTGAAGGTTGTATTGATGTTATATGGACCACAGATCTTTTGTATTATTTCTGATAAGCCCTTTACATTATTATATATATATATATAATATATATATATAATATATATATATATATATATAATATATATATATAATATATATATATATATATATAATATATATATATAATATATATATATATATATATATTAATAATATATAACTGTCGACTCTAAGTGTTGACTTCTATGTTCACTTTTATATTTATATATTATTAATATATATATATAATTAATATATATATATATCATTTATATATAATATTCATATACTCATATATATTTAATATAAATAAATGCAATAACTGTTACAACAACAATGCTTCTAACAATGGCTCTGGTTTTAGCTATGATTTTTGACCTACATCATTATTGCCACTAATCTAGTTTACTGTAGTTGTAACTTATGAAAACCCCAGCATTTTTTGCTTCCTCTTCACATTTAAAACTACCAAGTGCAAGTAAGACTACTGCCCCAGTTTTGAAGTTTATCTCCTTTGATATCAGCTGGAGAGCTGTGCGATATATCAAGCCTGAAATGGAAATGATAGCTCGGCATCTGAATATAACACGATAAGCATTAGTCATAGTGAAAAGCACCCCACCTGAACATAGCCAAAGAAACGATCCATCCATTGTTAAGCATTCAGCTCAGAAAACCCAATCTGCAGACAAAGAGCGAAATAGAACCAAAGGAAATCTTTGTATAATTAACGAAAATAGAAAGCGTAAATGCAGCCAGAGGATGGTCAGAAATCAATAGAATGACTGGACTTGAATTCTAAATATTTAACCAATGTGATGATTGAACTTTGTGCCCTGTGTTCAAACTCCAATCAACTGATAATCCTGCTGCTGGTACCTCTGGGATAATCCCTCTAATTTGTAACGAAAGCTTTTACTAAATTGACTGTTAAATAATAGACTATTATTTTTTAGAGGAAATGTATCTCTGCTCTGACTTCCTGAGGTTGACCATGAGGTCAGATGCAAGCCAAAATAAGGAAGTCGATTTTGATTGGCTGAGTGAGCGTGAGAAAGTTTTTTTCAGAGAGACAAGTCTTAACTGTCAAGTAATGTAGACATGTTTGTTTTCATGTCTGAAACAACTCCCCAGTGAGGGGGGAACAACCCCCACTGGATACTTAGCAAATGTCAACATAAATAAAATAGTAAAGTTAAATTTCTTCATGTTTGATGTTATTTATTGCTGCCTCAAAACATCTAGGGATCACCAGCTGAAAGGGAAGATGCAACATTTTATTGAATTGACGCTGTTGACCAGGACCTCCCAGCTTGAGCGGGCTATGCAACATGAGAAGGCACGTGTACCACTCTTATTCATAGACATTTTAGCAATAAAATCACTCTAAAAGAAATCAAATTAACCTTGAAAAAGTTTCCTTTCAACTATAAGAGTATGCGTGTGACATCCTTACTCCAGTGATCTATACCGACAGCTTACTTGCTTTCTTTTTCTAAACTATCGTTAACCAAATACAAGGCCTAAATGCCACTCAAGTTAGAGGGTTGCTAAATGAGAATGTTGTAAGGGCTGATAGGTAAGGAGCAAGGGTTGCATATTATGAGGATATGTGGGATAGATAACAGTTGATCCTTGACTTGAAGATTGTAGTGATCAGGGAAGCATCCCCTTGGGAGTTCATTCTGCATTGCAACAATTCTGACAAGGATTCTATCTTGCTCCTTACTAATGGAATATTCTATTTACTTTGGTTACAGTTCAGAGATTTTAATTTATTTGCACCTATAGTGCGGAATGAAGAAGAAGAGAAGTTAAATCAGAGATTTGTATATCCAGAATGCACACCTTTCAGCAGATTTAATAATTAATCTGCATGAAGTACCTTGGCATGGGGCAATGATTAGTGAGGCTAGTCTGGTTGACTATTACTACTGAGTAGTGAGTTTGACTCTCATGGGGAGCCTCGTACATAATTCTACATTAAATAACTCGGCAAAGGTTGACTTGTACTAAAATTAATAACCCCACTAGAATTGGCTTGTCATTAAATCAACCAAACACTCCTAACATTACTATTGTGTCATGAAGTTGATCCTCACTGGGTGCCTTGTGTAAAATTTCAACATTAAATAATCCAATAAGTGTTGGCATTATTTACACATTGACTGTTGGCCTCATTTTTGTTGTTGTTGTTATCTCAACATTTCAGCCATTGTGTCCTCAGTTCAGGTAACCTACAGGAAATTCTAAACTGGACACTTTATTTATTCTATGAGTGGGGTAGACTGTTCTCATTCCACTGCCCATGTCTAGGGATATCTCATCTAGTTCATATTTTTAGTATTGCTCACTTATTGCTCTTGCTGTTTCCACTGAGTCTAAATACACACTGCCTGGCCCAGGGATTGAACTCGCAATTACTATGTCACTAAATTCATGAACCCGTGCTGTATTCCACTAGGCCGTATCCCATGGGAAAATAAACATGGCTTAAAAATTTATTTCAATGCATGTGGATAATATAAAAATTCACTGCATTCCATTGGCTCTCATATATATATATATATATATATATATATATATATATATATATATATATATATATATATATATATATATATATATATATATATATATATATATATATATAAAAGCAGGATACTTGGCATTGCCTGGGGACTGAAACACTCAGTTTTGTGACCACTTCAGGGGATATTTTTCAATAAATTTTCTCCACATGGTCCATGAATCATTTTGTTTTTTTGGGCTTTGTTTTGTTAATAGTTTTAAAACAGCTTTTTAGTCCTTTGTAAGGTCTGGGAATCTGCAATATATCTTAAATGTTTTATAATATATTTATTATATTATTTATATTTTATAAATAATTTATTATAATATATTCAATTATTCAATGGAGATTTATATTGAGATCAGACATACACAATTATTAAACAGAAAGTCTTCTATATATATATATATATATATATATATATATATATACACACGCATATATATAT
>OZ038507.1:87479420-87559934 GCA_964036315.1 Acanthosepion esculentum
TAAAACATGACCAAAACAAAAGGAAAAGAAAAGAACGAGAAAGAAAACACAAACGACAGGTTGGGTAAACATTTATTCCAAAATAAAACCGAGTCAAATAAAAAAAAAACAAAAAAAAAAACAAGAGGAGGGGGCCTAATCTAACAACCAACGTTTTTTCTGTCTACATTTACTTAAGATTTCAGTTTTTGAATTTAGTAAGTGATCAGGGTCATTACATAAAGCGATTGCTAGTTTTTCCTCTAGACATAGATGCATTTTGGATGCTAGACGATTATTTTCGGCTGATGTACATGTTCTCTGTTCTTTCTTTTTTTGTACCATTTTTCCCCTTTGGTATTGGTTTGTTTATTCACAAATCAAGGCACCTAAGGTTTTCCGGACGAGTATAATTTCTTATAAATATAAGATTACAACTATACAACTAGTATATATATATATATATATATATATATATATATATAGTACAGGTAATAAATCCGTTGCTATATACATCAAGTGGATCCTAGTCATATCAAATATTAAAACTGATCCACAAAAAGAGCTCAATGTATTTATTATAACAAAGCATATAAATTACACAACAAAATCCAAAATTACCTCATATGGGGGGATAGATCTATTTCAACTGACAAGAAGTATATCAATCTTATTCAAGCCTGTCAATCTTATTCAATATATATGAAAGGAAGGAATAAAGCATGCTGCATTGAAGTGTTCCCTTTGAAGTCGCATGGGCCAAGAAGGAATAATTGATCCATTCTCAAAGAATATTTGCCACCACACCCATCACCATATGCTTGTCTTACTTGTGGCTCAGTATGTAACTCTGGTGATTTGACCAGATATTCCAAAATACACAAAGATATATTACAGACGGTGACCTCGAAAGATGGACAGTTCATGTGTCACATCTGTAAATCATTATGCAAGATTGATTGATTTTTTTTTATGGTTTATCAACCTGTTCGAGGTTATTTAAAGTGGAAACAATTTTGGATTGTAAGAAGTTTTGGAGATAATCATGATTTTCTGATACAATTCTTATTATTTAACCCATAGCTGAGAGGAGAAGAGTTGAATTCATACCTTTCTCAAGGCTATTTGCAGATAAGTGAATATAATGAACCCAAGTGGAATTCGAACTTGGCTCTCTCTGGTATTATTCAGTTGTTACCCATCTGGGTACTGAATAGGTACAATGTTGCTTAACTTTGGTCATCGGACAAGAACTGGTGTTTCAATGTGATATGGCAGTAAACCATATGGAAGACTGAGGCTGGGCTAAAGAGTCATATATGTACACATTGTTGTGCGGTGATCAATGAAGAGATGATGCTCTTCTGGCAAGAGGGTGCCATAATTCTCATCTTATATCTGTGTGTGTTACTGAATTCCAAATGGAAAAATTCTCTTACACATTTTGTTCTTCAAAAGGAATTCTTCAAGGTAAATGTTTTTATCAATGGCACCCTAGATATGTAGTAGGAGGGGAGGGACATTAAATACAATGAACATCTGTTATATTTCTATATCAAGAGAAATGCTTAAATTTGATCTTTGTTTTTGGCATCCAATGGGTATAGATGTACAACATAGCCAATTTCATTTAGCTTTCGACTACTTTTTGTGCCCACTGGCAGATTTTCTTTATTAAGTTTTCTCTAGTACACAAATTTGTAGAGGAAATAAACACTGTTTAAAAAAACAGATCGTCTACCATATATACTCAAGTATAGTGTGAACTTTTATGATCAATTTTTTATGCAAAAAGGTTGCACTATAGAGAGGTAATTTTTTCTTGAAGAGGGTAAAAATCATGGATTTTCAGTGACCAATTGCACTAGACACAGATAATTTTTTCTGTAGAATTTTTTTCTGCGACATATCTAAGCCTCTTGGCTTTTTATGCTGACAAGTATATTATTTGTTGTTTACTCTTCGCTTTGCCAAACATATGTCTATGATTATGACAAATATTCTCTTCAGGTCAACGCTAACTGTTACTTTGCTTACACTTCTTTCCTGTGGAACTATCAGCATCTTTTTTAGTCAACTTTGATGTTCAAAAATTTAAATGCAATGTCGATCTTTAGTTTCAGTTTTCTTAACTCCTGTTCTTTTATTGTTCTCGCTCCTTAATAATGTTTTCTTTTTTTCTTATATTCTTTTGCACTCAGTAACCCCTAGTCTCTTAGTGGCTTTCTTGCCTTGTTTGGGATGAAATGATTAAAAAAAATGGTCACACAAACAAATTGTGTACTCCAGATTTTTTAAAAATCTAAATTTTTTTTGCTTCTTTTTTTAAAAATTTTCATTGCAAAAATTTATAAAATAAAAATTTAGATTTTCTTTTAACAGTCTGGCATTCCAAAATTTGTTTGTGTGACCTTTTTCTCATTACTTTTTTTTTTTCAGTATTTCTAACAAGACCTTCAATAACAATTATTTTACAGTCCTAAAGAATTTGTTTCCATTGAATAGAATGACCTTGTGAAAAGATTTTCATACCAGAATTAGCAAGGTGATGTGGCATTGATTAAGATAGAGCAATTGTCTTCATTACACAAGATTTTGCTTTTAATTGATTTATCCAATCAGAATGCAGGCAATCATGGCACTTCACCAGAACCCATTTCTTTACTATCTGTGACGTTTTTTTTGTGGGGGGAATAATAGTGGTTGCCTGTTGCCTTCTCAACAGTTTTTGAATTTAGATGAGCACTGATTCAAGACTAGTGGCTACCTTGCAGTTTAACCCATAGCTGGAGAAAAAGAACAGATGGGTTCATTCCTTTCTTAAAAGTGAATGCAAGTAACTAGAAGGGAATTTGAACTTAACATACCAATTTTACATTTTGCACCAATTACTATTCTGCTGCACACTCTTACATAATTAGGTTACATATTGCTTGATATCTTCTCTTTTTTTTAAATTTCAAAAGCATAAAGATTATAAATAAATTGGTAAGGTCATGAGGCAGGCAGTGACTTCATCAAAACAGCTTTCAAACAAAATCTATCCAATGATACATTCCTGAGGACACGTATAGATATACAAATTTCATAATATTAGTCTCCCTGCTCCCTACTTACATATCACAATTTGATATTTTATTATTCGTGAAATAAAAGTAAAATCGAATGTGAGAGATTTCTTGCAAAAAAACAAGGTGTAGCATCAGTTTTGTGTGGTGGGAAATTCATAACAAAATATACCTTCTTTTTTCATTTAAAATAGTCAAAACTCTGATAACAAACTTCCCTACCGAATTATCTGCATTATTAGGTTGAGTCAAAAATAATTTCCGTTTTTGTTTATCAAATTTTATCTTCAAAAAATAAAGTACAATAACATTTTATTCAGTTATTTGCAGTAACTTTTTGTCACTTATAAGGCTGTTCTCTGATGCTTTTTGAGTAAAATTCCACAGGTTTTCATGTGGAAAATCTTTTGATGAACTCTTGAATCCAATTTTTATTAGAGAAACTTTTCCCTGTCAAAGCATTTTTCAGTGATCAAAAAAGGTAATAATTGATTGGTGCAGGGTCAGATGAATATGGCAGGTGGGATAGAACAGACCAACTGTGTTTCAAAAGTTTTTCCTCTGTTATTCTTGCTGTTTTTATTGAGAATATTTTTCCCTTTAATACATTGTGTATGCTGCCATTTCCATTCAAATTCTAAGTTCTCTTAGTGTATCTGTTTATATTTCTGAGATGAGGTATTATGTACACTATTTTCATTATTTGGACTATTGTCCTCATCTTTGTTGCCATATTTATCACAACGTTTTGGCCATTATATGCTCTGGCCTTCTTCAGGTGGTTGGAATGTCGAACTGAACCTTTTATTTCGCTCACTGAGGTAGACTGTTCTAGTTCCATGTGCCATGTGTAATGGATGTCAGTTATCAGTTATCTCCTGTTAATTCCCCTCTCCAAGTTCTCCACCTCCTTAACCAGGTATTGAACTCACACTCTTTTCGGTCCTGTCACTGGATCTAACTAATGCCTTTATCCACTGTGCCATGTGTCCTTGTTAGTGTACTCTTAATTTATTCTGAACTGCTATATTTGATCCGTAATTAGGATGATACATAAATACTGTATGAATGCAAATATATTTTGTATGACACTTTGATCCTTGGTTGAGTGTTCAGCAAAGCTCAAGATTAGTGTCATTCCAAATATGATAGATAACACATTAGTTTCGGACAAGTGGTTAAGTTTTTTGACACAATACTTGAACAATACAAAACTTTTAATTAGGATTCTATTGTAACTATTCTAAAAGCAACTAATTTTTAAAATAAAAAAAAAAGAAATCTTACTTCTCACAACCAACCTGCCCACTCAGATAAAGCAAGTGATCTTAATAAAACACCTAAATCTCTTGGAAACAGTGTTTCAGCTCTCACATCTCGACAGAGCATTTATTTTCTTCTTTTATTTCCTTGTGAATGTGCAATGACCCTTTCCCAGTTTTTGGTGCCTACTGACCCAAATGAGAATTAAGACAATACATGGGGTAGTTGTTGGCTGGTCAGTGGAAACCTGGTTGGAGGTTTCGTATGGTTACAATTCATTAGTGAAATATAAGAATTTCCTGTGTGAGTACAAGACTTTGATCCTTAAACATAAGGAATATCAAATCTCAAGTCAGATATGATAACAGAAGATTGTCCAAACAGAATTCAGGGAAAATACAGTGTAACCCGGATATAAGAGAGTTATTGGGACCGGAGAATAAGTCTCTTATATCCGGGTTTGGTCTATTATATATACATTAACACAGGCTCTAATTTGGGACCAGATAAAATATCTCTTATATCCGGGTTTATCTTATATCCGGGTCTCTTATATTCGGGTTACACTGTATAAGACATTTTTTTATCTTATTCTACTAGGAGATTCCTTCAATAAAATGATACATATAGCCTATATAAAGCAGCATGTTTTGGTCTTTCAGAAAGGCAGCCAACTTTATAGCTTCCATTTTGTTTTTGAATGGGTCAGAACTGGTTTTGTATGAGAACAACTTGGAGAGAATGCTGTTTTTTGAATAACAAACATTACTGCCAACAACACATCTACCTAATATCAATAAACTTTAAATACCACATCTTGGAACAATAGCCAATTAATCACCATATAATTAAGAGCTCACTCGGTAACTGATTAAGCCATCTGCAGTGAAACGACTAAATGTTCAACAGAATTATCACCATTATGGTAGGGATACGCATCGTTTGAGAACGTCTGAAGATGAGAATTAATAAAATGGTCAAAATGTAATAAAGAAATAAAAAGTACATCATGACTTACTTTTTATTATAAATGTTTTCAGAAATTGGTTTATATACAAGATAAATAAATTCTAAGTAATTAATGGATTTTATTTATAATCCAACATTATTTCTTGTTGATTTAATTATTATATTTTGTGGTCACACATGTTTGAGTAGACATCCTTGTTTTTTAATTGCTGGAAATTGTAATGTTTTTCAAATGGTGACATTTGAACATGTGATTTTGTTTCACATCTGACTTAATTTTAGGAGATATATATATATATATATATATATATATATATATATATATATATATATATATATTTATTATAATTTTATCATATAGACAAAACCATTTTACTCACTACAAAAATGCAACTTGGTTTACCAAAAAAAATATATTTGTAAAAAGAAAGATTTAAAAAATAATTTCTTTCATTTGTGAATAAGTCCTTGAAAATATTATCAAAATCCAACAATTATCTGATTTTTGCAAGAATTTCCAAATCAATGTGATTTTCACCACAAAAAACACTCAAATTTCCTGTACAACTTTATGGTCCCATGATTTTTAACTAAAATTTCCAAGGTTTTTTCATTAAAAACTCCTTTAATCTTTCATCTTAATGATAACAGAAAGATCTTGATGAAATTATGTTTTTATTGCTTTGTGCAGTTTTTTCATTATGTATTCTTTTTTAGTGAATTTTTGGAGGTACCAAATATATATATATATATATATATATATATATATATATACACATACATACATATATATATATACATATATATATATATATATATATATATATATATATATATATATATATATATATATATATATACATTAGCATTTTTGGCAGTCAGCTGAGTAGGAAGTTGGTTGAATTGAATATTATAAGGAGAAGGATAATTAAATGCTGGAATAAAGATTTAAGTGGATAAGATTTCTAGTGAATTACTTGAATCACATAAAAATCAGACATTAAATTGTAAATATGTCAGAAATATTTTTATCAATATTTTTCAGAATATTAGAAAAATCCTTCATTTAAAATTTTAAAAAAACAAAGATACTTTTGGATTTTTTTCTAAGATGTCTTGCTTGAACAATGGAAATATTTTTACATTAGTTTATATATACATTCATACCTCATTTTAATGGATAAAAGTGGGGGAAACCATGGTCTGACAATGCCAATTGTTCATAGTTACCAACACTAAGTCTGTAGTGACTAATATCAATAATTACATTATAAAAGAAAGATGAATAATATAGTACTACTTTACTTTTAATCAAGCACATTATCCGATATATCACTGTCAATTTCCTGTACACTGTAAATATTTTGTTTTACTGTTAAATTCACCCTTTTTTACTATTCCTCCAGATGACATGTTTATAGAAAATGATGAATGTGAAACCATTTTTAAACACACTGGCATATAAAAAAGGGGGATATGCAAGGAGCAGTAAGCTACACATGTGGTTGCACTGATGTAAACAAAGTGATGGCCCACCAACTAGTAGTCAGTTTATGAAATAGCACATTGTATCCACAGTTGCTACAACTCTGTCCACAGTGTGCAGCACTTACAAACTGAGTCGGCTACTCCAGATTTTGTCTGTTGCTTCTGATATCCACTAAAGGGAAATCTGTAATATGGAAATATGGGTGTACTATCAAAAACTGACGGCAATGCTTAAATAATTTTGTAACATGGAGTTACAAAATTTACTTAAGCACTGCCATAATTTCCAAAAGATAAGAAACTCCTATAGCCATGTATTTTCTTGTTCATCTTCAATAATTCCTGACTACTGAATGAAACAATGTTCTACTCACCAAAAGTGTGTGTGATATAGAAGTGGACAATTTGCGTTTTATAAAAGTGGATATTTATATATAAATCATTAATGGTCTTTATTCCTTTCCATTTTCAGTGGTGCCTTTTCTGAGGTTGTATTGGCTGAAGATAAGTTAGAGAAGGGAAAGTTTGTGGCTGTAAAATGCATCGACCGGCATGGACTTCGAGGGAAAGAGGAGTCACTGGAAAACGAAATACAAGTCTTGCGACGGTAAGTTAAATTCATGTACATCAGAAGAATTGTAAAATTCTTTCTCTAAATTTGTCACACACACACACACACACACACACACACACATATAAATATTATATTTTTAGAAATACATCCATCTTTAATGTTTTGTAATTTTCTGTATATACAGAAAAAAAAAATTATATGCATACATATACAATGGAAATAATGCTTCTATATATTTCTGTCAAGCCTGGTCAGTACCTAGATAGGTAACCACTTTGGAATACCAGATAGTGTAAGCTTGGATGGGCAAGTAGTGTAATGGATAATAGCTCAGAATTGTTAATCAGAGAACTGAGTTCCAATTCTAGTTGGGTTCGTTATATTCACTTATGCACAAATAGCCTTGGAAAAGGCATGAATCCACCACCTCTATTTCCAGCTGTATTACTAAATCATTATTATCTCCAAAAATAAAATTGTGTACAAAATGTTTAGATATTGGCATTAAATAACCCATAGATGTTTTGATGTACCACTAAACAAAAACAGCCAATCAACCAACAACCTTATATATTTTTATGGAAACTACAATAGATACAGGGTGTAGAATAAAGATAAGATTTCTGCTATGTAACATTATCTTTCCAGACAGTCATCACCATTGGCTTGGCATTTTCACCAACAATTATACTTTATTCCACATGGAAGAATTAAGTGATACGCATCAATTTTATATGCGCTTTCATGTCAGACGCAATTTTGCTAGACTGTTGCTCATCTTTTCTCTATAAGTTAAAAACAAGTATTAGTTACTACCAGGAAGGTTTGTGTGTGTATTCACATACACACACGCGCACACAATGGTTGTATGCACATGTTGTTATCTCGGTTTTCTGACCTTTGACGCATATCATTAGTCACATTATTATTGATAGATATTTATATATGTACACATCAAGGCAAATTCCAAGGTATAGCCTTGGTGTACATGTTTACATGACATATTTTTCATTACAAATATGAATGTGTTTGACACAAACATATTATTATTATTATTATTAAAGACAGCGGACATTTTGGGTTGATTAATTTTACTGATCATCTTTACAAAATTCTGGATGAATCTTCTCAGATATGGAGGAAATCATGTCAGAAATTGTTCAAAGTTCATTTCAGAAGAAACATCGTCCAAGCTTTCAACTTTCTTAAGTCATCATCAGGGTAGGTAGAGAAAAATGGTGAGTGTTGTGACTTGGGTAAAGAGTGTTGATCAGTAAAATTAATCGGCACAAAATATTTGTCGTCTTTAATAATATTTGCCTTATATATATATATATATATATATATATATATATATATATATATATATATATATATAATGTAAAGAGGCACGGTGGAGTAGTGGATAGTGGCTTGGATTGAGGAATTGGAGAGCCGAGTGCAAATGCCAGTTGAATCTATTATATTGACTTGCGTGCTAATACCCTTGGGAAAAGTATTAATTCTCTTCTTCTCCCTCCAGCTATGGGTAAATAGCAGGACAGACTGGGTTCTATAGCCTTGGATGGCTACTGGTATAATGGCCACCATGCACCACTGACCTGTATATATAAATAGCCGAGAAAAATAACAGCACTCGTGGCCTGACGATTGCATCTAGCATGAAACAGACTGTCGCCTCTAAGTGTTGGCTTCTATGTTCACTTTTATATTTTTATATATATATATATATATATATATATTTTTATATATATACATACTTATAAAAATATAAGTGGACACTGGAAAAGTGAACTGATGATTGCATTTAGCATGAAACGGGCAAACAGGCTGCCCTCTCTGGGTGTTGACTTCAATGTCCACTTTTATATTTACATATGATCTATCCATGATATTGAGCACTGTAACCCATAAATATAGCATACCTTAAAACTATATTTTATCACATATATACATATTGGCTGTCCACTCAATTACAAGGATAAACATTTCTGCACTACAGCTATGCATCTGCTACTGATGCCTGTTCATGGGCTCTGCAACAACTCTTAAAACCAGAAAGACTTTTAAAAGTTCTATTACACTGGTGACCAATTTATTTTAGATGCTTGTTCGTCCTCTGTTTTCCTGATTAATATTATGTACTTTTTCCCCCATGTTTGGTATGACTTATGAACACCAGCTACAAATCAAGTCTCTTCCTGTTGACAAATACCATTTATATTCTATATGATGTCCCCCACTAATGTGATTTTCAGCTCACTTTGTGATAAACAGACATAGTCACATTCTTCAAACCCATTTGAGTGAAAGCTGAGTCAATACAATCTCCTTTTACAGCTGCATGTTTTATTATGGCTCGGTTGATTCGTCAGTCCCTTCCACAATACCTGACTGAACTTGAATTTGCCGATGATCTTGCATTAATTTCATAATGTATCAAAGATGCAGAATCTTTGCTACAATCGCTTGAGCAAGCAGCCAATCAGGTAGGTCTCTACTGCAATGTGAGTAAGACAATATATCACGACCTCCTCTGAACCATCTGAGTTGAAGTCACTCAATAATACATCCATCAAAAGAGATTTCAAATATCTTGGATCTCACATAATAGATTACCAAAAAGACTTCAACATCTGCAAAGCTCTTGCATGGGATGCGTAAAACAAACTTGACAAGATTTGGTGCTCAAACTTTCCATCTTCTTTAAAAGTCCAAACCGTTCAAACATTGACTGAACGAGTCCTACTGTACGGATCAGAAACTTGGACATTATCAGTTCGTCCTGAAAAATGACTGGATGGAACATTTACAAATCTGCTTATAAAAATCCAGAACATCAGTTGAAGATCCGATGCAACACTTAAAACAATTTACAGAGAGCAATCTCTCTTAAGCTCAAACAAAAGCAATTGCAGTTTGCCAGCCACTGCCACCGAGTGAACAGGGAGGTCATCACATCCTTACTTCTATGGCAGCCTTCTGGTGTTGTCTTCTTGTGAAAGTTGACTGTCCCAGACACCATGGCTCAGGACTCAGGGTTGGACATGTGGGATCTTGGAACGGCAATGCATGACCGAGCAGTGTAGAAAGAGATTGTTAATGGAGTCCCAACCAACCATAGGAAGGTCGAAGGATGATGATGGTGATGGCCTGGTTAGTACTAAACAGAGAATAACTTAAATAAGTTCTGCCTGCCTCCACTTTTTTTGATTTTCTATATTTACCTCCCATGATTCTGTACATAAGCCCAAATAGAGAAAGGGAGTCCAATAAAGTATCTTTTAAATGTTTCCTGGGCTCATATTGCAAATTCATATCGCTCTTAAATTCTCCTTAATATGTTTTCTTAGACAAATCATAATCTCCAAGTCTTAGCAGATCTTCTGTGCGTAATGGTCAGTGTTTGTGGATAATAGTATCTAGATATTTAGTGTCCATTGAAGGGAAAGGAAAATATAGTGTGTAATTGGGCAAGACTAATGGATAATTAGCATTATTCTGAGGCAGGATTAATGGAAACCTAACTATTAATACTTTTATCTCTCTCACTCTCTCTCATATATATATTTATATAAATTGCAAGATCGTATTGACCTCAGTGTCTACTTTTATGTTTACATATGCTCTATCCCTGATACTGAGCACTATTACCCATAAATATAGCATATCTTCCAAGAGAATGATAAGATAAAGAACAAATAGGAAACTTTTATAAACCTAACATGTTTAACTTTTATCAAAGCTTCAGCATAGAATGTGATATGGAGAAAAAGAAGAAATAAATTCTGGTATTTTTTCTTTGTGTTGTTTGATTTTCATTGGTTAATTTGACAACAATTCAAACTCTCTTGTAAGAAACAGAAACATAACTGGTTGATATATTTGTGTGTGTGTGTGCGTGTGCGCGCGCGCGCGTGCGATGGATAAATTGTCGCCGTTTTCTATTTTTCATTTCACACATGCTTGTTGTTTGTTTTTGATTTCCTCAAACTGCACAGTTGGTCAGTTGGACACCATCTGTGAGAAAAAGAGCACTATGACGCAATTCACTCCACCAGAAATTTGGAAACGGCATGCTGTACTGCTTGGCATTCGCACTGAATGCTCCAGTACGAACATTTCCGAGTATTTGAGTGTCAATCTAAGGATTTGGAAATATCTGGATGAGTCTGATGTTGATTACAAAGGTGTTTTGAGTGATCACTAGTGATAGTGACATTATACCTCCATTCATCTTCCCACAGGGCCTCAGACTCAACAAAGAGGTTTACATCATGTGCCTGGATCAAGAGGGTGGCTGCTGGAAAACTCTGTCTGGCTACAGGACTCTGCACCATGCAACACAAGCAAGAGAACCCAATCATGGCTGTAAAACAATTTCTGCGACCACATCACCTCTTACAGATGGCCACTTAACTCCCCAGACTGCAACCCGCTTGATTATTATATGTTGGGTGCAGTTGAGTGAGAGACTAACAAAACTCCTTGTAACACCAAAGATGAACTGAAGGCAAGGATTATGGTAGCATTCACCAACTTAAACAAGGAGACAGTCCAGAAGAGATGCAGGAGATTCCAAAGTCGTCTAAAGGCTGTGATTGAAACCATCGGTGGATTTATTGAATAAATTTACTCTTTAGTATTTCAAGATATTTTTGTGTAATTTTGGTAAATATATCTGTTAAAATAAGACCTCAGTGTTATTTTCATTTTTGTGTAATTTAGATGACAATTTATCCATTGCACCCTACATAAGTTTATGCCAATTTTTAAGGGAAATTAAAACACAAAACAAAATTATGCCATTAAATATTTATTCAACTAAATATGAACCATTTTGTTGCACAACCTTTCTCCATTTTTGTAAAGATCCCATCTTCCCAGAATTTCTGTGGTTTCTTGTCAAAGAACTCATTAAGGTGTTTTTTTTTATGTCATCCAAAGAATTAAAATTTTTACCATTGAGATTATTTTACAAGGAGCTGAATAAATGAAAATCCGAATGAGCAATGTTTAGTAAATATGACAGGTGGGGTAACTCATCCCAGCCGAGCTGCAACAAATTTTTGCTGGCTTGCCAAAGAAACATGAGGTTTGACATTATCCTGATGGAAAACAACGTCTTTCCTGTTTGCCAATTCTGAGCGTTTTCTTGAATTGCTGCCTTTAACTCGTCCAGTTGTGAGCAGAACTTTTCCAAATCAATTGACTGGTTACTTGGCATAGTACAGAATTCCTTTCCTACCAGATGCACAGCATAACTTTCTTAGGATGAAGACTTGCTTTGGCTCATCTCACTTACCCCAGTATCATTTTTGCTGAACAGTTGTAAATGAGCCATTTCTCATCACCCACCACACAATTTGCTTCAAAAAGAGTGCATTTATACAGCAAATCACAGATGAAATGTGATCCAAAAGATTCTTTTCATTCAGATCATATGGTACCCAAGCTTCAGTAAGTGCTCATTGATGGTAGATTTTGATAAATTTTGTTTTTCTGCCAATCAATTTCTTATTCACAATCAATGTCTTGATTTGGTCATCATCTGTAGTGAAGGGTCTGCCTGAAGGTTCTTCATTAATAAGACTACAAATACCAACTCTAAACTTAGGAAACCACCACCATATAGTTCTGTCTGCTAATGCACCTTCACTGTCCACAGCATATACCTTTTTTTTGCTTGCAAGGCATTTTTGCTTTTACAGTAAAGAAAGGCATCAAGTGTCTAAAATGCACGGTATAATCTTCCATTTTCATAGGGATGCAAAATTGACATGAATTAAGTTATTTTAAACTTTCTTTTTCAAGTTATAGTTTGAAGTGTGCCCTAAGCAGAAATGTAAGCAGATTATATCTGTTGATAAATTTGATGTTCTAACATGTTGGAACATGAACTACTAAAAATTGGCGTGAAATTTCCAGACAATCCAATATATATATGTATATATATATATGCAATTTATTATATATATTATTTATATATTATATATATGTGGTACTTATTGGAAAGCACTCAATATCGGAGATGGAGCTAACATATTTAGTTGGATTGATTTGAGTTAGTGACCCTGGGTTTCACGCTTTTGTGATCGTCAGACGATCGCAAAAGTGTGAAACCAGGGATACAAACTCACATCAATCCAACTAAATATACATATGTTGTGTGTGTGTGTGTGTGTGTATATATATATATATATGTGTGTCTGTGTCTGTCTGTGTGTGTATGTGTGTGTGTGTGTGTATATATATATATATATATATATATTGCATGTGTGTATATATGTGTGTGTGTGTGTGTGTGTATATATATATATATTTATATCGGTTCTGGTTCAGCAACCGTCCGTCTTGGGAGCCGATGGAGTAGCGCTGTGTGCTACGAGCCTGGGCAGAATGTATGGAGAACTAGGGCTGCCCGGACGTGTAGTTCCCCCTTTTGGCCTTACAAGCAGAGTCCAAAGGAGAGGATAAACCAATACAGTTTTGTACCAGCACGGCTGCAGGAGTTGCTGGAAGGTAGCACAGAGTGCCGTCCATCCGCCTTAGGGGCTCCACTCTGGATTTGTGTAGGGTTTACTCCTTGCCCTTTCCTTCTCCTGAAGATTTCCACAAAGCAGTGGAGCTATTTAACCCATAGCTGGGGTTTGGTTCATGGGCACCATGGCATGACCACACACCGGTGGGCCTGCATGCCACATGTTAAGGGGTAGGAGGAATATACATATATATATATATATATATATATATATATATATATGTATGAAATGCACAAAGTCCGACAATTATTTTAAAACATTTTTATGTTTAACATTCTTTTTATAGATACAAATATTTAAGTAAATGTTCTGTTTATAATAAACAGTATTAAATGACATTTACCAGCCTGAATGTCCGAGAAATTTTCATAGAAAATATTCGCCCTCCGACAGGATTCGAACCTATATCCTATATGGAACCGTCATATAGCCTGACATGCCTTTTTACCGATTTGGCCTCAGAGGATCGTTCGGTAGGCTAGGTCGAAATTACTGCTTTTAAACTCCAATCACCCATGAATCTCTCATGTGCCTACCGAACAATCCTCTGTGGCCAAATCGGTAAAAACGCACGTCAGGCTATATGACGGTTCTGTATAGGATACAGGTTTGAATCCTGTCGGAGGGCGAATATTTTCTATGAAAATTTTTCAAACATTCAGGCTGGTATATGTTGTTAATACTGTTTATTATAAGCAGAGCATTTACTTAAATATTTGTATCTATAAAAAGAATGTTCAACATAAATATGTATATATATGTGTGTGTGTACATACATACATATATATATATATGTGCACAGGGTGTTTCAAAAGTCTGTGTCTTATTATGACACTCTGTATCTTAATAACTATTGAGGAAATCAAAACCCAATTTATATTTCCTGAAAGCTAATATTTCCATGTTTATATACAGGTGTTCAATGTGAGCAGTGTGAGTTACATGACACATATGATAATCTAATTCTTGTAACCATGCATAGCATTGTTGATGGTTGCCAAGGCTTCAGCTAGAAAGGAAGGTACATACACAAAGCCTTTCACGCCCCCCCCCCAGTGGAAGAAGTTGCATAGTGTGAGGTCTGGAAATGCATGTGGCTATCGCAGGACACAAAATGAGCTTTCTTGTTTTGTGAATGACATTACTGTATCTGAAGGGAGAGAAAAAACAGAAATAAATTTAATTTAATTAAATTAAAATTAAATTAACAGAAGAAAACTTGACTCTTTTAGATTTTCAATGGTACCAGTTCAATCATGATACTATTTGTAGTTCATGATATAAAAGTTCTTAGAATATGATGCAAACTTTTGAAACACTCTGTGTGTCTATATATATATATATATATATATATATATATATATATATGTATATATATATAGTACAGGTAATAGAACTGTATATAGATCTATATATATAGTACAGGTAATAGAACTGTATATAGATCTATATATATAGTACAGGTAATAGAACTGTATATAGATCTATATATATAGTACAGGTAATAGAACTGTATATAGATCTATATATATAGTACAGGTAATAGAACTGTATATAGATCTATATATATAGTACAGGTGATAGATCCTTGAAATATACTATGCATTCCCCCAGTCATCAACACAAGCCCCTTGTCAAAAACAAGGTGTCTTTTAGAGGAGGACTGATATTAAAAATAAAGTCAAAACCCCAATTCCAGACAGACACTTAAGGGCTGAAGAAGGCTTGTGTCAGACCAACTTGAAATAGACTATACTCATGTGAGGTAATTTTGTTTTTTGCTGTAAAAAAGATATATGTATATATGTGTGTATATATGTGTGTGTATATATATATATATGTATGTGTGTATGTATATATATATATATATATATATGTATGTGTGTGTATACATATGTATGTATGTGTGTGTATGTATATATGTGTGTGTGTGTGTATATATGTATATAAATGTGTGTATATATATATATATATATATATATATATATATATATATATATATATATGTGAGTATATATATGTGTGTGTATATATATATGTATATTTGCATGTGTATATATGTATATATATCTGTCTGTGTGTGTGTATATATATATATGTGTGTGTGTGTATATATATGTGTGTGTGTGTGCATATATGTAGTATATATAAAGTCATGTGGCAACCCATAGAGGAGAACATAACTAAGGACTGTGTGCACCATCTGTGCAGCCGTGGTAAGAAATATAAAAGAGAAACTGCCCCCCCCCCTTAAGACTGCAAGATCATTGCAAAGCCATAACATGAGGAGAAATAGAAAAATCAGTTATAGCTGACCGTATATGGAGAGAAAAGTGTGATCACTGTCCTCTGTGGGATGACATTGAAATAATTGACAGAGAACATCACTGGAATATATGAAAACTTAAGGAATCAGCACATCTGCCAGGCCACAAAAATCTCCTAAGCCGGCCAAGCATAGAAATGTATACAATATGGAAACCAGTAATTTCTCTAAGCAATAATAACACCAAAAATTGCAATATGAGCTGATGTAAAATGGTTACTGATACATTAAGTTTATAAGTCCCAAAAATTCATACACTGATGTCCTCAAGGAATAAAAGCATTGGTTGGATCCATTATTTGACCCAAAGAGTTGTGAGTTCAATACCTAACTACAGCAGTGGAGAACAAAAAACTTGGAGAATTGAGTTAAAGGGCGATAACTGAGACATCCGGAAGAGGCATGGTATGTGGAACTAGAACAATTTACCCCAGTGGACAAAATAAAGAGTTCAGTTTGAAATTTCAGTTTACAACGGCCAAAATGTTGTAAACATGACAATAAAGATGAGGACAACAGTCCGAACAATGTAAATTAGATTTCTCCAGTTTCTTTTTAAGTTATTGCATATTAAGATCAAATTTTGGGAGAAACTTATTAAGAATTTTAACATTATCGAATCCAAAGAGAAATTCTTTTAGGAGTGCTTTATGTCTAATTTAGATAAGACAAGACAATAATAGCTGGTTACTCATTTCTGATCACTTCTGTCTGCTAGGGCAACGAGCCAATCCCTGTCCCAGGCACATTTATTTTTGTTCAGCACCCAGATCTAACCTGTGGTTTATACTGCAACTATGCTGAGCAGACCTTAGTTACAGGTTCTGTGTCAAGAGTACATAATCTGGCATGATCTGGTATGTTTGAACAAGGTCAGTGTGCTCAGACTATCAGACATGGTGACTTGTCATTTCATTCTAGCATAGCCATTGACATCTGCTGAACAGTTCTGTCTACACAATTTCACTCACAAATCTTGGGGGGGGGGGGAGTCAACCCATGGTATGAATTTTCAAACACTTTCCAAATCATCTCTTCAGTGTGATAACATCAAGAAGCCACCTTGACAATTCAAACTCAGTTTTCATGTTGGAAAGTAAATATTCAAACTACAGTGTAACCCGGATATAAGGGTTTCTCTTATATCCGGGTTACACTGTATTAGTAGATTGTAGTGAAATACTAAAGTACACTTTATAGAAAGTCTCGAAACACTCAAAGCTCTTATTATAGAAAAGAAACAACTGGCATGAAATATAATATCTTTCAAAAACAACGTCTGGCATTTTAAAATCTGTTTAAAAAAATTCAATATTATTTACATCCTCTGGTGCAGTCCAGTTTATAGTAAGTTTTTGAAAAGTTGGAAATGTAGGCCCCTTACATATATTTACAATGCTGGAAATCATTTGTATACAATACACGTATATGTAAATCAGCATTTTTAGGAATGCTATGCTGCTATGATGAAGCTAATAAAAACTCTTTTCTATGAAAAATGATAACATTCCTGATAATGACTAGAGATATTTGAAAGTAGGTAAGGAAAAATTATCGACTTTGGATACTTTCTCCATAAGTTTTATCCAGACATGTGATAAGTTATACACAAATTGGAAAAATGCAAAGAGAAAAAATTGAACAGGCTTTATCAGTCCATTTTAATAAATATAATTTAAATGCAGACTTTCTTCCTAATTACATGCACATTACATATACACTTGTAAATATGAAACAGAACACAGGCAGAATGTGAATAGAATTTCTTTAAACATGTATGTCCCATTCAATTAGTCTATTTGCCCCTAAAAAAAAAAAACATAAATTATCTCCCTTGTTTTACTTTTGGTTTTGTTATTAGATACAATAATATTATAATGAGTGTATGCCAAATTTCTCAATTTGAATCTCCTCCAACATACTGTAAGTAAAAAAAATCCCAGCACCTGTACCAAGGGATTCGCCTATTAATCTCTATTGGGGGTCAACCATTTTGTATTTTTTAATTCACTGTACAAGGAGGAGGCTTCTACTTAACATCAGGTAGAGGCAGCTGAAATTTCTGGAATACATAATGAGAAAGAAGGGCTTGGAGAATCTGATACTCACAGGTCAAATAGAGGGAAAGAGAGACAAGGAAAAGCAACACATGACATACTTGGTGGGCTTGAGCGAGTGGATAACAGAGCATGGCCTGGGGGAAGTAACAAAGATACAAAACTTATTGAGCGCTACAAGTGATAGGGAGAAGTGGAGGGCCATGATCGTCTACATCCTGAAGGGACACAGCACATATAAAGAAGAAGTACTGTACACTAAATGTTTTGTGTGAAAGAATCTAATCCAGCAAGGATACAAAAATTAGCCATGGTCATTAATAACTTTATACTTTGTATATTTGACCAAACTTTTGGAAGGACCATTTCACTAATGCAGTTTGTATGGATCTCTCCGCAATCTCACAACAAAGATCAGAGAAAGACAACCGAAATGTGCTGGACATAGCATACACGAATGACGAAGCATTAAAATTTGTACTATGGCAACCCATGGATGGGTCACAAAATGAATGAAGACAGGCTCATTTATTCATTGATTACAAGTACAGTGAAAAATGGACTACACTTTGTTGAACTACAATGCAAATTTGGACCATTGGAGAGAAGCTGTCTTCTCAGCTCAGACTTGTGTTCAGCCTAACAAACTAACTTCAAACAAAAATTGCCTTCTTCATATTAAAAAAAATATTTGAAATGTTTTCACTATTTCCTTTTCTCAAATAATCAATCTGATGACAGTAAGGAATTTATATTATACTAGCAGCATGGCCCGGCGTTGCCCGTGCTTGATTCAGAAATCATATGACTAAAAAAGCAATCACTATCTCTTGACTTAAAATATTTTTGCCCTTCTTTGCCTTTAAAGGAGTGCCCTTTTCCATGCTGATGTTGCTACATGCCTTACTTCTTGCCTATCTCACACTGCAAATTTTTTCTAAGCTCTATACTAAACATTAAATCTGTTACGAAAAAAGAACTAAACAAAATGAACACAAAATGATCAGCTTTAAAAAAGGACTCGTAACTGGAAAAACCGAATGAAAAAAGAATGTTAACAACAAATATTTTTTCACACCCAACCCAGTTCTGCGGAATCAGAATCAACGTTGAGTTTAAGCAAGCGAATGAGCTAATTGGAGTAGTGCCATGCAGATTTAAATTTTTCCCACTTGTGATGAATGCAGTTATTGATTTTTTTTTTGAATGCTAGCATGCTAGTTAACAATCGTGTCAGTCAGCTGTTGGCTCTCACGCTGGCCAATAGAATCTTCCTGCCTATTCGTGGCAGCCAGCTATAGGCTCTCACTCTAGCCAGTAGAAAATGGCTGCAAACTACATGAAAACTGCCATAGAAGCATGAAAAATCGATTATTTCCACTATCAATGGGAGTTGGGAAATGCAAAGTCGGTCTTGGCCTTTTCACTAAGTTGGAGGATGTGCATGTAACTTTTGGTACAAATCCGTCGAAAATTGCAGCCGTACATTCGTTACACACACACACACACACACACACACACATCCTGCCTTTTATAGATAGATGCCTGATTGTAGATTTTACACAATTTCTTTCTTATGCTCTTTTCATATAGCTTAAGACATTACTCCTTTATAAAAAATCCAGTAAACTTAATTAATTATTAAAATTTTTATCCTATTATCTCCTCTAAATAATTAATTTTTAAGTAAGAATTATTGGAGCCAGAATTCAATAATTTTCATCCTTTCGGTTTTATATTTAATAATGTACTTTTTATTGGATCTTAAGCTTAATGAGGAGTTGTGTTACATATTGTCTTTCCCATGAGCCTGAGTGACTACTTAACCCAAAGTGCTTCTCACCATATTGTTTTTCCTGTAACCTTAAATGACTTTACTTTTAACCCACATGTTCATTTTTCTTTACATTTGGCAAGAAGTGGAGGTTATTTAATAGCAATAATTTCAGATAATTAATATTCATTAATTAACAGTAACTATTTATAATATAATAATTTAATATAACAGCATATAAAATAATAATAAAAACCCTTTTTTCCTTGAAAATATCTTTATAAGAATAAAGGTGATACAAAGAGTAAAACCGTTAAATGAAAAGAAAATTCTCCTAAACACAAAAACAGAATATAATAGCAAAATATCAGCTACAGAGGCTAGAAATTAGCATAATTTATTACACGATTACTGATGAAACTATCCCTTATCCAAAAAGGAAGTCATAACTTTACCAAAAGGAAAGCAAACACATTACCAGAAGGAAAGCCACTCTTTTACGAGAAAAGAAAGCCATCTCTTTATCAGAAAGAATGCCATCCCTTTTCCAGAAAGGAAGCCAGCTCTTTATCAGAAAGAATGCAATCCCTTTTCCAGAAAGGAAGCCAGCTCTTTATCAGAAAGAATGCAATCCCTTTTTCAGAAAGGAAGCCAGCTCTTTATCAGAAAGAATGCAATCCCTTTTCCAGAAAGGAAGCCAGCTCTTTATCAGAAAGAATGCAATCCCTTTTTCAGAAAGGAAGCCAGCTCTTTATCAGAAAGAATGCAATCCCTTTTCCAGAAAGGAAGCCAGCTCTTTATCAGAAAGAATGCCATCCCTTTTCCAGAAAGGAAGCCAGCTCTTTATCAGAAAGAATGCCATCCCTTTTCCAGAAAGGAAGCCAGCTCTTTATCAGAAAGAATGCCATCCCTTTTCCAGAAAGGAAGCCAGCTCTTTACCAGAAAGAATTCTATCATTTTACTCAAAAGAATGCCATCTCTTTTCCAGAAAGAAAGCTATTCAGTTACCAGAAATCCATCCCTTTACCAGAAAGAAAGCCACCACTTTACCAGAAAAAAAGGCCCCCTCTTTTATGTTAAAGATGCTCATTTAAAAGAAAGAAAGCCATTCATTTACTAAAAATAGAGCCACTTCTTTACCAGAAAGAAAGCCACCTCTTTACCAGAAAGAATTTCATCCCTTTACCAGAAAGAAAGCAAAACCTTTACTGAAAGGAAGCCCCCCCCCCTCCCTCTTATCAGAAAGTCCACAGCAGTTGTTTTGCATTTTCATTAAAATAATTTTTTTTAAAAAATGGTTTCAACAAATACACAATATTTATAATCTTTGGTCTGTTATCATTGCTTTTTTAATCTTCAGTTTCTCTGGTAATTTTTCTGTAACAACCTCTGACAAATTAAAAAGAAATGTAGTTCGGTGGAGTTATAAGTAGCAAAGATGCAAATATGATGTTGGATCAATAAGTCTGTAGCCTCTTATATTATTCTGAGTGGAAAATTGACCCGAAAGCACCCACACCCCCAAGATAATGTTCTACTATGTGATTAATATTGATGCATTGGTGAAGGAAGTTCATTGGTAAGGTAGAAGATTTTGTTGAAAGATATTTATTTATGTGAAAAATAAATGTTTTCTTCATCAGACTAAATGGGTGAACAATTTTTTGACTCTTGCTCTATTTATAGAAATTTGCCAAAAACTGACCTAAATTTTCCCAATTTTGATTTTAATTTAGAATTATGACTTCTGGATTAATTGTGAATAACAGTGAAATAATTCATTTCCTATGAGATTGAAAAATAAATTGGAAAACCGCTCAGGTCATCTTTTATACAATTTTACATGTGAATTTATTGATGTATTGAAATGTAAATGAAAGAACTGGGTAGTTTGGACTTTTTTTTAATTGAGTATTAGACTGACTGCAAGGGCAAAGAGCTCATCACTTTATTAATAAGTATTCATATCTGAATGTTGTGTGAGTTATCTCTCTTAATAACAGCCTAAATTTTGTCTAGGTAGGTGGCACTGGCAGCTAAATTACATGGCAGATGTAATGATGGATGGCTGGCCAATCATGACTAAACTCATTGCTATATATGTTCGTTACTTTGTGTGGAAATGTTCATGGTATGCAGACTTCCGTACCAAAATTACCAGCCTAACAAGATTAATGAAGCAACTCGATATTCATTTTCAGTTCATTTGTTGTTTTCCAAGATGTTAATTTCCATGAATAAGGGCTGAACTCATGAACACATAGGCACTACAAAACTCTCATAAGAAAAGAAAATTGCTGACAAATGTCAACTATACAAATTCTGTTGAAAAAATGTCCAGCCATTTTGAATATGTTGAGAGCCAATTGCACATTTTTTTACAGACATTCTCTAAGGTTACTCAGTAATGAGACACCATTGAGTGAGCTTATGTACGGTGTAATTGTTGCATTCACGAAAAACAAGTGAATAGATTTTTGGGTCTTTTACAGGGTGTTTTTGGCAAAACATCGCATCATATCACACGGTCCTTTCAACCCATTACGGTCTGGATTTGTGTCCATATAACTTATGGATTTCCCCAGATCTAAATAACCATTGATATTGCATGGATAAGATTAAGGAAAATGGGATAAGACAGCTAATGGCAATCCTAAAGTTTGTAGACAGTTTTGAATAGAGGAAGGGATGATAATATATATGTGTAAGACTCCAAGTGAGATACTTTGAAGAGGACTAAGGCACCATTACCCTAGGTAAACTATTTTTTTGTTAATATTATATGACTGAATACTTTCCTGACAGACCTTGCATAAATGGGGGACAAATAAAATGTGTTGGAATTAGCCCTACCTATTTGGTAGATGTGGGAAACATTTTCTGTACCAAATCTCAGAGCTTGACTAGTTTATTACCCACACTCTAATCTAATCTAATAAATAATATCTACTAAGTCACCAGAGATGTGACTTACTGCCACATCTTTTTTATTTTTTCTGCGACTTTTTTAAAATCATTTCACCCCAAGCAGGGTAATAAAGCCACTAGGATGCAAGAGCTTACTAAGTGCTAAAGAATATTAGAAAAGCTGCTATTAAGGAGAGAGGACAATAAAAGAATAAGAATTAATAAGACAGAAGATAACAATTGACATTGCATTTAAATTTTTAAAGATCAAAGTTGACTGGGAGGCAAAAAGCCGACAGAGAGTTCCACAAGCAAGAAGTGCAAGAGAAGAAACTGTTAGCATAGAACTTGCTGTTACACTTAGCCAGTTCAACTGTAAAATGATGAGGCCTTACCACTAATCTAGTACTGTGCTTAAATTCATAAAGTCTAGGTACCATAGAGAAAAGTTCATCAGAACAATTACATTTAAAATATTTATAGAAAAGGCACGGTTAAAGTTTGTATTTTAGTTAGATCTCTCCGCCCCCAATCGTTAACCTTAACTTATTCTATTCTATTTTATACACTCACTGTTATACATCAGACTGATGAGCAAATGCAAAGTTGTGTTAACCTTTTGAATTTTTTTCTAGTAATAAATTTTTGGCAAATTTTAGAGATGATAAAAATTGTTGTTTTTCTAATTGCTTTTTCTCACTGTTTCAGATTAAAACATCCAAACATTGTGCAACTGTTAGATGTATTCGAGGACAAACAGAGAGTTTTTCTGGTTATGGAATTGTAAGTAAAAATGATTTCTTTTACTTTTTATCTTGTTACTTACTTTAATTCAATACTTGGATTATACCATGTCAGATTAGAATTTACAAAATGACTTGTTTGACATGACATAACAATTATGTCTATAAAATAAAATGTGTCTAGAAAGTGTTCATCTCTTTTGAATATCCTAATAGTCCGTTGCATGGACTTGATATAACTTTCCAACCAATCAGAGGGGACCACACTGCACATACATGAACAGACGCATTCTCCCGTGGGGTTTATTGAATTGTATGACCCTCACATTTGCAGCAAATATGTATCAAGTTTCACTTGCAGAAAATATTAAAATGGTTAAAATGGTTTCAAGGATAACTCAGGGGGCAAATCTCAGATAAGATTTGGGTACCAACACTTGGAATTTGACTTGGAATACACTAAAAATGATCCATATTCTCAAAATTTTAAATAAAAAAAAAAAACAGAGCACCTAAAATTTGAACTGCGTTCAGGCTGCAATTAAAGAAATCGATGATTGACAGTGTGAGAATTAGGAAAACTGGGGATCCCATGGACTGTACCAAAAATATTTAACTTCATGTCTCATGAAGAATTTTTTATGCAAAAAAATTCTATCAGCCAAGTCTGCGGCCCCACTACAGTTCAAATTTGGCTTCCTGCAAACCTTTGCTTTCCTCAAAGCCAAAATAATTGTTGATATGGAGATTTCAAACTCTGGGTAAAATTAAGAGAATACAACGAAACATGATGATCCCAAAAGAGAACATTGCAGACTTCTTTGAAAAAGCGTTTGCGGTACCAAGAGATTTACTTTGAAGGAGATTAAGGTTCAATTGTCCTTGGTAGACTATTTTGTTTTGTTAATATTAAATAATTGGATAATTTCTGAACAGACTTTGTTATCTAGATTTCTGTCTGAATTTCTGGGATGAAGAGTTATTATTATTTACACTATTTACATTCAAACTATTGTCCTCATTTTTGTTGTTATTATCACGTGATCGCCTTCTGTCTGAATTTCTGGGATGAGGCCTTATCATTATTTACATTGTTTACATCCGAGTAATTGTCCTCATCTCTCCCAGTGTTTTGGCTCTTGTGCCCTCTGGGCTTCCTTTATAAACCTTATGCAACATTTACAGTGATAATGAAAATCCAAATTTTGGGTGTTGAGAATCAATTTCTTTGACACTATAACCATTATATACGTTATCTATTGATTGATTCATTCATTTTTTTACAGCTTATCAACCCATTACAGGTTATTTAAAGCCAAAAATATTTTTAGATTGTAAGAATTTGGGTGGGAGGGAGATAATAAGGGTTTTAATGTTACAATTCTTACTAATTAACCCATAGCTGGGGGTGAAGAGGAGGATTCATACCTTTAACAAAGGTATTTGCGTGTCAGCGCATAAAACGAACCCAACAGGAATTGGAACTGGTCTCTCTGATTAACAATTCTGAGCCATTATCCATTACACCACCTGCACATTCAATCTTACAGCACCTAGTATTTCCAATGGTCACTCATCTAAGTACTGACCAGGCTTGATGTTGCTTAACTTTAGTGATCATATGAGAACTGGTGTTTCAAAGTAATGTGGCCATAAGCCTATATATTATTTAAACAAATAATATTAATAATATAATCTTGTATTTTATTAGTGTGTCAAAAATTGTCAGTCATTATTCATCTTTGACTTGCATTACTCCTCTTAATTTTAGTTACTTTATTTGCTCTCATATTAGTAGTAGGGAAATTATCTTAAACTTCTATTATTCGATGAAGCACTGACAGCCATCTTTAATTTTTGAGAAGTATTTCTTTACAGTATTTACATTAGTCGGACTATTGTCCTCATCTTTGTCGCCATATTTATTACAACGTTTCGCCCGTTGTACGCTCCGGCCTTCTTCAGGTGGTTGGAATTTCGAACTGAACCCTTTATTTCGATCACTGGGGTAGACTGTTCTAGTTCCACGTGCCATGTTTGATGGATGTCAGTTATCAGTTATCTCCTGTTAATTTTCCCTCTGAAAGTTCTCCACTGCTTTAACCGGGTATTGAACTCACACTCTTTGGGTCTGTCACTGGATCTTGCCAACGCCTTTATCCACTGTGCCATGTGTCCTTGAGGAAATATAGACAGACTCTGAAGTATTTCTTTTATCTTCATTTCGCTTGCTTTTTTTTTTTGCTCCAGTAGTGTTAATAGTTGTAATATTATCTTGAATTTTTATTATTAGGTGAAATATTGTCAACCATTATTCATTTTTGTTTCATCTTCATTTCGCTTGCTTTTCATTGCAATAAGTTAGACTGTCATTCTACGGCCATTATCACACAGAACGTATTTGAAATAAAAACTCAGCTTTCAGCAAAACTAGCTTTATCCCCATTGCAATGTAAAACCCAATTCTTTCTCTTCAAGATAAATCCAGTCTATAGATTTCATGTTGGAAATCCAAAAGTAAAAAAAGGAAGCCGTAAATTGCAATTGTGAGTAAATTTTCATACAAAGCACTAAGTGTTGGTCAGTTCAAGAGATGAAAGCTGTTTTCACCCACTAGCATCAGTGAGTTCTCAAATGGGAATATGGATTTTGGTTTCCATGGAAAGAAATGACTAAATTTAGATTCCCAAAGTGTACGCTGAGAGAAACAAATAAAATCAATGTTTATAAACATTAAGTTAGTCTGGATCTGAACGAAAAAACACTAAATGGAATTACATAAAAAATCTCAGACGTTGCACAAGGTTAGATTTTTAAGTATGAAAACATTATAATTTGATTTATCCAAGCTGTTGTTCTCACTTTTAGTGAATACAGATATTATTAGAGACATTTCGGCTTTGTATCCTCTGGTTATCTTCAGGAGTACTTTTTTTTTCTAGATATTTTCTATTTACTTGATTTTTATTTTAACAAAATATCCTTTATCAACCAAGCTCAACACAAGCCCAATCAAGCATTTCTGGGATCTATTCATATACAATACTCAGCACTTATCAATATTAGGAATCTGTGGACAACTGCAATGATATTGCTTAACACCTTTTCAGAGGTCTTTAGACCAATTGTACACTCAATGCCATATAGAATTTCTGCACATTGCCAGACGTGTAGGGATCCTACATGCTACTAAACATCTATCCCATGACTTTTGACGTGTTAGTGTACTATAAATGTTTTAATTAATAAATCTTGAATATAACTACAAAACTTCAGATAAAAAAAAATATTGCCATCTTTGTTTTATATCTAATGAGTATACCATGCAAGAATGTTCAAACAGAAGACTATACTTTGAACTTAATTGAAAAAGTTAAAATTTGAAGATAACCAAGTGTTTAGGATTTTATATTGTAAGGTTACTGGGTATTGCCCAGATTACAACAGCTTCTAACATTATTGTTGCTCTAATGGCAAGGTTACTGGGTATTGCCCTGATTACAACAGCTTCTAACATTATTGTTGCTCTAATGGCAAGGTTACTGGGTATTGCCCCGATTACAACAGCTTCTAACATTATTGTTGCTCTAATGGCAAGGTTACTGGGTATTGCCCAGATTACAACAGCTTCTAACATTATTGTTGCTCTAATGGCAAGGTTACTGGGTATTGCCCAGATTACAACAGCTTCTAACATTATTGTTGCTCTAATGGCGAGGTTACTGGGTATTGGCCAGATTACAATAGCTTCTAACATTATTGCTGCTCTAATGGCAAGGTTACTGGGTATTGCCCAGATTACAACAGCTTCTAACATTATTGCTGCTCTAATGGCAAGGTTACTGGGTATTGGCCAGATTACAACAGCTTCTAACATTATTGTTGCTCTAATGGCAAGGTTACTGGGTATTGCTCGGATTACAACATCTTCTAACATTATTGTTGTTCTAATGGCAAGGTTACTGGGTATTGCACAGATTACAACAGCTTCTAACATTATTGTTGTTCTAATGGCAAGGTTACTGGGTATTGGCCAGATTACAACAGCTTCTAACATTATTGTTGCTCTAATGGCAAGGTTACTGGGTATTGCCCGGATTACAACATCTTCTAACATTATTGTTGTTCTAATGGCAAGGTTACTGGGTATTGCCCAGATTACAACAGCTTCTAACATTATTGTTGCTCTAATGGCAAGGTTACTGGGTATTACCCCGATTACAACAGCTTCTAACATTATTGTTGCTCTAATGGCAAGGTTACTGGGTATTACCCGGATTACAACATCTTCTAACATTATTGTTGTTCTAATGGCAAGGTTACTGGGTATTGCCCAGATTACAACAGCTTCTAACATTATTGTTGCTCTAATGGCAAGGTTACTGGGTATTGCCCAGATTACAACAGCTTCTAACATTATTGTTGCTCTAATGGCAAGGTTACTGGGTATTGCCCAGATTACAACAGCTTCTAACATTATTGTTGCTCTAATGGCAAGGTTACTGGGTATTGCCCGAATTACAACATCTTCTAACATTATTGTTGCTCTAATGGCGAGGTTACTGGGTATTGGCCAGATTACAATAGCTTCTAACATTATTGCTGCTCTAATGGCAAGGTTACTGGGTATTGCCCGGATTACAACATCTTCTAACATTATTGTTGCTCTAATGGCAAGGTTACTGGGTATTGCCCGGATTACAACATCTTCTAACATTATTGTTGCTCTAATGGCGAGGTTACTGGGTATTGGCCAGATTACAATAGCTTCTAACATTATTGCTGCTCTAATGGCAAGGTTACTGGGTATTGCCCAGATTACAATAGCTTCTAACATTATTGATGCTCTAATGGCAAGGTTACTGGGTATTGCCCGGATTACAACATCTTCTAACATTATTGTTGCTCTAATGGCAAGGTTACTGGGTATTGCCCGGATTACAACATCTTCTAACATTATTGTTGCTCTAATGGCGAGGTTACTGGGTATTGGCCAGATTACAATAGCTTCTAACATTATTGCTGCTCTAATGGCAAGGTTACTGGGTATTGCCCAGATTACAATAGCTTCTAACATTATTGATGCTCTAATGGCAAGGTTACTGGGTATTGCCCAGATTATAACAGCTTCTAACATTATTGTTGCTTTAATGGCAAGGTTACTGGGTATTGCCCGGATTACAACATCTTCTAACATTATTGTTGCTCTAATGGCAAGGTTACTGGGTATTGCCCGGATTACAACATCTTCTAACATTATTGTTGCTCTAATGGCAAGGTTACTGGGTATTGGCCAGATTACAATAGCTTCTAACATTATTGCTGCTCTAATGGCAAGGTTACTGGGTATTGCCCAGATTACAATAGCTTCTAACATTATTGATGCTCTAATGGCAAGGTTACTGGGTATTGCCCAGATTATAACAGCTTCTAACATTATTGTTGCTCTAATGGCAAGGTTACTGGGTATTGCCCGGATTACAACATCTTCTAACATTATTGTTGCTCTAATGGCAAGGTTACTGGGTATTGGCCAGATTACAACAGCTTCTAACATTATTGTTGCTCTAATGGCAAGGTTACTGGGTATTGCCCAGATTACAACAGCTTCTAATATTATTGTTGCTCTAATGGCGAGGTTACTGGGTATTGGCCAGATTACAACAGCTTCTAACATTATTGTTGCTCTAATGGCGAGGTTACTGGGTATTGGCCAGATTACAACGGCTTCTAACATTATTGCTGCTCTAATGGCAAGGTTACTGGGTATTGCCCAGATTACAATAGCTTCTAGCATTATTGCTGCTCTAATGGCAAGGTTACTGGGTATTGCCCAGATTATAACAGCTTGTAACATTATTGTTGCTCTAATGGCAAGGTTACTGGGTATTGCCAGCTTTAGAATATTCTGAACTCTGTATTAAGAAATTGTATTTTGACAGATTCACTTTTTTTAAATGACAACACACTTCAGCAACATGTGCTACATTTGGGGTCTTCAGATTGAAATGAAAAACAAAACTGTGTGTAATGAGAATACATTGAGATTTTGAGGAATGAGAGGGGCAATAAATTAAATTACCTTATCAGATTGGACAAACAGAGACCAGAAAGTGTTTTTTTTATTTATACATTAGAGCCATTGGTGTCCTGTTTGATTTTAAATTAGCCAGTCCAAATAGATCAAGTTTTTCTTTCACTGTTAACTTGTATACTGCATAGTCCTACTATAACTCTTGTGATGATGTGTGATGTTGTGTGTGGTCCTGGTCTTAGTTTTATTGTCAAGGGGATAGCATTATACACGAATAAATATATTTATGGCTCTTCACAGATAGAAATGGAAGGGTAACATTATACACAAATAAATATATTTATGGCTCTTCACAGATAGAAATGGAAGGGTAGCATTATACATGAATAAATAATTGAGATGAGAATATTGTGTGATGTCATATTAGTGAGATATCTTGTCAACTACTCTTAGTCAATCATTATTTTTAGTGTTTCTTTCATCATCTAGGAATTATCTTTGAATCCCTGATTCTCTGCCAGACTAAGGAGACCCAGAATAAAGAAATTTCTTGGAAGATATCTTTTCAACCACTACAGAACTTTTTTTATTGTGTTCATCATAATCAATGAGTTGTCTTCAATCTCTCTCTATATTTAAAAATGTCTTCTGTGATAAATTGTTCTTCTTCCAAGTCCGTGAAGGTCCTTTGCTTGACAGAGTCCTTCCCCCAAATTCATGTAAAGGAATAGGCCATTGCCTTACTGTACGGACCCAATATGTGTTGATAGGGGGTCAGATGTGACATTCTTGGGTATTCGTGTCTCTTTTCAATTTATGATTGCCCAAGTGAATGTAACAAACATGACTGGGATTCAAACTCGGCTCTCCAATTTGTAATTCCAAGACATTATCCATGACACCACCCACACATCCAGGCTTATAGCACCTGATATTCTCAAGCAGTTACCTAGCTAGGTATTGTCCAGGTTCAACATTGGTTAACTTTTGTGATTGCATGGGAACTGGTGTTTCAACATGATATGGCCATAAACCCAAGATAAATTGTTAGCTGCTCCTCATTAGTTAAACACAATATCACCTGATGTTTTCTTGACCAACACATTGATTTTTATTCTCAAAAATAACTTTCTCTCTTTCTCTATGCCTTTCATTCAAGTTCTTTAAGTTCAGCATGTGTTTGTTCGTTTCCACAAGTGTTGATTCTTAGACTTTTGTCTCGCATAGGCGTAAAGGTCACTTGTCAACAATGACTGTGTATGCCTGAAAATTCTCTATGTATTGTCAGATCAGACACTTGATTAAGTCATTTCCTTCAGCCAATCAATGACCTTAGAGCATCAAAATAAAAACCTAAAGTCAAGCATTCATTCCAACACAATTTTCTTGTACACTGGCAAAAATTAAAGATTTATACGTTCTTGGCAATAACAAAGTAAATTTATAAAAAATGATGGCTTCTGTCTGGTTTAAAAAAGAAAGATTCTGAAGTCGATATTGGTTTTATATTTACTAATTCAGTTCATGCTGTCTTTGTTTCTTGGATTTTATAAGCATACTTTTTTTAACACCTTCCCCTGCACTTGGGATATGTAGCACAGCAACAAAACTGGCAATCATATCTTTTCTTACCAGTCGACTCCAAGAGCCTGGGAACATTATATTTTTGGTCAACATCATCTTCTACATTGGGAGTTCCAGGCTAGAGTTAATTTTGTGGTGTTAATGACCAGCTTTTGTATGCTAATGTCCACTCCAATTTCATTTTCTCTTCATTATATATATACATATACATACATATATATATATATATATATATATATATATATATATATATATTATATTCCACTATATATATTATAAAATATTATATATATATATTATATTCCACTATATATATTATAAAATATTATATATATATATTATATTCCACTATATATATTATAAAATATTATATATATATATTATATTCCACTATATATATTATAAAATATTATATATATATATTATATTCCACTATATATATTATAAAATATTATATATATATATTATATTCCACTATATATATTATAAAATATTATATATATATATTATATTCCACAAGGAGGTAATTTTTTGTTGTCAAAGTTTGTGGTGGCTTCCAGAAAATTCTCACTTTCACAACACTTCCTGAATCTTTGCAAATTTTTATCTATCTCTTCCCAGTGGTGAGTTTGTCTCCTCTCAGTTTTTCTGGAAAGAGGGGATTTTTTTATGGGGTGTAAGTGCTGACCCGATACCCAACTTTCTTCCTTGACTTGGTTCAGACAAAATGCTTCAGTATTCTAGTCAGTGATGGCCCTAGGGTTGCTGGCACCCCGGGCAAGATGAACTTTTGCAACCTTACAAGTATTTTTTTTTTTAATTTTCACAAGGAGAAAAACTAAAAATATATAATAACAAGTTTATTACACCTTAATTACAAGCTGAAGAAAACATTAATTTTCTATTTACAAAAACAGCCAAAGAATTCGTTGTGGCCTGTTTGGGGCCAGAAATAAAGACATAGAAAGAAGGTAGGTTGAACAAGTGTATTAAAATAACAGAACATATATACAAAATAAGAGTGCTATTAGTTAGAAGATAGAAGTGTCCGTTCGAACTGTCAGGTTACACTGCATCCCGCCTGCCTGCTTAGGAAGTCTCGCAGGTTAGTATTTATGAAGGAGGAACAGTTCATTCTAATGTAGATAGGTCACATTAACAGAATTAGCTTTAGTTTTGGAAGATCCCAAACACATGACATAGCATAATGGTGTTCTTGGCCTTGATATTGCTCTGGGTGACTGCCTAAATTGCCAATAACTTGAGCCAGTCTTCACTCTAGCTAATCTTTATGACACAAAGCTATCAGAGTGACCAATAGAAATAAAGTTAAATACCTATGTTACATAGATTACACAAGGGCATTTGATAGGGTATGACATGAAGAGCTGCTTGAAATATAACAAAATCTTGATTTACATAGGAAAGGTATTAGAGTAATCAATAACGATGAGTGAAGACAAACAGCTTGTCTGCAGATACCGAACAAGTTTAGTGAATATACAAAAATAGAAAGAGTAGTACAAAAAGGGGGAAAGTTAGATTATCCAAAATGCTCGAGAAGACTTAACAGGATTAAATATTAGCAGACATAATCTTAACAATGTATGCAGATGACACTGTGCTTAGGGCAAACTCAGGAAGAAAATTAAAAGAATTTTTAGATAAGGTAGTTGTTATAATATGAAGTTTGTAGTAATTTCTGTAGGTAAAAGAGGTTCTATCCCTAGGATGCCACTCGTACAACACTGAATGCTCCTTCTCATTCTTGAATTCACATACGTGTCACCATCGTAAAAATCACCACCCCCTTCTCACGGCTCCAGCCCTTTTTATTATGCCAAATCCACAGCCAGCTGACCAATCAGTGTTCTTGGCTTCGTCTTCAGTCACACAGTCAAATGTCATCCTCCAGTTCGACCAATCAGCACATGGATTGTTATTGGTCAAACCACAGTAAGCTTTATAAAAGCCAACGTTTCAGAATCATACACACTTTCCGGAATAACTACAGATGAGGAAAGAGATTCATGCCATTTTCAAAGGAACAAAATATCACTGCTACGTGTCACATATTGAGGTAAGGGAGTTAATATTTTCCTTTACACCAGATGCAAGCCACTCTGACTCATTTGCATCTACGTAATTGTTCACTACACTAGTAGAGGAAAGCAAGAAGAAAGGACAAACTATTTACTATAAGAAAATAGAATGTATAGTTGCCAGCAACATATTGGGATATCAACATAGTGTAGTAAGAGACTATGGAAAATGTGATAAAGAAATCAAAAAGTGTATAGGAATAGTGAAAGATGCCTTCCAGAAATTAAGTAGAATATTAAGAGATAGAAAAATGTCCTTAGAAACAAGGAAAATAGCATTGAGCTATATTATATAATATATAATCCAAGTAAATGTTAGACAATCTCCTCACAGATAAAGAATAGAGTTCAAGCAATGCTCTTGAGAAATGCATGAATTGATCTCTTCTCCCTTCAGTTATGGGTTAAATAGTCTAGACTGGGCCCTCTAACGTTGGTTGACAACCAGTCTAAGAGAAGGAAAATTCTAAATTTCAAGCCATGGAGAAGGCAATGGGAAACCATTCCACTATTTTTCCAAGAAGTCATCGCAAGTAACAGACACAAATAATATACAGAAAAACATGGCTGCTTACATCCTGAAGGGATATAAAAATTTTAAAATATTTAATAAGCATAAATTGATTTATATTTGTCATCATGTTGTGAAGTTATTTCCCCATAAAGGGTTTTTTTTTATTAATTATTTCCTTAGCATTAGGTTTAATCTCTCAAATACATGAAGTCATTTTTCTCAATGAGCCTAACACTGTACATGATTAATATTCGTATTTTGTAAGAAAAAAACTTAATTCTCATGGCAAAAAAAAATCTATTGAATTTTTTTTTAATTATGGTAGATATTTAAGCTGAATCTTGGCTTGAAGCTGAGTAGTTAACTTGATTTGAATTTCCTTTATTTGTTGCTAGGTCTGTAAATTTGATTGGCTTCAGTCAAGGCACCTGATTGGTGACTGTTTTTTTTTTTTTTTCAGTTTTGCTTTAGGAGACATTGGCAAAGTTTTTATTGCTGTCAAAATTATTGATTATCCAGAACCTATTATTTGACTGCAGTTTAAGAATATCTATATTCATATATACATACTAGTGTAATGGCCATTGGTACAGACAGTGGAATCAGTAAGCATCATTTGCCAACCATATATACAAGGTAACCAAAAAAATTCTGTCCGTTTTTAAAGGAAAAAAGAAAACGCTTCACAGTATGTGTAACTTATATTTAGTCTTCGAAGTAATCGCTATCGGCATCCAGCACTTTCTGCCAATGTGTCTCCAGCTGTTCAATGCCCGTGCGGTAGAACTCGGGGGGGGGGGGTTGATGCAAAGAAATCCGTGAGGGCTTTGCGCAAGTCTGCTTCATTGGTGAAGGATTTCCCACGAAGATGATTATCCAGGTAATCGGATGGCGCAAGGTCAGGTGAATAAGGTGGATGGCACAAAGTCTCCCACCCAAGTTGCTGTATGGTATCCCTGACCACTCGTGCAACATGTGGCCTGGCGTTGTCATGGAGGAAAAGCACACCTTTGCGATTCACCAGTGCTGGCTCTTTCTGGCGCAATGCCTGTTGCACACATTTCAATTGCTGTGAGTATAGGTCTCCAGTGACCGTTTGGCCCATTGGTAGCAGTTCATAATGAACCACTTGATGACCTGTCCCCCAGACACAAAGCATAATCTTGCGTGGGTGCATAGGCGGTCTTGCAGTGTGAGGGACAGCATCCTGAGGAGACAACCAATGTCTGGAACGCTTGGGAGTTTCGTACGGAACCCACTTTTCATCACTGGTAAGCACTCGATTGAATAAGGATGCGGTACGGTGGCGAGAAAGCAGCTATACGCAGGCTGCCACTCGTTGTCCCTTGTGGACCTCCAACAGCGTTTGAGGAACCCACTTGCTCAGTTTGTACGTCTTACCTAGCCGGTGCAGGTGAAGTCTAACTGTTTCATCGGAAACGTTGAACTGTCTTGCAAGTTCACCACACGTTAGACTACTGTCCTCTTCAATGGCTGCCTTCAGGACTCCGTCATTCAAGACCTGTGGTCATCCACTGCGAGGCTCATCATGGAGAGACAAATCTCCCGACTTGAATTTTCAAAACCAACGCCTTGCAGTACGTTCATCCACAACACTATCCCCAAATGCTTGACATATGCAGCGACTTGATGCAGCTGCTGATAAGCCCACTTTGAAGTCGTAAAGCAAACAGCCCTGAACAAGATCTCTAGACACTTCCATCCTTCTCACAGCTGTCCGGCTTATAACTGATGGCCGGCATGGTGTGTGTGTTTTTTATAATGTCTGATGTTCCTACTTCTGGCTGTCTGAATTTGAAAACAATTGCTACACGCATTTTGTATATATTTCAACTTCATTCAATGACTAATCAAAAAACGAACAGAACTTTTTTGGTTACCTTGTATGTTTTTATGCTGTTCAAATGTAGAAGTTCAAGTAATTATTGGTTGTAAAGTTTTCCCAAATGATGCACATTGATTTTGGGGGCTCTGAATTTCCTCATGAAAAATGTCATTTTCACCCATTTTCACCACATGCTTATGACTTCTTGCAAAATATATTAAAACATATCATTTCAACTTTTCTACACTCTTATTTACATTGCCTTTCAGAAAATCTATAGTTTTACATGGTTTTAACCAAGTAATATGTTACAATGGCTGAAAAATGAAAAATAAATTGCTGCTGCTTAGAAATGCAGTGTGAGGAGATTTGTTTTATTGTTTTTTATGAAGCTTTTGATACACACTCCATAACGAGATGTTTGCATGTGTCTTCATTCTGTGGCAGCAAGCTGAAATCCAGGATTTTAACTATAAAAGGTTTTGTGCATTTTTTTAAATATATATCTATATATATATATATATATTTATATATATATATATATATATATATATATATATATATATTTTCATGACTTCGGCGTTGTACACTCCGGCTGTCTTGGAATTTTGAACTGAACCCTCTATTTTGTCCACCGGATTAGATAGTTCTAGTTTCGCATGTCATGCCTCTTCAAGATGTCTCTTTAACTCAATTATCAAAGTTTTTGTTCACCACAGCAGTAGCCATTAAACTCACAACTGTTTGGATCAAGTCACTGGATCCAGCCCAGTGCTTTTATTCATTGGGCCATGTGTCCTTGAGTACATCAGTGTATGAATTTTGGGGACTTATAAATTTAATGTATCAGTAACCTTTTTTAACAGAGCTCATAATGCAATATTTGTTGTTATTATTTCTTCTTTGCTTGGCTGGCTTTGGAGATTTTTGTGGCCTAGCATATGTGCTGATTCCTTAAGTTTTCATATTTTCCAGTGTCTATTTTTTCAATCTTATCCCACAGGGGGCAGTGATCTCCCTTTTCTCTCCATATATGTTCAGCTATGCCTGATTTTTCAATTTCCTCTCATGTTACGGCTTTACGATGTTCTTGCAGCTTTACCTTAAGTGGGGGGCAGCCTGTTTCTCCTTTATATTTCGTATCACAGCTGCACTGGATGGCAATGCACACAGTCCTTAGTCATGTTCTCCTCTATGCAGGGTTTTACGTGAAAGAGGCATCTGTGAAGTGTTAAACCACTTTTGAAGGTCATCCTGATGTTATATGGACCACAGATCTTTTGTATTTTCTCCGATAATCCCTTCACATATGATAAACGGACCGAAGGTGTTTTCTGAGTGTTGTTCTTCTCTTGTACCCTTCTATCCCAGTTTGTTAGAGTTGCTGCCATGTACCCAAGGTAGTTGTTATATTGTAGGGTACTGCTTATACTCACCATTTCTTGTTCATATGTCTCTGGGTCACCACTTATGACTTTTGCTCAATGTTGTAAGCAGTGGATGTTCCCTTTCTTTACACCGTATGGGTGGTGGGGGTTGAAGTTGAGGTATTGCCTGGTGAATGTTGGCTTGTGGCATACGGATGTCTGGAACCCATGCTCTGTTCGAGTACATTAGTACATTAGTACATTAGTACATCCAGGAATGCGAGTTTGCTGTTGTTTCTTGCTCCACTGTGAACTGTATCAATGATCCTTCCAGCAAATAAGTTAACAATACTATGCACTTTTTGCAGTGACAGCAATGACAATAAGTACATTTTTAAACAGCATCACTGTCAAGAATTTTATGACAGTTTGAAATTCCAGTGCAGCATTTGATCCTCTCCAGGAGATGCTCACAGGATGAGCATGATGCTGTTGTGATTCTAAGTGGAAGTCTTGGGAGAGACTCCTACCGTTCTACATGTAAAGAATTACCAATAATCCATGTTGACACTGCTGGGGTTACATTTTTCTCTCTTTCTTCTTCACTGTTGATATTCAGTTTCTGCTACCAATGTTCTTTGCAATGTATTGATCTTTTTCAGTGTCGGTAATACATCGTTATCCAGAAACTGATCAATGGATGCAGCAATATTTGATCACTGTTTTTCACATTCTTGGCGTTCTTGACATGTAACATCTGACATGTATAGAAATGTGGCCATCCAGCCTCCCAAAGAATAAAAAAAAGTGAACACTGAAGTCAAGACCAAGTGATAACAGTCTATTTCATGCCTGAATATAATCTTCAGGCTATGTGTATTGCATTTTGGCTCAACTATATATGCTGGAAAATAATGCATTATGGGTACTAAGGTCAATTGAATTATTCTAACGGTTATTTGGTGGACTGTAACAGTTATGTTTCAAATTATTCTAGAGGCTACTGAGTAGAAATAATTGTGGATCCAAATGCAGTTATTTGTAGATATTTTATAGTGTTGTTTGTTAATTTTACTCATGAATATAGCATACCTTAAAACTATATTTTTATATCATATATATATAATATATATATATATATATAAACGGCAGAACAGATGGAATAAAACTCCACAGTTTGTAGCATTTACTGTTTTAAAAAAGTGCTCAATACAAAGTAGAGCAAAATATTATCATATTTTTATTATACCATACTTTCTTAAAAATAATACACATTTTTTTTACTTTAAATTACAGGTTATAGTTGGGGTGCAAATTATAAATAGGTTTAAACAAAAATATTTTTTTCGTTATTGATTTATAATACGTACTTGTTGTTCTAAAATAAGAAAGATATTATCCCAATTTTTATTTTAAATCCAACAATAATAATTGTAACATTTTTTTGTCAATAAATTTATGTTTATCAGTAACCGCATTTTTTATTTGGTGAAAAAATGATAAAAAGGCCAATTTCGAAGAAAAGATGTGAAGTTTACAATTTGTGTTTCCAGGATCCATGGTTTTCATAAGTTCTTTTTGCATTCATCCTTATTTCCTCAGTTCATATGGAACAGCCACTTGATCATCTTTCTTTCACAAATTCAAATAAAGTTTGTTCCATATTTGGATATTGAGCTTTTCTTCCTCTACCTATAGCTTTGGCATTTGATTTACACTTTTTTTACTTCATTTTTATTCAATATCTGTCTATATTTCTGAGATGAGGTATTATTTACATTATTCGGACTATTGTCCTCATCTTTGTCGCCATGTTTATTACAACGTTTCGGCCTTTCAGTATCTGTCTATATTTCTGAGATGAGGTATTATGAACATTATTCACATTATTTGGACTATTGTCCTCATCTTTGTCGCCATGTTTATTACAACGTTTCGGCCATTGTATGCTCTGGTATGCTCTGTCCTTCTTCAGGTGGTTGGAATGTCGAACTGAGCCCGTTATTTCGCTCACTGGAGTAGACTGTTCTAGTTCCACGTGACATGTTTAACGGATGTCGGTTATCAGTTATCTCCTGTTAATTTTTCCCTCTGAAAGTTCTCCACTGCCTTAACTGGGTATTGAACTCACAATCTTTGGGTCCTGTCACTGGATCTAACTAACACCTTTATCCACACATGGCACAGTGGATAAAGGCATTGGTTAGATCCAGTGACAGGACCCAAAGAGTGTTAACCGGTTAAGGCAGTGGAGAACTTGAAGAGGAGAATTAACAGGAAATAACTGATAACTGACATCCATTAAACATGCCACGTGGAACTAGAACAGTCTACCCCAGTGAGCAAAATAAAGGGTTCAGTTCGACATTCCAACCACCTGAAGAAGACCGGAGTGTACAACGGCCGAAACGGTTTAATAATTATTCTCTATAAACGTATGTTAGTCTCATTCAACTCATATTCTCTAGCTGCAGCTCTTTTTCCTATTCTTTCTGCTAATTCTATTGCATTTTGTTTAATATTTACACTATAACTTGAACATTTTGTCATTTTGGCAGTATAATAAAATGTTATATTTATCAGGGAAACAGTAATTTAACCTTACTAACCAGCTGCTTCCTCTGTATCTAAATGGTATAGCACAGCAGGCTGCGTAGCAGTTCTGTGTAGAATAGAGTTTTGATTCCTGTTGGAGAACACATATTTTCTTTGAGATTTCTCGAACATTCAGGCCAGTAAATATTGTTAATACTGTTTATTATCAAAATAACACATAAACAATAAATATATTATATATATATATATATATATATATATATATATATATATATATATATATATATACACACACACACACATATACATACATACATACACACATATATATATATATACACACACATATACATACATATATATATATATACACATATACATATATATATATATATATATATATATATATATATATATATATATATATATATATATGTCACTGTCATACAAACAGATATTTTTCAGGTCAGTAAACCTTTTGTTATAACAGTGATTTGAGATAAACAGAGATTAGACAGTAATTATAATCCTTAATCTTTATGGATTAACTGCTCATAACAAATGAGGAATATTTTTTTCTTCCTTCCCTTCCAGATAAAATGAACATTTTTCTTACGTATTTTTTTCCATTCATTCACGTTAGAAAAATGGCTACATGATCTTTTATGTTTGATTACGTACATATACCTTCGCACACATCTGTTTCTGTTTGTAAAACATGGATTTGTATATCAATATACAATGTATAATGTATAGAGAAGATCAATGAGCCACTCTAAGCTAATAAGGCCAACACCAGATGGTAATGGTAGTATTAGCCATTTCCTCATAAGGAAATATTTGGCATTAATTAACCAGTCAGTTTGTACTATTCTCAGTGATTTATATTTATAAAATCTTTCTCTTAAAACAATTTTTCAGGAAAATAGATTTCTCCAAGTTCAGTAGCTGTTATTGCTCTTTCCAGTATCGATGGAGGTTTCCTTCCTAACCCTTTATTTGAAGTCATGTGTAATGTCATCATCTTGATTATGTTGTTATTTTCTCTTTGATTTACAAGTGATATCCATTTTAGTTGTTGGTACTGTTGAAAATTCTCAATGGATGTGGTTTTTGTTATTTGGTACAATTCTTTGTTTGTGATTCTGTAGCACCACAAGCTTTGAAGAAATGTGGTCTTCTCCAAGATCCACAGACTTCTCTTGTTAAAGCCATTTTTAACCATTGATTTTAAAAAAGCAGCTGTATACAGCAAAGAGTTTAGATGTTTCTGAACAGGTTCATATCCTGTAAAACAGTGACTGCAAGGAGAAGGTTCAAGAAGCAAGACCAGGGTGAATTTTTAGAAAAACTGAGTTTTAATATAAATATTTATTAATGTCAAATTTTGATTCAGTAAGTTTATAGCCTAACATGTAATTAGTAGTTAAATTTTGAACTGTATATAGTCTTGGAGATTATGGAGAAAAATAATTATTTGCTGTGTAAAATGAATGCTTTTTTCCATGAACCTGCAAATTAATATATTCTAATATTAGGTGTGAACTTAGGATGTGAGCTTATATAAGTTTTATATTACTATTTCTATGTTTTTTTTAGTTATTGGGTAGAACAAAACTTAGGACAATTATACAAGTTCACACCTCCTAATATTAGACTTATAAACACCTCTCTCTCTCTCTCTCTCTCTCTCTCTATATATATATATATATATATATATATATATATATATATATATATATGTTTCATTGAATAATATAGACATATTGTGTCTACTTATTTTTATACTGATTCTTTCTAGTTTTCTAATCAACAGATAAATTTAAAAATTCTAAAATGATTATAATAGAACGCATTCATGCGAGTTTTTAAAAATCATTATGACAACGGAATGCAGATTTTATTGCAGTTATAATAGGATGTTTGTCATTGTAATTTACCCCTGAAGATGATCTTAGAAAAGGTCAAAAGTACTTGGGTTAAAAAAAATTATGCCACCTCCCTTGATGAATTTCATCTTATCATTAAGAAACTGATAAGACAACTAGAAAGGATCAGTATTAAAATAAGTTGACACAATGTGTCTATATTATTCAATGAAACATGTTTGAATGAAGATATACTGCCTCTCTCTCTCTATATATATATATATGTATATATATATATATTATTTAAAATTTGTTATATTTATAGGAGAAAAGTGCTTAATATCAGAACATTTCTAGATCTAGACAAGTTGGACATAAAAATCAACACTGCATTGTGACTTGCAGTTTCACAACTTTTGAATATCACTAGAAATGTCAAACTGGCAGTCACCATGCAAGATTGATTTCTATGTCCACACTCGCTTGCTCTCTTCAATCTTCAGGCCATGAAGATTGCGTTCAAACATGAAACAGGCTCAGTGTTGACCTCAGTGTCCACTTTGATATTTACATATGGTCTATCGCTGATATTGAGCACTTTTACCTGTAAATATAGCATACCTTAAAACTATATTTTATCATATATATATATATATATATATTTGTGTATTTAGACAGCAAATTCTCTTTTAGGCATGTCTGATTGAATAAATTACAAGCATTATGTCTGCCTATTTTTATCATAATCCTTTCATATTCACAAATATTTTTCCGTTTATTACACTCAAATGAGGCAAGAAATGCACTGTAACAGTGAGAATTGCTTTTATAAACCAAGTACTTTGCATCTCTTGTTTTTGCCTTACCAGTTGAAACCCTGATGATGATCTCAGAAAGAGATGGAAAGTACTTGGGAAATAAAAATGATCATCCCAAAATCAAAATGTTGATCCTTTTTTAAAATTTGTTATCATTTCTAGTTGTTAGTAGCATAATAAAAACACTATTAGCCAGTTTAGGAAATAGATTAAAGGGCTAATATATTAAACTTGTTAAAATAAATACAAAAACATTATATATATATATATATATATATATATATATATATATATATATATATAAGTGAACATTGAATTCAACACTTACAGGCGACAGGCTGTTTCATGCTAGATGTAATCGTCATGGCCTGATGATTGCATCTGGCATGAAACAACCTGTCACCTCTAAGTGTTGAATTCAATGTTCACTTTTATATTTACACATGCTCTCTGATATTGAGCACTTTATTCCATAAATATAGCACACCTTAAGACTATATATATATATATATATATAAAAAATACCCTAAGTATTTCATATTCATTATGAAATAAAAGGCTCATAAAATATTCTAAAGTAGAAAAGCAATCACTCCTGACAAACCCAACAAATCAAAAAATATATAATTGAAAAGAATTTATCTAAAATCAACATAAAAATTGTTACAACTACATCTAAAACAAAACTTAATCAATACCAAACAAAACACTGAGCAAAAACTTAAAGGAGGAATTTACTCTATTACCCTCAAGAATTGCCAGGAATAATATATTGGAGAAACCTCAAGAAGTTTAAATAAAAGATTATATGAACACAAAAAAGATATTTTAAGAAACCACACATTAAATGCAGTAATTGCTCCCTGTAACAAGACTGACCACAATTTTGACCTAAAAATGCTGCTCTAATTAAAATAGAAAATAATTCACTAAGATGAAAATGTCTAGAAAGTGTTTTAATCTCGCTTGTTCAGCCACAGAAAATGTGTGTCCTGGTTCTTACAACATTTCTGCATTCTTGGCACATATTCTGTTATCACATTGTGGGGTATTTAATAATAAAGCGGATAGAAACAAGAAGAAAAAGAACTTAAAGGAAATTGGTTAGATTATAGACATGAAAAAATGTAATATTCCTAGTGTCTCTCGTTCATGCCTATGTGTAGTCACATGAATGTAAACAAACCCTGTCCAATGAAGTACTAACAGACAAAACATGTCACACAAAATCCTTTTCCACTTTGTCATATATATTTCCTCCAAAACTGTTCTTGATATATAAAAATTTATATAGCGTTATCCCATATATATATGTATGTATGTATGTATATATATATATATATATATATATATATATATATAAAAAGAAAAACAGATTAAAAATCCACAATTCTTTGGCATTTTTTTTTTTAATGCTCAATATAAAGTAGAGCTTAATATTATAATATATATGAAGAAATATAGTCTTAAGATGTGCTATATTTATGGGATAAAGTGCTCAATATCAGAGATAGTGTGTGTAAATATATTAGTGAACATAGAAGTCAACACTTAGAGGCGACAGTCTGTTTCATGCTAGATGTAATCGTCATATATTATAATATATATATATATATATATATATATATATATATATATATATGTATATATATATAAATAAAAAGAAAGAACAGTAAGATATAAAATCCGGTGTTCTTATAGATATTTTTATTTTTACACAATAGTGTTCCATTTTTGAAACATGGTTTTCACTGTGTAGTGAAAAAAAACATATTTTAAATCAATTAATTTATAATATATATATATATATATATATTACAGCGAAAAATCAAAAATTACCTCTACATAGAGATTATCTCCATGTTCAGGTAATTTTGATGATTTTTTGCTGAAAAAAAATTATATGCTCTGTCAAAATAAAAACATCAAGCTCTCTGTGGATCAGTTTTAATAATTAATATTACTAGGATCCACCTGGATTATATACCAACAGATCGATTATCTGTATTATATATATATATAAAGAGAAAGAACAGTCAGATTAAAAATCCACAATTCTTTGGCATTTATTTTTTAAATAAGTGCTCAATACAAAGAAAGTAGAGCTTAATATTATAATATATATATATATATATATATATATATATATATATATATATATATATATATATATATATATTGTCATCCACAGGCTCACTGTTTCGCTGTTTCACAGCTCATCAGTGTGGCTAGACGTCCGATTGCCTCTAGCTAGGATCGAAACCCGACTGAATTTGCGTCAGTCCGAACTTCTCCCACTAAGCCGTCAGCGTACGGTACGGGATGAAGGTGAATTTTAGCGTGTTTATTTTTAGATTCGGATAAACACACAGTGACTGAGAGTGACTCAATTCTGTCGAAGAGTCGTGCAGTATTAGCTTAAATAGTCACTGTTTACAAATTCACACCTCAAACCAGAGGGCTCAACCGAAATTAATTTTTCAGGAGCTAATATTTTTGTCATCCACAGACAGACTGTTTCGCTGTTTCACAGCTCATCAGTGTGGCTAGACGTCCGGAAGCAGTGAAATACTCCTCCCCACCCTGGCCCCACATGTTAGTTTTCTTCAATGCATTAGTTGTCCATTGCAATTAATCTGGCCATAATTTATATTTTTAAAGAATGCTGGCTTAATTAAAGAAGAAAGTAATTTACTAACAGAAAATGTATAGAAAGTGCTCTGTTTGCTGAATCTTCTGTGGCATGTTTGCATCCAGGTTCTCACATTTCACCTTAACAAACCTTCTGCTGCCATTGTTGGATATTTTTAAACAACAGCAACAAAAACTAAATTGTTGTCAAACCAACCAAGATTGGCTGAGCTGTACATCTAGACACATTGGACACCAGAATATTTTAAAATTTTAAATTCAGTGTCCCTATATTTTTTCAGCATTTCCCCTCAGTACATATAATTATAACAGACAATTGCTTTTATATTTGCCCCTTCTTTGCATATATATAATTTCTTCAAAACCAAACATTACTTTAGTCTGATGAAATCTTTCAGTGGACAAATTGTTTTTTTGTGAAACTGTCACAAGTAATCACTTTCCCAGCTGACACAGTCTCTCCATATACACAATACCACATTCACAAGCATCTTGTCACTTTTTCTCACTCGTGTGGTGTTTTTATGCCAAGCTGATCTCGCGAAAAATTTGCATATGCCCAACCACTCTCACCAATTTTCCTAACTCACAACCTCCAGGAAACAATTAACTTAATCAATATCTTTATTGACAAGGCCATGTACCCCATAAAATAATCTGTTTCTGGAAGTTTGGAGCCTTGAACTTCATATTGTTTGGCTCTTCAACTGAAGTAGAGTATATGACGACCTGTAATATAAGAAGGTGATGAAATTTATTCATCAAAAGCTGAATGTTTTTTATTTTCTTAAAGGCTTTCATATAGTGTTAATTTTTATGCTAGGCATGCTGAGGAGGTTATTAGAGCTTATTATATGTGCTGATTCTTTCACTCTACTTATCTTCCAGGATACAAGATAAGAACACTAGTCTAAGTAGATCAATATATAATAAGATAAACAAGTTCAAAATTAGTACTGGTGTAACGTATAGGGATGCTAAAAAGTTCTCAGCTCAGCCAAGAAAAGAATCAAAAATAAATTCTGATATTTTGTCAGATTTTTGAAAGTGAGTCATAACTTTTTGGTATCCCTAATATATATGATGGCTATTTTCTCACTTCTGAATATAGCTGTCATTTGATATTGCATCATTCCACAGTAAAACCTGTTTGTAGCATGAATGTAGCCTAAAAGTCCAGCCAGGGTCCCACATTCTTATTAACTTTGATTATGTTTGTGTAGTGAAAAAAAAAAAAAAGGCTAGGATTAGCCCACATGTATTGCTGGCATCAGAAATAGATAGGAAGGGCCCAACTGAAGCATAATTATATCTCTCACGAATCTAATATGTATGAACTGGCACTATCAAGTGGAAGGCTTTTAATCTCTATGGAGTAACAAGCTTGCTTGCAAAAAGCACTTGACAGTTGATTCATAATGGTTTGTGTTGGTCAGTGGTTTGTGTTGGTCAGTGGTTTGAAATGCAAAGATGATGGTTCAGTTCCTGTTGGTTGTTTTGATATGGCTGTACAGCCATCATTAACAGTTTGAACACCTTTTTCAGGTGCAGTTACACATTGGGATAAGCTTCAAAGTATCTTCACCGGAAGATCTGGGGTAAACAATGCCTGTACTGGAATCTTTAAAGTGAGAAAAGGCATTGTACCAAACCCGCCTTTTCAACAATGATAGCATTTACACCAAATGAAAACTAATTTACATCATTAGAATATTCTTTGATACATATGAGTGGCAACTGAATGGTTCTCGACCCAAACAAAAGAGGATTAAAAAAAAAATTCTGTTTACTATTTGGTCAGATTTTGAGAAGTGGGTCAGGCCAAGAACTTTGCAGCCAAATAGGTGCTAATGCCTGGATTAAGTTTCATTTTTTTTCTTTCCTTCAATCTGAAATAGCAAAAAAAAGATCATAGCCAAAATAATTATACTTTGCATAAGTGAAGAAGGTAAATTTTGAAGGCTAGATAAAAAATCAAAATGATCAATGCTGATTTTCTAAGCAGGCTCTTCTCATTTTAGAAGATTGATGTAACAATTTTTCTTGACCTTGTGTCATACAAAGCTATATTATGTAATTATTGAGAGGCTTACAGCCATATCACATTAAAACGCCAATTCTCATCTGTTCACCAAAGTTAAGCCACATTGAGCCTGATCAGTACCTAGATGGGTAACCACTTGGGAATACCAGATGCTGTAAGTTTAGATGTGCAGATGATATAATGGATAATGACTCAAAATGAAAAATTGGTGGTTTGAGTTTGAATTCCACTCAGGTTTTTATATTCACTTACATGCAAATACTGTTGTGAAAGGTATGAATCTACCACTTTTCCTCCCAGCTATGGGTTAAATAGTAGGACTTATATCAAAAAATCATTATTATTTCAAACAAAAAAAAATTCATACAATCCAAAAATATGTTTTGGCTTTAAATAACCTTAAAAAAGTTGATAAACTATAAAAGACAAATCAATCAATGTAATATAAGTATTGAAAATTAAAATGTACACCTTTTATTTTCTAGCCCAATGTTCTAATCATTAAACAATAATTACTTTTCTCTCTGTTTTTCCTTTAATTAGTTATTTTTATTTCAACATACTAATGATCCCTAATTGTTCGCCACGTTAGATAACTTCAATGGAAATTACAAATTTTTGTTTCAATAATAAGGCAAACACCATTCCAAACTAAATTAAAATTTCCATTAGCGTAATTAAAAAAATAAAACTCAATATAATTAAATCCACCCTCACATGCATGCAAATTCCTCCTTCCTTTTCATTAATTGAACAACGTTTTTTTTTTAAATATTTGCATGCATGGCACAGGTGAACTAAACATGTTTGAAGTGAAATATCTTTAATTGCTTTGTGAAAATAATGAGATTGTTTTAATCATGTAATTATCTCCCCTTTTCTTGCAGATCAAAAATTTAGTTAGTGAATGGTTTCTTTAAATGTTTGTTGTCTCTCTCCCTATCCTTTAAGAAAAACATCTCAACACTAATAAATCAGAGAATACCTTACTAAAAGCATTATATATATATATATATATATATATATATAATTATTTATTTGAATATTACAACATAAATATGTTATAAAATCACGACAAAAGTAGCCATTTTGTTTCAACACTTCTTGTGTCTTGTCAAGTGATAATATAGAATATAATTGTTGGTTATTGGATTTCACTCCGTATATACCAATCCTAAACTTGGGTATATATATATATATATATATATATAGTGTGTATATATATATGTAATAGAGAGAGAGAGACAAATAGGAAATGGTTTCATTGTAACTAAATCTGATTACAGGTTTTACCTTTCTAGGATTCATCAGATCCAAAAAGAAAAGAAAGAAATATACATGTGTGTATGCTGAAATAATAAACTATTAATATTTTTTCCATTAAGCTGGTGTTTCTCATGATGAAAGAAAAGAATGAAAATTAGCGACTTAAAAAGCCCATTATTATTTATTCTGTATCTTTTCAAATTTTAAAAGTCGCTAATTTTCATTCTTTTCTTTCATCATGAGAAACACCAGCTTAATGGAAAAAATATTAATAGTTTATTATTTCAGCATACACACATGTATATTTCTTTCTTTTCTTTTTGGATCTGATGAATCCTAGAAAGGTGAAACGTGTAATCAAATTTTAGTTACAATGAAATAGTTTTCCATTTGTCAAATTTCTTCAAAACTTTGTCAGGATTCTATTTCCTATTTTATGCACACACACACACACACACACATACACACACATACACACACACACACACACACACACACACACACACACACACATATATATGTGCACTGCTGATGAGTCCCAAATATAGGATGAAACGGCCGTCCAGTGCTTTCTGCATTCTGTAGAGGTTTCAGACTGGATGAATCACTTAAATATAATTATCAATTTCTCCTAATAATTTCAAATATATATATATATATATATATATATATATAACTCTACATTCTAAATAAAGCATGGGCACTCAAAATCTTTTACAAAATCTCCTATGAAATTTTAAATATAAATGTTAGCAGAAAGTTAGTGATGATTTTCAAGTAAGGGATGATTCACTAAATATTTAGTTCAAATTGCTGACTTCTGATTGGGCATAAAAAGCTCCATTTAGTTATTCAACAGACATAGGTTTAAAATCCTGTCTATATATACAATGAGTTTTCAGCTAGTTTCATACATCTAACTAAAACTTTAAACCAGTAAAGAAATATTTTTTCAAGTGATTTGCTATAGTTATCTATGTTTTAACCAATGTTTGAATTCACTCAGCCATGAATCTCTTGGAGAATCCAGAGCCTTACATTTTGGATCTTTAAACCTGATATCTGTACCGTTGTGATAGACTTTTGAAGTGTTCTTTTTTTATTAATTATAGTTTGCGTTCCACTTGTGAGAGAATCAATTTCATTGTTTTTCTTGTCAGTTCTTTGATATTCACTTTGGCAACAATAAATCTCCTCTTCTTTCCTTTTCTTCTTGTTCTTTTCTTGATCTCTTACCATTATTCGTCCACCGCAAGAAAACCCAGACTCGTCTATGCGACGATCATAGGATCTAAATATATCCCCCCCACCTCCATCAGTAATGCAATTTTTATATTCTTTTTGACGGTTGGAAACTTACATGTTACAAGCAAAATCTTGTATTTACGAGAATGTAACGTTCTTAAATATTTGCCTTATGAACAGCCATCTCTCTTTTTTTTTTTTCCCTCTGGATTTTTTTACACTCAATGCATGTGTGAAGTCTTTGTGCTAACAGTAAGTCATTTGTTTCTTTATTTGCTTTTTCCTTCAGTTCTCCAACCACATTAATCATAAGCTCTCAGATGGTGTTCATCTTTATGCTAGGTCTACTGATGAGGTTATCAGAGCCTAACACGCATACTGATTCTTTCAGTCATCTTATCCTCTCGTGTTGTTCTGTATTCTATCTTGGTTTCATTCTACAGGAGCTGGTAACCGTTATTTTTTCTCTATAATCATGTACTCTGTTTGAATGGAAGAAATGCACAAATAAAACAAAGAGAAATAGACAAGAGAGGATTAATTGATACGAGTTATCTCCCCTAAGCACGAACAGCAGAATGAGAATAATATACAACTGTAGATTGAATAAAGTGTTCAGTACAAAATTCAGAGATGGTTCCCAAGACAACAGATACTTAAAAAAGGCTGGAGAGTATACTGGTCGAAACATGAACAATAATATGAATATACTAGTTCAAATGGAAAAACATATAATACTAAAGATTTAGTTGATGATAATTACTCTTGATCATTTTATATAACAATTATTATTTTTGTAATTCGTGGATTGTAGAGTAATAAGCCAACCAAAATGTTACTTTGAGATTCAAAATCAGTGTTTACAACATACAAGTTTGGCAGAAGTTTAGAGAAATGTTGATAAAAACTTAATCACAAATATTTAGGAACTTCAATGTCTCAAAGAATGCCTCTTTTTAACTGGCCATCTTATTCTGATTTTGGTATGTGAAGCACTGGTACAACTAACACTAGAAACTGTGTCTCATGGTCCAGTGGGCGGATACTTTAAACCAAACCCTGCAATTTTGTCCTCAAATGGAAGTCTGTTATATAATGTCACTTATATGATTAACGGCTCTGTGGATTCTGAAGGGTGTTCCCTCCTCTTCTCTTTGATAACATTTAAGTGTGATAATAATAAGACTGCTTGTTTGGGAAAAAAAATTGTTCGTTCTTCTTTTTTTCTTTCCCTTTTTCTTTTTTTTTTCTTTTTTTTTCTTTTAACTTTTTTTTGCAATCATCAGATTTTAAAATATTCTTAATTCATTCAGCTTGTCTTTTGTTAAATATATTTTTTTTAAATTGTAAAATTTATGTGTAACAGTAGAAAATATTTTAATACAATTTTTTCTAACTTTATATTTGTGAGGCCCTTTCTTGAAAGGTGTTCTAATCCTTTTAGTACATTTACTGTCACACAATGCATATATGCATCCTGTAACATGTGCATTGCCAAAAATGTGCATCCATTCAACAACTATTTTTAATTGGTTTTTCAAGATGTCTTTTGGTAAAAATGACAATGCCACCCAAATGCATCAGGTGGTACCATGGAGAAAAACAAGGCATCACTCTTTAGAGTGTTAAAACATCATTAGATTTTAATAAATTTTATATTAACAAATTATAATGTATAGTCTAATGTAGTAATTTCTATTGGTAATTCTAACAAAACCAAGACGACCTTATGTAAGGATTCAAATATCCAAAGCCACAATGAATATGTTAATAAGAAGAATAATGTTTAAAATAAAATAAACAATTGCTATATTTATAGAAGAGTGCTCAATATCATGCATAGAGCAGTTGTAGATCTCAACAGTGTGGATATAGGAATTAACACAGCATTGTAACTGTCAGTTTCACACTTCACTCAATCTTCAGACATATATGTATTTTATTTTTTGTTTAGCCAAGATCTTTTTTCCAACTTTTTAAAATGTTGTAAAATGATTCAAAAATATAAGAATGGAACTGTGCAAGAAAATGTGATTGCCTGGAAGATTGTACAGCGTCAGTTTTCTAAATTGAAAGATTTTGCCTTCCTTGAAAATTAATATACACAAGCCTGGCTTTCAGCTAGGTTGTTGTTTTTAGTTTATTGACTAAATCAAAATTTGGAATAAGTCTCTATATTCAGTAAGCACCCACTAAAAATAAACACTCTTAAGAAAGGAGCTCATTGGACTGGGACACAAATTCTTTAGAGTTTTATCAAAAGTATTCACCTGCCTTCTTCAGCTGATATTTGTTTGAATTTCAAATTGAACCCTTTATTTAGTCCACCGGGGGGGGGGGGAGATTGTTCGAATTCCTAAATAAACTAAAAATAAATGGACTAAATAAAAGGTTTAGTCCTGTTGTGGCCTCATTAGTGCCAGAAATAAAGACACAAGAGGAATTGAGTTAAACAAATATATTATCAGAAAAACAGTAATACAAACAAGAGTGTTACAACAAGAATATTTGGTCCAACTATCAGAGCTGACTGCTGGAAACTACTCTCCTCTAAAAGGCAGTACCTGCTCCTATTTATAGCTGGGAGAGTCCATGCGTGGGTAAATTACCATAACAAGTTTGAAAATTCAAACATATATAACCTTAAGAAGGCTGAAGTGTACAACAACCAAAATGTTGTGAATGTGGTAATAAAGATGAGGACAACAGTCCGAACAATGTAAATAGTATAAATTTTTATAGTTTGTTTAAACTTTCTGCATTTTAACAATGTCATTGAATAATTTAATCAATATATAATTAGTGCCTTACTGTATTTTACTATTCAAGCTTAATAATTATGTTCAGTAAATATGAAGAAATTGCAAATATTCTTCTTTGCCTGTACATTGATGTTCAATATTTACAGGCATTGTATAATAGTGCAATGTAAATGTTTATTTAAAAATTCTTCCACTTTACATACAATGGTACTATTCTATTAGTGTTGCTTGGTTTCACTTCTGCTCACTAGCAATACCGTTCTGAATGATTTGTAATACATTTCCAAATTAAATCTCATATTTATTTGTGACCAAAAACAATACCTTTCTTCCTCATTGTCAATACATTTCTATGTTATATTCCATGCTAAGGGAATAAATACTTAACACCAGGTGGAGACTAGAAGAAAGGTTTATTGTACACAACCAGTACAATATGAAATATGGTACAGTTATACACACAGGTCAATCTAGTAGTGAGTGCCACTAATTGGAAGGTCGGATGTATTTGAGTCTTCTCTCCTTCACTCTTCCTCGAGTCTCTCGTAGACAGTTGATTTTATAGGTACTTACTACTCATAGTGTAACCATTCATGGGGATGACTAGTTATTCCATTACATCACTATAGTAAAAAAATTTTTTCGATAAATAATGACTTTTTACAAAAGATTTTTTTTAAAATTTGATTAGAATAATTTATTAAGTTTTAAATCTTTTAAAATTCTGTATTAATTTGTAGAGGTTTGGTGATATTGTTATTACTGTATTTGATGGCATATCAGATGCATGGGTGTATAAGATGCACACCAATTTCAGCAGGGCAAATAAAGAAAAAATTAGTAATTAGTAAAATTAGTAAACCTAGATATGGCATATAAGACGCAGAGGAATTTCAAGATATTTTTAGTAAAAAAAAGTGCGCCTTATATGCCGTCAAATATGGTAAGTAAAAACTATATTTACTAATCATAAATGTAAAACTTATTACAATTCACTACCCCCACCACCACCAGTATTTTAAAAAGAATTTAAATTTTTTTTATATGTGTATAAACATGCCTATTTATGTAAATATGGATGTACATACATGACATCAGAAAATAACAGCAGTAACTATAGTAAACTTAAAATTTATTGGTAATTTTCTAACATTTCCTCAATAAGTGTCTTCATAAGACCAAAGCCAAAATACCTAAAATTCAATAAAATATTAGTATGTTTAAAATATTTAAAATTTTCAAGATTACTGGGGAGTTAAAAAACTATATAATAAAAACGTTCATATTGTATTTGTCATATAATTTTACTACAAGTATTTCACCCTTACCTAAATCTTGCAATTGTCTGGTTATTGATAAATGTGTCAACACCTAAAAACACCCACCTTTGTGTTAAAAAAATACTTTTCCCCAATATTTTAAACTGAAAGTAAGTAATATTTGTTTTAATTCAAATCAGTTGATCTTCCTCAAATAAAGTTTCAGAAAAGTATATTCTATTTTTGAAAGAATATTTAATAAAGAGAATTATGCTGTGTTGACAGATTTGTCAGTATGGTTGATTTTAGCTATTTAGCGATTTAAAAAAAAAATAATTCCAATCAGGGAGGCATGGCGGAGTAATGGATAGTGGCTCGGATTGAGGAATCAGAGAGCCGAGTTCAAATTTCACTCAAATCCATTACATTCACTTATGTGCTAATACCCTTGGGAAAGGCATGAATCCTCTTCTCCTCCTCCCAGCTATGGGTAAATAACAGGACAGACTGGGTTCTATAGCCTTGGATGGCAACTGGTCTACCGCAGAAAGAAATGGCAACCTACTGCAGGAAAAAATCTGCCTTATCAGTCATGTATCAAAGGATACATGATCACCTAAGTGTGTATCATGCATGGTACATAACTGACTGAATTCCAATCAATTTAAATTCATTTTGAAATACTGCAAAGTATTTTGTTTATTGGATATATTAAATTGAATCTATTAGCTGGAAATTAAAACTAAAATAAAAACTTCAAGAACGATTTTTTTATTTTAAAAATGCATTTTAAACTTTAGGTGTCATTTTGTTTTGGAGGTACCTACTTTTATTACGGTATATTGCTATAAGTGTTTTATTATTAATTATTGTTGTTAATCGCTTATTGTACCTAAAAAGATCTACAGTAACAACGAACCTTCAGCAATGTTTAATTTTCATGCCTGCAAAAAATGATGTTTCAAAAAGATGGTTTATTTGTTCATACCACTATTACTTTAAACTACCAAGACTTCCTCAGCAATGTTTATTTACAAGATTATAGAAATATGTGAACCAAGTAAATGTGATATTTATTATTTACCATTTTATAAAGATTTATTATTTATTTTACAAAAAAGAAATTTGAAAATAAATTTTTTTTATTCAAAAATTTATAAAAAAAACCTACAAAATTTTCCAAATACATGAACCAATGACAATACAACATTTCTCATTTACCATTTTATAGATAAATAAATATGAAAACAATTTTTAAATAAACATATGTTTTTCTGGACATTATACATTTTTTTCTCAAATTATTTTATATCTCTGATTATTTCTTGTTTTAATTTTTCCATTTTCTTTTTTTATAATCATGATCTAGGATTCTTAATCAATAGAAATTCAAAGCCTGAAACTCCTGCAATTATAAGTTACCTTCCACACTTCCTACTCTTTTTGAAAAACATAATTTTGAAAATCTTTTGAAATTGTTGCTAATTTTTCTAAAAATTCCTAGAAAATGTGCCAATAGATTATTTATTGTTAGCCAAATACTGACTGATGAACAAATCTTAAATGAAGAGTGGACACTAAGTACCTTGACTAATGAAATTGGCTAAGCTAGTTAATTGTGTTCCTTGGAATGGTTGGCAAAACATTGGTAAATTGCCAATCAATTTGAACTTTATAAAATGGTAAATAATAAAGATTTCATTATAGTTAGTTCACATATTTTTATAATTTAATAAATTTTTATAAATTTATGAATTAAAAAATTGTTTCTATATTTATTTCTTTATAACTTGGTGAATGATAAACATTGCATTGTATTAGTTGGTTTGCATTTTAGAATGTTGTAAATATAAAATTATTTTTGTAAATAAACAAATTAATAAATAAATCATGTTTAATATTTTTGTAAATTCTCAAAGAACAAAGAAAATGTATAAATTCACTTTCATATGTTTGGGTTTTATTAAAAAACATTTTTAAAACAATGAATATTTGCTAAAGAGTGAAGATAGTAAAAAATAATAGGGTCAAGGGAAAAGCCATCTTTTTGACACACCATTTTATTGTGGGCATGGAAGTTAATCTTTGCCAAATCTTTTCTCTCTCTCTAAAAGGATTTATTCCTTGGGAGGAAACGGAAGAAGAGACAGCATCACTTATCTTATCCCATTTAGAAAAACAGATGTATACAAAACCAAAGACTAATGACGAATTTGAAAGAAACAAACATTTATTACATCGACATAAAAAAAAACAAAATACAATTTTTACAAATAAACTTGCACAAAAAATTTACCTTTAAAATAATAATAATAGCCTTATAAGAAATCAAAATAAGGAATTATAGGGTCTTTAAAAAGATTCAGTTCAATTCAATCTGCAAATAATTGAAAAACTTGAGAAGGTAATACAAAAATTTAAATGACATTGAAAATACTCTTTAAAAAAGGTGGGCCCCACCTAATTGAAAGACAAAAAAACACAAGTGTTTTGGCAATATTTGCTTGCATCAAGAGGACTTCTAACAAATTTTTTCTGTTTGCTTTTTCTGTAAGAAACAGTCCAGCTCATCCACAGGTGAATGCCAAAAAATTCTTTTCTTTCTGGAACATTATTTTTGTCTGGTTGAAATTTTCATGCCTCCTTTTGACTTCTTTAAAATATTCATTACCTTCTGGCCAAAGATTATTACACCTTCTAAAATTATCTGTTGACCAGTCTTAAAATTCAGTCACAAAAGAGGCTCAGATGGATCTCAACTTTTTAAATTTACATCAGTGAGTGCCAGTCTCTTGATTGGACAATAAATACAAATTGTATATATTTTTCAAATTTGAAAAGGAAATCACAGCCTGCTTTAACTAAATTATTTTTGGCATTTCTTTGAACCCATTCTATATTTAGAAAATTTAACAAACAAATGTAATACATCAAATTTAATTTTTATCAACCATCTGTCTTTCTTTTAAATACACTTCTTCAAAAAGAAAGTGTAAATGACAAACCTAGACTATTATATTTATTTATCTACACTTTTTATTAATCATTTATTTTTAATTATTTTATATGACTTTCTAATAACATTTTTTATAAGTCCCATAACTTTTATTACAGATTGTTGTTATAATTGTGCAATTTTATTATTACCTGTTCTTATAAATCTTTTATTGTGCCTTATTTTTAAATTAATATTATAAGTATAATTGAGGTGGGTACTATCTCTGAGTTCAGGCATTAGCTGGGAGGTGGGGATTTTTTTAACTTCTTCCCTTTGGATAAAATCGGGTTACTATATAGTTCAAAGTTGACACTTGAATTAGTCTCCTTTAAGACACAAGCCAAAAATGTTGAATTGTGTTCTTTTAGTTAAAGACCTTTATATTAATCATGAGATCATTGTCCTGGGAGGGATTGGTAAAATAGAAATAAAGTAAAACATTCAATATATTTACTGTATGACGTACGAAAGATGTGTGTGTGTGTTGGCCAAATAAGCAAATATCACAGAAGGATAATATTCTTATGACCAAAGTAAGAAATATCACAAATGTACAAAGATACCAATTACCGTAATTCCCCATCTATAATACGCATATTTTTTCATAATAATAAGCAAATTCAGAGGTGTGTATTATGCACAGCAACAAAAATATTTTAAAAATTGCCATAAAACAAAATAAGAATTATCATAAAACTAAAATAAAATAATATTATTCTATGTTTAAAACCATTTTTTTAAATAAGAGTAAGAAATGCTGATCATAATGAAATTGGAGAGGTACAATTAATAGGGTTTGATTACCAAACAAGGGGTGCGTATTATACATGAGTAGAAGCATTTTCACACAATTTCAGCACAATTTTATGGATGAAGGTGTATTATACATGGGGAATTATGGTAAGACTGTATGGAATATAATCCATTGACCATAAATGATATAGTTTATGATAATTAGTCCAATATGATAAATCACTAATTGAAAAACTTGGTGTGTTGATTCAAAAGACAGGTTTAAAAAATTTACAAAAAGAAAAATTTAATTCCAGTATTTATATTTACACAAAAAATCAAAGATCATTTGGGATAAAGAAAAATAGTGATTGCACCTTAGTTCAGATACTATTTGTTCTTTACTGCTTTTTGATGTAATCACTAAGGAAACTCCAGAACTGTATTTAATATGTGCAATAAAAGGCAGGTCTCTGTCTAATAAAACTGAAACGAGAGTTTCTTTATATAAGGAATTACAGAAGTGATGAATTTTTTTAATTTTTTTATTTATTAATGCCTGATTCTGAAAAGAACAATTTGAAAAGAAGCATCAAGACAGCAATCTGGTTATCGTTAAAATCCATTCCTTTTATTTCATTGATTTTCAGTGACCATCACACTTATTTTGTTTTTATGCTTCCTCTTACACCTTTTAACTCAGCCTCTCAAGCCTGGTGCATATTGTATATGATGTGTCATAGTGCCAGTGTAAATTATAGGATATATTCCTGAATGTATATGAACATAGAAATAGTAAAAATTGGTGAACATATATTTCCTGTAAGTCAAATAGTTCATAGTCATTAAAATTTAGCTAACATCTTAAATAATGCAAAACAAAGCAAGTTTGCTAAAAAAGCACAATACTTTTACCAAATAAGCCAGAATTTCTACACAAAATTATTTCTGTTTATAATATAAAGCATTTCTTGTGATCATACATAAAATATCTAAGATTCTAAACAGCTGGAACCCAAACTTGCTGCTTAAGAGACAAATACTTATCATAAAAACTTCTGCAGGTGTCCTTTCCATTATACTTGCTACCAATTGTAGCCATAGATAAATAACCATTTTATATGCGCCAAATAGTCTGCAATGATTACCCGGATTGTTCTTGACATTTCTTTCAGTTCAAACCTGACTGACTTTTGTAAAGTTGTAGCCAGTGCTTAATTCTCTGGCTGACAAGTGCTGTGAAGAGTGCAACGGGGAAGTTATTATTAATGAATACTAAATACATATTCATGAGTACAATGTGTTGTCACATTGAAACATGAGGCCATGTACTTACTTGCCATTGATTATCCGTATAAAGCATGACACACTGGTCGGTCATTATTAGACTTTACTGAATGAGAAATGCAGAAAGATTTACTTGACTTGCTTGGTTATTTGCTCGTTTCATTGTCAGACTGAAATTGCCAGCAAATATTATGGATTCATTGGCTTACAAAGACTAAGTTAATATGCTTATATTATGTATATAATAGCTAATATATGCACACTACAGTTCAAAAGTTTGAGGCCACCCCTGGTAATTTTTTAATAGGCCCATAAAGTAATTGTTTTGTACTTTAAATGAGGGAAAAAAAGTGAGACATGTTTTTTATTAGAAATTTTATTATGATAAAAAGAAAAAAAAAATCTCATGATTAAATTTTGCTCTTGTCAAAATATCCTCCTTTAGCCTTGATTACTGCAGCACAAATTTTTTGGCATTCGTTGCAAAAGTTTCTCTAAGTATAAGTTCGAGAATTGATTCCATTCTTCTTTCAATGACTCTAAGAGCACTTTTTAATTTTTTTTCACTCTTCTCTCAAGTTTATCCCATGATAATTCTGTGGGTTGCTTCAAACTTGTAAACTATGGTGTGTATATATATATATATATATATATATATATATATATATATATATATATATATATTAAATGTTAAAAGTTCTTTGTTAATTATTTAAATTTTTTTCCTTCTTTTTGACTATATATATATATATATATATATATATATATATGAAGAAATATAGTTTTAAGGTGTGCAATATTTATGGGATAAAGTGCTCAACATCAAAGATAGAGCGTATGTAAATATAAATATAAAAGTGAACATTGAAGTCAACACCCAGAGGCAACAGGCCGTTTCATGCTGAACGCAATCATCAGGCTGGCTGACAATTGTGTCCAGCATGAAACAGCCTGTCACCTCTGAGTGTTGACTTCAATGTTCACTTATATATATATATATATATATATATATATATATATATATATATATATATATATATGCACATTTCATTGAAAACGACAGACAAGGTGCTTTTATTTAGTTTTTTATACAATTTCTCATGCGATCTAATAATTTTTTTCTTTTCGGATGATAAATTATATAAAAACTCTCCGAATGTTCTTTTTATCTGAGTGCTTTCAGCTATACATTTAGCCATTTTCATTTTTTTAACTGCTAAAATAAGAAATAGTTTGTTTTATGTATGTTTTATAAAATGTTTTCATTTTTTCAAAACACGGTCAAGATATTATGTCCATGTTCAAAGTTAATATTATTAAGTGTTGGTTTGTTTGTTTTTATTAATAAGGCTTCCATTATTTTTAGCCTTTTTTTTTGCAGGTAGATGATGCTATTATATTAATGTTGTCAACTAGTATATTCCGAATAGTGTCCTGTAGGTTCCCATGAATATTTAAATGAAATCTAATTGGGCTATTGTCAGAAAGGTGTAGAGTGAGTCTGCGTGTCAAACGTTGTAGTGTGGCCTATATAATTATTTACGAATTTTGATTGATCAGGAATACAATTTAAATTCATAAAAAATATTTGCCCTATTCAATTTTGTTCTAGGAGGTGAATTATTATTTTTAACTATAAGGTTAGAGGTTTTAAATTTTTTGTAATAAATAATTAATCTAATTTTTTTGTTATTGTCAACTGGTGTTATGCATTTTTTTATAATGTTCTTAATTCTGCATTCATCTTGTTTATAATTTTCCTTCATCTAATTTTTATAAAAAATATTAATATTATTGTTTATGTTTCTATTCTCGCCATTGCTATTAGCTACCTTAGACAGGAAACACCTAATGTGGAATACAACAAAACATATATATAAATATATACATATATATATGAAATAATATTAACCTTTATCTCTCTGTATGTGATTTTATTTGCTGTACAAAAGTTTATCCTGCCACTGAAGGTGACTCTGATCCCTGAACAATAGTGTTTGAATTTCATAGTTGTGTTATCATATCCTGCTATGACAACAGAAAACGACTCTCAGTGAAATGAACAATAAGGATACTGCAATTGAGAGGCCTTGTAGGAAAAATATTTTGTGTGTAAGATTTCATTAAAGTAATGTTTTTATTGATGTGATTATATATGTGTCGGAAGTGTGTAATGATAGTAAAGATCTGCTAAGAATATGAAACTAAATTTTTCATATGTAAAATAATTGTTTATTCATTTCTGTACTCCAGCAAATTAACATTGGCTAAATGAAGAGTATCTTTCTTTGAACATAGTTTTCTTCTTATAATCTTCTCCCTTCGTAGATTGGGTATTTACACTACTTCCTTTTTATCCAGTTGTTTTTTGTGTGTGTGCGTGTGTGTGTGTGTGTGTGTGTGTGTGTGTGTGTGTGTGTGTTTGTTTGTGTGTGTGTACCCTAAGTTCAACTGGGTCCATGTTCTTATTTATGTTGGAGGACCTACCACATTCTTTGAGGTCACCATCTTGATCAACCCTCGGCGTTCCTAAGCCTTTTAACTTTCTGAGGTGATACTGAATACAAAACTTCAGTATCTCTTAGGTTGAACCCAGTATATCTCTTCTTAGATCAAAGTTCCTGATGAACAGTAAAATCTGATTCAGACCTCTTGTATTTACTGACATGAATCACATACGACAAGTGTTATACAATCCTTCTACTTGAATTGTAAGCCAACATAAAAACTCTCCATGCTGATGTTTTGGGTCACTTAAGAGGAATTAATAATGCCGGTTTCTAAGAGAATCTACCTTATTGAGAAGTTTACTATTCTTCCACGCATTGAATATTGCTGTCACATTGTTTTATAGGAATAAAGTGTCACTGCTGACACTTGAGTTTGCCAGTGAGCAAACACAGGCCGTCTCATTATTGAATTAAGTAGACCACGTGACCACAGAGGAAATGCATAAGTAGGAATTAGCTTGGCATCTGATTGATCTCCATTTCTATTCTATCCTCTATTACTGTACAGACGACTATTCTCTACTCTATTCACTATATTTTTTTGAAGTAGTTATGAATAAATTTAGACTAAGTATAGATAAATTCTTTTCAATTGTAGTCATTGAGTTGGTGTATAGTATTGTTTTTACTGTTGTTATATAGGAATAAAGCGTTGCTGTTGACTCTTGAGTTTGAATATAGATCGCCAGTGAATACAGGCAATCCCATTACAGAATTAAGTAGACCATGTGACCATAGAGGAAACACATGTATGGGAGGTAGCGTGTGCCTAATTGATTGCATTTCTATTCTATCCTCTATTACAGATCGCTATTTCTAGTCTATCCTCTATTACTATATGGAGCGCTATTCTCTACTCTATTCACTATACTGTTTCTCTATTTGGATCACTATATGGATTACTATTCAGTGGTTACTATTCGAGCTAGTATTATCGAGCAAGTACTATTAGTGCGAGTGTTATTCGAAGGCGTCTGATACCAGTATTGTTCAACGGCGTTACTATAGTTGTATCTGCGATTACAAAGTCTCTACTACAATGAGCATTACGAAAGTGACAATGAGTATTCGTTGACATTACAAAAGTGGCAGCGAGTGTTCATTGGCGTCGCAAAACACATCTGATCTGATGCTTCTGCTATGTATCTAGTGATTCTAGACAAAATCCAAAGAATCTGCAATGTCATCATTCCTAACCTGGCATCTCGGCTTCATTCACTTTCCCACCACCATAACATAACTTTCCTTTAAAGAAAGAGATAAATGTGGTAACTATAAATTTTTGGTCATATGACAAATGGCCTGAAAGAAAGATTTTTATATTCAATGGCATTAAGAATGCTTTCAAATAATTTATATTTTGTGATTTTTACCATCATGGCAAGTCTTACAGCCTTTCTGCAACTGAACTAAAAAAAACTAATTGACCTGGGTCTGATTTTGATTTATAATATAACTCTCACCTTGACAGGTGTGAGTGGGTGGATCTTTCTCTGGTTACCCCATAAAGTTGGTTGTAACGGTTAATGAGAAAGAGGAACACATCCAGCCTTTACAGGTAGCAAATGAAATCAGAGGTTTCTAATCTTCTTAACTGAAATCACATGATACTTACAGAATTTCAAAATTCTTTTCTTACCAATCCCCCCACCGATCACACCTCGTCTTCTTCTTAATGACTCAGTCAAGAAATGTTTCATACCAAAAGTACGCTTAACATTATAAAAAAAAAAATCTAGTTTTAATTTGCAACAAAAAAAAGAAAAGAAATACAAATTTTAAGATTTTTGTACTTTTAACAAAATCCATTTATTGACTGCATTCTTTTAGCACAAATTTCTCCAATGGAAAAATTCTGGCTTTAAAAATTGAAATTACTTACCCTGACAAGCATATAAAGTCCAGACCATTTGTGTGTCTGATTAATGATCTGTCTGTACATCCTCCTACAAATCTCTCTACACACCATTTCTGTCTGTCTGTATTTTCTTCATTATCTATCTACTGGTTATCTGTGTGTCTGTGGGTACATATTTTTGTTTATTTGTACATCCTCAATGTGTTTCTCTTTTTGTTTATTAGCTAATCTGTATGTCTCCTTCCTGATCACTATATTAATCACTTTCCTATTTGTCCAGTTGTCTCCTAATCTGTAGGTCTCCTTCCTGATCACTATATTTAATCACTTTCCTATTTGTCCAGTTGTCTCCTAATCTGTAGGTCTCCTTCCTGATCACTATACTTAATCACTTTCCTATTTGTCCAGTTGTCTCCTAATCTGTAGGTCTCCTTCCTGATCACTATACTTAATCACTTTCCTATTTGTCCAGTTGTCTCCTAATCTGTAGGTCTCCTTCCTGATCACTATACTTAATCACTTTCCTATTTGTCCAGTTGTCTCCTAATCTGTAGGTCTCCTTCCTGATCACTATACTTAATCACTTTCCTATTTGTCCAGTTGTCTCCTAATCTGTAGGTCTCCTTCCTGATCACTATACTTAATCACTTTCCTATTTGTCCAGTTGTCTCCTAATCTGAATGTTTCCTTTCCAATCTGCCTACTTTCCTATTTGTCCATTTATCTTCTAACTAATCCCTTTTATCTCCTCACATGTGTCTATCTGTTAAGCATGTTTCACAGACTAAATTGTTGTGGTGTCTTCTCGTCTGTGACAGTATTTTTCCCTATGTGCTGAAGGAGAACTGCCTTATTAGTAGGCACTTGAGTCTGTGCAAAGTAGGGTAAGTCCATTTTGCCTATGTTACTACACAACTACTATTAGCTAAAATTAATATTAATATTCTTATGCATTTTCAAGTTTTCTATCATGCAATCACATTAAAAAAAATCACTTAAATCCAGATGCACATAAATTCTTGCTGTAAAGTATTTTTTCCATTGTCCTTAAACACAAAGCATCTTTACAATTTTTGGAGAACACAATAACTTAGAAAAATATTAAATTGAACAACACAGATTAACGAATATTGGCTAATGACAGTTTAAATAATTTTCCTCCTTGTCCCTATATTTTTTTTCATATGAAATAAGTAAGGACAAAAAAGCTTCACATAATTAAAACTAAGAATTGACCAATATATCTAAAGGTCTAAATAAAAAAAGTTATCACCTTGTGATATGCTGTTCCGGATGTTTGTTTATTATTTTTGTAAAATTTGAAAATTTTTTCTCTTTTCATTACCACCTAACATTTATATATTTAAGTCACATTTATAATGTCACATTTATCTTAAAAAGGAAGCGTTTTGTATTTCTGTCAGTATTTTAAGAAACAATTTTATTTAAATTTCATGCAAGAATCTTATTTAGATTATTTACAGCCGAACTAATATCCTCATCTTTGTTGCTGTTATCACAACTTCTCTGTTGTTGTGCCCTCCAACCTTCATCAGGTGCTTGACCTGTTTGACAATCTGGTTACGGTCCAGTACAACAAATACCTGAATAACCAGATTAATGAGCCAATCTGGGAACTGTTCCCTTTTATATTTTTGGATGAGGCATAAATTGAGGAACAAGAACAATCTACATGCAGAGACTAAATAAAAGGTTAAGTTTAAAATTTCCTGAAGGTTACTTAGATTGACATACACCTGATGAAGGCTGGAGGATACAATGGCTGAAACATTGTGATAACAACAACAAAGATGAGGATGTAGATCTGAATGTAAATAATGATAATTCCTCATTCCAGAAATTCAGACAAAATCCTTTTCTTTATATATATTATAATTTTTTTCTCAATTATTTGGTGCATCTTTTCATTCTTGATTTTTATATTTTGAACTGGAGTTACTCTAAAGCATGGTTTAATATTTTGAAAATACATGCTACTCTGCTTATAGATAATTATATATAATCAGAAGGAAAATCCTTGAGGATTTCATCGTTAAATATTATCCAAATATTAAACTATGCCCAAGTTTTTTCCCAATATCACCTTTCCTAGCAGAATCAATACTCTCCCAAGCCAACATACAAAACAAATATATCAAGAAATCAAAAGAAAAATGGTTGAATCTGTCAACACAATACAAACAATATTTCTACATGTGAAAATATTCTCTTCAAACATAAAGTAATTGATGTAATTTTTCAGTTGACCATATGAATATACAATAGCGTTTCTAAATTCTTCCAGTTGCTAATGACATTTCGTTTGTTGTTTATAGATACTTTGTTTCAATAAATTCATTTCCTCTTTTGCCTTATAAAAGTTCACACTGGATGAAACGTGTTGGCTAAAACTACAGTTTTCCTATTACCTTTTATCCTTTATACATATTGTCTTTTTCTACAGGTTAATTCTGAGAAATTTTTACATAATTATATTTGTGTGTTCATTAATATAATTTATATGCAAATTTTGGCATTCCTATTATCTAAATCATCTTTGCAACATTCTGTTTGTATCACATTCTGTATCAGTTTCAAAAGTTATTTTCAAAACTGAACGTTGCACCCTTATAAAATAATACTAATAATAATACTAATAATATTAATATATAAAACAAAATCATTTGATTTATGGACAAGATAGCTCAGTATGTACCTATCAGCACTTCACCCACACTCTGCCAACATTCCATATTTAGCTCATCATCTAACTCCCCGCCCCGCCCATCTTTTTCCTGCCACATTCTACACTGTGTAGATTTTGAAGCTAATCCAACTATTTTTACAGCCTCCCATGACTAACATCTTTATCTAAAGACTCAAATTATCTCATTTGGTAAAATTATTCTAATGAGGGAGGAAGTTTCTATGATGTCTGTCCGGGGGGTGAGGGTGGGTGGGGATTGGCTTTAAGATTCAGTCAGGTGATATTATGAAAAAAAAAAAAATATACATAAGGAGGATAATAATACGTTTCGCTCCCCCCACCCCAAAGAAGATAGGTGTTTAAACTTCTCACTGATTTATTTATTATTAATGTCCTTTTTCTTAATATAGAGAACTTAATTTTGTAAATCTGCTTACCTTGGAAACATTCACTTCCAGTGATATACTCGTTGACAGCAGTTTTTATTTCAAGGAATATACAATCTTTAGTTATATATATATATATATATATATGAGTTTGTCTGATGATTGCAAAAGAATGAAACCCAGAGTTACAAACTCATATCTATACAACTGAATATATATATATATATATATATATATATATATATATATATATTTTAAACACGTTGTATTAAACGCCAAAGGCAACTTAGTCCTGCTGATTTTCTTTTGTATTTTCGAATGAGACTTTTTATTTCAAAATTATATACGTATATATATTTTCCAAAAGACAACCGAGTACTTTCGAACGTCATCGTTCATCATCAGGGTCAAATTTTTTAACTTTAGCCAATTGCCTTGCAGCGGAATCGTATTGCTACATATATACGAACCAAATAAACGTTATGAATTATTTTTAATAAACTAAGTTGTCTTTGGCATTTAATACAACGTGTTTAAAAGAAAGGATGCTGCCTAAGTACACACACACACACACACACACACATATATATAGCTGGACACTCATATTTGAGGATACCTGTCTACTAGGGCAGCTAGCCAATCCCTACTGCAGACGCTTGCTCAGGTGCATTTGTGTTTATTGAACACCAACAGAGCCCACCTGTAGTTTATACAGTTTCTGTGAAAGAGCGTGTTATCTAGCGTGATCAACAATTTGAACAAGGCCACCATGCTCACGCTTTCAAGTGACTTTGTGCTAGCACAGCTATCAATGGACACTGTCAACACACACACACACACACTTATTTACCTTCTCCATTAGAGGATGAAATGTGTTGGCAAAAAGAAATTTTCCTTTTGTCTTCATTTATACTGTCATTTTACAGATATATTTTATTTATAACTGAATTTTTATACACACGCACACACGCACACATATATATATATAAACGCACACACATACACAGGCACACACACACACACACATATATTTCATATAATATGCTGTCATTGTTTACATTAGGCTACAATTACAGAGCAAATATGATAGATCGATAAAAATAGGCAAAAGTGTGTGTTTAAAAGCAGTAATTCGAGCTTTGCTAAACTGGAAGTCCTCTGTGTCTAAACAGTCATTACACGTCAGGCTAAATGATGGTTCCATAAAATATACAGGTTCGATTCCTGTTGGAGGACATATATTTTCCATGAAATTTCTCAAACATTCAGGCCGGTAATGTAATTAATATTGTTTAATTAAAAACAGAGCATTTACTCAAATAAGTGTATCCATAAAAAAAACCATATAAACAGGAAATATATTAAAATTATTTGTCAGATTTAATCCATTTCATCTAATCACACAACTACAAAGAATTTTAACATTCGTACACACTGAGAAAAATTCAATTGTACACACAAAAAAAATATTTCATATTTTTATATTTAAAAACTTTTCTCACCTTTTTATTTGTTGTGGGTTGACTCAAATCTGTAATATATCGATTTGGCTATCATTTTACTTTTTGAAATTATATCAGAGAAAACGCGAACACATATCAATCCAGTATTTAATCTCCTTTGCTGGAGATAAACTTCTATTCTTGTTCAAAAAACCAGGGAGGAGTGTGAACTGTATGATAGGTGAACCTATCTTATCTTAGACTGTGTTCCTCTTGGTTTGTTTATCAATGGCTCCCATTTTGTATTTATTTCTATGCTAGGCCTACTGATGAGATTATATAACCCCGTAGATTAAATAAAGTGTCCAGTTTAAAATTCCTTAAAGGTTACTAGAATCAAAGCAGGTCAAAGGACATAATGGCCAAAACATTATGATAATAAGACTAGGACATTAGTCTGAATGTCAATAAGATTTGAACTCATATCCCTGATCTTGATGGATGATATGGTTATCTTGTTAAAAGAAAGTCAATAAAAACAAACAATTTTATATATTACTTATCTTTTCACTACATATGCATATGATTTCATCTCCCTTTTTCATCTTAGTTTCCTCATCTTTCTCAGTCTACAGCAGGCATCATTACCAATAAACACCTCTGCCAGCCATTTTGTTTATATATAAACTAATACCAAAATGTCAGCTTCACCAAGTGAAGCCTTCATACTCTTTTTCTCCTCTGTGCCTCTCTTTCTTTGTGTCCACTTTTTTTAAACCTTGCTAGTTGCTTCAGTCCAAGATGGCAGCAGTTTATCTTGCTCCACTGTGAAGTGAACTCAACTGTTAATCGTTAAATACATTCAACTTTTCACAATTTATCTACATGCATGCTGAACAAGCAATGATATATTATTCATGATCTTCCCACACACACACACATATATATATATATATATATATAGAGAGAGAGAGAGAGAGAGAGAGAGAGAGAGAGAGAGAGACTAAAACGAGGATTGGAAAAAAGGCACCTAATATTTAATATTGTGTTATTTATTTATAATATATAAATTTTGACAGAGAAGAATTAAAACTTTTTTACTTATAATTGGATTTTCAGTGTTTTTTCTTAAAAAAATAATTTGTTTTTTCCTTTTTTTAAAAACTTTTTTACTTTAACTGGTTTTGCTTAGCTTTTCAAAATGTTTTTAACTATTTCTATCTCCACGTGTTGATGCTTATGTTTTATACCAATGAAAATCAAGGGACGTAACTGGCTATATGTGTCGTTTATGGTGAAAGGGAATTTGGTAGAATCTATTTATGCAATGAATTAAGTATGGGTTTGAACTTGTTGATGAAAAATGTTTCCTTATTAATCCACATTTGTTCAGTGGTTCTGTAGTCGCATTGGTAGAATGGGAAAACACTAAAATTTGGCAGATTTTGTCCTCTGCAGTCCTCTATATGTTGGCTAAGGGGTATTTTTTCTGGTGTGGGGTCTCTAATTTGTTGGTGATGAACTGTCATCCTTTGCCGGAGTAACTGGCTGGTTTGGCCAATATAATGTTCGTGGCAACCTTTGCATGTAATTATGTATATTAAATTCTCTGAGTCAAACAAGAAATCATCTTTAATTTTAAATTTTGATCCATCTTTGATCTGAAATTCATGGCTCTCTAATAGGTAGTTGGTCAGTTGCATTTTTTCACCTGAAGGTCTTTAATTGTGTTCTGCAGTTTTGCACTGGTCAGTATATATATATATATATATAATTATTTATTAAAAAATTATAACATAAATATGATATAAAATCACTACAAAAATAGCCATTTTGTTTCAACACTTCTGGTGTCTTATCAAGTGATGGTGTTGAATGTAGAATAAAGGGTTTTAAAAGGTTCAAATCAATCAAACATCCCTGGCTAGGGGAAACGCTGTTACATAAGCTGCAATGACCAATCAAAATACAAGTATATGAGAATTCAAAAAACTTGACAATGGACTTAGGTTATAATAATTATTTAATACTTTAATGTTAGGGTTAGACTAAAACAGAATTCATTCTAAATAATAAATATTAAATTATACTATAAAATTAAAAATTACCAATTTTAAATTTAATCTATATTAAGTTTAAAATTATTTAAGGAAGAAACTGAGGAAAAAAATACATATGTTTTTCTATTTATTTTGTTTTTATTGAAATTAAGTTGGAATAATCGTTAAGATCTAATGCTGCTCTGAACTCCGTGACAACTTATAGGCACATGCATACATAAATGAATGATTGATTTTTATGGTTTATCAACCTTTTGCAGGTTATTTAAAGCCAGAAAATATTTTTACATTGTAAGAATTTTGGGAGATAGCAATGAGTTACTTATACAGGATGCAATGGATAAATTGTCATCTAAATTACGCAAGAATGAAAATAACACTGACATCTCATTTTAATAGATATATTTACCAAAATTATCTTGAAATACTAAAGAATAAATTTATTCAATAAAATTGCCATTGGTTTCAATCATGACCTCCAGATGACTTCAGAATCTCCACCAACTCTACTGAACAGTCTCCTTGTTTAAGTAGGTGAATGCTACCATAGTCCTTGCTTTCAGTTCATCTTTGGTATTACAAGCAGTTTTGTTGGTCTCTCACTCAATTGCACCACACACATAATAATTAAGGGGGTTGTAGTCTGGGGAGTGAAGTGGCCAGATGTAAGGGGTGTGTGGATGCAGAAATTGTCAGGCAGATTCTCCTGCTTGTGTGGCAAGGTGCAGAGTCCTATTGCCAGACATAGTTCTCAGTGGATAAAGGCATTGGTTAGATCCAGTGACAGGACCCAAAGAGTGTGAGTTCAATATCCGGTTAAGGCAGTGGAGAACTTGGAGAGGGGAATTAACAGGAGATAACTGACATCCATTAAACATGGCACATGGAACTAGAACAGTCTACCCCAGTGAGTGAAATAAAGGGTTCAGTTTGACATTCCAACCACCTGAAGAAGGCCGGAGTGTACAACAACCGAAGCGTTGTAATAAATATGGCGACAAAGAGGACAATAGTCCGAATAATGTAAATAGTGAATAAAACAGACATCACATTAAAATTTAAAATCTATCACTCTTTAATTATGTTTTTTGAGCATTGTTGTCATATTATTTTCATATAAGAAACAAAATGATTTTATATATATATATATATATATATATATATATATATATATATATAATAAATAAGATATTAACTTCATTGAATAAAAGTCCAACCTGGCAATAAGGGTGTTATTTTCCTTACTATTAGTCTATAAATATTTTAACAAACAACTTCAGTTCTTCTTTTTTCAACTAATTGATTTTATGCCAAATTATACATGCTTAACTTTCCCCATGAAAAGGTGACAAATTCCAGTCATTTTTATATTAACCATGATGATAAATCTCAAGGAAAAGTAGGTTTGTTTCTTGCATGATTCATATTCAGGCATAGCCAAGTGTATGTAGCAAGCCTGACCACGAAGCAAGGTTATCGCTGGGGGTGTGAGAGGGGGGGTAGAGGGATATGGTTGAGCTAGACATGACACTTCGACTCCTTCATCCACAAATTCTTTTGAGGAAAACGAGGGATCTACTCTTGACCTGTAATTGTGGTTGTCTGTCTGTATGTTTGATTCATGTACGTATATGTATGCATGCGTAGGTGTGTGTGTGTAAGTAGGTAGTTGTATAGATAAAAAGGAAAAAACAACGTCCATTCAAAAGAAAACTAATGACCACCCAAAATAAGTACATTAGCCCTCTCTTTCTATCTGTGTCTTTTTGACCTATCACCCTCCCACCGATTCCGTTGACAGGTCAAGAGTTGATCCCTCGTTTACCTCAAAAGAATTTGTGGACGAAGGAGTCAAAGTGTCATGTCTAGCTCAACCATATCCCTCTACCCCCCCCCTCTCACACCCCCAGCGATAACCTTGCTTCATGGTCAGGCTCTTTGAATCACCATATACTCGCATTCTGATTGGTCATTCGAATTTATACTACAGCACTCATCCCTAGAGAAGGGCCGTTAAGGAATTTGGAAATGTTTTTAAAAAAACCTTTTATTCTACATTCAACACCATCACTTGAAAAGACACGGAAGTGTCGAAACGAAATGGCTATTTTTGTAGTGATTTTATAACATATTTATGTTATAATATTTAAATAAATGATTATATATATATATATATATATATATATATATATATATAGTGGCCTTCAAACTTTTACAATGACTAGCGATCTTCAAACATTCATATATATATATATATATATATATATATATACAATCATTTATTTAAATATTATAACATAAATATGTTATAATTATATATATATATATATATATATATATATATATATATAGTGGCCTTCAAACTTTTACAATGACTAGTGATCTTCAAACATTCATATATATATATATATATATATATAATCATTTATTTAAATATTATAACATAAATATGTTATAATTATATATATATAGAGTGGCCTTCAAACTTTTACAATGACTAGTGATCTTCAAACATTCATATATATATATATATATATATATATATATATATATAATCATTTATTTAAATATTATAACATAAATATGTTATAATTATATATATATATATATATAGTGGCCTTCAAACTTTTACAATGACTAGTGATCTTCAAACATTCATATATATATATATATATATATATATATATATATATATAATCATTTATTTAAATATTATAACATAAATATGTTATAATTATATATATATATATATATATAGTGGCCTTCAAACTTTTACAATGACTAGTGATCTTCAAACATTCATATATTCATATATATATATATATATATATATATATATATATAATAAAAACATACATATATGCACATATACTTACATGTACATATATATTTTTCTCTGGTGTTATAAAAACAGCACTCAATGCTATATAACAGAGCTGTTAAGTATATATTAATGATTATATATAAAATATCCCACGTTGATAGCATGACTTGGTGTTTCATGCAGATATGTGCATATATATTTTCACTGTAAAATTCTTTTGTATTTTATGCTGTCACTTTTTCATGTTCTTTTCAGGGTAACTGGTGGAGAATTATTTGATCGCATTGTAGAAAAAGGCAGCTATACAGAAAGAGATGCAAGCACATTGATCAAACAGGTGTTGGAAGGTGTAGACTACATGCATGATCGCGGAGTCGTGCATCGGGATCTGAAGGTGAGTACCCTGCACTTTTTCTTTGCAACGTAACTCAGCACAATTAGGAATCATATTTTGGGATCATCACACAAAGTTAATTATGAGCTCAAAAATAAATTCTATCTACTGAAATTGATATTTATTAAAGTCAGCTTAATACGTATTACCTTAATCACCCATAAGGAGAAAATTTGCATTTCTTAAATATCAGCATAGAAAAAATCTTGGTTTTCACCAGGATTTGAACACTAAACAATGGTGGAAAATAGGTCACTATTTTAACCTTGAAGTAAGTGCTCTGACATTTTCATCTGTACAAGTACCTTAAAAATAATTTTATGATTACTTTAGAGTAGTAGCATCCAAACTTTTATCAAGACTAGTGGCCTTCAAACTTTTATGAAGACTAGTGGCCATCAGACTTTTATGATGACTAGTAGACTTCAAACTTTTACGATGCCTTGAAACTTTTTTGAAAACTAGTGGCCTTGAAACTTTTTTGAAAACTAGTGGCCTTGAAACTTTTTTGAAAACTAGTGGCCTTGAAACTTTTTTGAAAACTAGTGGCTTTTAAACTTTTTTGAAAATTAGTGGCCTTGAAACTTTTACAATAACTAGTGGCCTTCAAAATATTTATGAAGACTAGTGGCCTTCAAACATTTATGAAGACTAGTGGCCTTTAAATATTTATGAAGACAAGTTGCCTGGGCCTTCAAACTTTTACAATGACTAGTGGCCTTCAAAATATTTATGAAGACTAGTGGCCTTCAAACATTTATGAAGACTAGTGGCCTTTAAATATTTATGAAGACAAGTTGCCTGGGCCTTCAAACTTTTACAATGACTAGTGGCCTTCAAAATATTTATGAAGACTAGTGGCCTTCAAACATTTATGAAGACTAGTGGCCTTTAAATATTTATGAAGACAAGTTGCCTGGGCCTTCAAACTTTTACAATGACTAGTGGCCTTCAAAATATTTATGAAGACTAGTGGCCTTCAAACATTTATGAAGACTAGTGGCCTTTAAATATTTATGAAGACAAGTTGCCTGGGCCTTCAAACTTTTACAATGACTAGTGGCCTTCAAAATATTTATGAAGACTAGTGGCCTTCAAACATTTATGAAGACTAGTGGCCTTTAAATATTTATGAAGACAAGTTGCCTGGGCCTTCAAACTTTTACAATGACTAGTGGCCTTCAAAATATTTATGAAGACTAGTGGCCTTCAAACATTTATGAAGACTAGTGGCCTTTAAATATTTATGAAGACAAGTTGCCTGGGCCTTCAAACTTTTACAATGACTAGTGGCCTTCAAAATATTTATGAAGACTAGTGGCCTTCAAACATTTATGAAGACTAGTGGCCTTTAAATATTTATGAAGACAAGTTGCCTGGGCCTTCAAACTTTTACAATGACTAGTGGCCTTCAAAATATTTATGATGATTAGTGGCCTTTAAACTTTTCAGAACAAATCTTATGCATTTTCATGGTTCAAAGGGAAAAATAGTTTTACAAATTAATGACTAAAATTTAAATGAAGGATTAAGTATTTTGTTTGCAACTTTATCAACAATTAATTAAAAATAAAAACAATTGATCTACTGTAAAACAATTTCCCACATGGGAATTATCATATAGTTGTTGGCTACGTGAGAATAGAAAATGAAAGAAAATATACAAGAGATAAAAAAAATAGATGAGAATTCTTGGTATAATCCAATTCCCAAGCACTAGTATCATTTTGACAAAAACAATTAGTATAATCCCTTAAGGAGCTAATCCTATAAAATGTTTGTTTCTGAAAGTTTATGTGAAAACCATTTTCTGAATTTTTCCTCAGACTTTTAAATAATTTTCTGCAAATTCTCATGTTTTCTGTGCTGCATTTTTCTTAAAGATCTTTCCAATTTTCAAATCATTCTTCATCTTTAAGCCATAAATCTCCTTTTTAAAACATTGCAAACTATTCATCTAATATGAAATAAACACTTTATTCAAATTAAATTTAAACTAAATTTTTATTTCATTCTTTGATTAGATGCCCTCCTGAAATGCATGCCTGGGATCATTGCACCCTCTTCCCCCACTTCTGCACACTACTGCATTTGACACTGTTTACTCTCCATATTTAATCTATGTAAGAAAGTGCAACAGAAACAAAAGGCTTATGGTAATGATGTAGTAGGTGCAAGCATGTTTTGAGAATGGTTTACAAATTTTAAAAAAATGATAATTTTACTTTATTTTGTTGAAAATGATGTCTGAATATAAAAATGCACGAGATTGAATTGATTAATGTATAATGTATCTTTTTCTTTATCAATGACACTAAAATTTTGGGAGTCAAAATACAGTCTAAAGAATCTGTTCCTACTCCAAAAAAAGAATATCCACTTGTGGAAGTTGGGGGAATAAATGATAGAGAAGTATATTTATTGACACAAGAAATAAAATATTCTAATGTAATACTGCGTACCGCGGCCTTCCAACTTTAAGGCTGTACCTCTTAACTTATGAACACAGTCATTGCTGCTTGATTTCAAGTGGACTTTTATAATTAAGTGTCCATTCAGTGTTTATTATCAAACAAGGACAGCCTCTCTAAACTGGATTGAGCATGTTTTGTAACCACTTTTGTTTTGTTTTAAATAATAATAAAATGTCTACTTGACACCACTTACTTTCTTATGACGCTTTATTTTTTTAATTTTTATTGTTTCTTCTGACATTGTTTATTTTTTCTTTGCAAGATAAATTAGAAGGGAGGATGTTTGTATACAGAATTGTACAACATTGACAAAAATGAACATTTGTGCATTTGACTTTCTGGGTATATTTAGAAAATGTGTCTATTCATAATACGAAATGCATTTCAGATTTTATTTGTTTGATTTAGTGATAATAACAAATGTTCACATGTAATGTTCTGAAAAAGGGAAAAATGATAGAGGATGAAAAACTGGAAGAAGTCCTGGAATACATCTATTTAGGACAGGTGATAACATTAAAGAAAGACAATGAAATAAAATAACATAATATTCGATTGGAAATAATTTAATAAGAATGGAGACATAATAAAAAGCATCTTATCAAAATGCTTAAAATGTCAAGTGTATTAGGTTAGAACAAAAATTCATGGCATTTTTCAAGTGAATTTTTTAAAAATTATTTGTGCATAGATTTATTTAACTATATATATGCAATTTTGTTCCACTAGATTTCACCATCTCCTAGAAATTAGCATCTTTCTGATTGATGAAGTAGTCTAAGTGGTTTTTACAGGCTTTCAGAGAATTGAAGTTTTCCTATTAAGAGAATTTTGTAAGGATTAGATGTTTAATCTGATAGTGTACAGTGTGGTGAGTACGGTGAATTTTGTAGTATTTCCCAGCCAAGCTATAGTAATTTCTAACAGGTTTGCAATTATCACCCTTCTGATTGGCTAATTCCAGACGTTTTTCATCAACGGCTGCCTACTTAATCCAACCAGAGAATAATCTTCTTCCGTGTGCCACATCTCATCAGTTTATATATACAACATATTCATCTGAGAATTCATACATGTTTAAAATAACTGTCATGGTGAAATTCAGGGATTTTGGAACTAAACCTTGTCACTTACAATAGGTTAATTATATTCTGAATAGTTTAAAGTCATCAAAACAAAGATGGTATTTGGTTGAGATATTTTTATATACACAGATCAAGTTTTAAGTTGATGGCCAAAATTTAAAATACTTAAATATGTGGCTAATCTATTTAACTGTTCTTATCTTTAACAGCTGTTTAAGAATTTCTTATCTATTTTATTGTGAAGATATTTTAATATTACTAAAAACTTATTAAGTTCTCTACATCACAACTCTGTCCTCTTGGCAATTCAGCTCATGCTGCAATATCTATAGATATTTCTTTTGAGTCCTCAATTAGAAAGCAACCTCCTATTCACAAGACTTCTTTCTGCTACCAGCAATCGGGATTTATTTTGTGACTTTATTCAAGATGCCCCTTGGATTGATATTTTTAGCATTACTATTGCAAATTGTACTACAGAGGGTTTTTTTCTTGCGTTAAAGCCAACATTGATGATTTTGTGCCTTCTTGCAAATACCAGGTAAAACCACAATCTTTTTCTTGGTTCACACTGGCCTGTTCAGCTGCTATAGCCCACAGGAATCACTTGGGCCAAATGTACCAGCGTGATAATTCCAATCACAACAGACGCCTATTTGTGTCTGCTTGAAATTATGGTAAATGTGCCCTCAAAGATGCTAAGTTTTTGTTTGCTGATAGAATGAGGCACCGTATTGCCTCTAACATGTTTGGTTCTCATGATTATTGGCGGCTCCGTAATAGTGTGTTAAATAAGAGTAAGTCTTCTGTCTCTCCTCTCTTCACTCAATTTGAGGTGTTAACATCTTCTGCTGATGAAGCAGAACTTTCTTGCTTGTAAAGTCTCTTAAAATTCTTCTCATGACTCATCTGGAGTATCTTTGCCTGACTTTCCACTTAGAACTGAGACTCTATTGAAGTGGTTCCCAAACTTTTTTTCTCTAGGACGCATTTTCAGAATGAAAATTTACTCATGCCTCACCAAATTTTATGTGATAAAAAGTACATTTAAAAATAAAAAACAGAGCGATGGTTAAAGGGAGATAACTGCAGATTCCAAGTCAGAACATTATCATTGATAACTCTCTCTCCTCCAATTTGCGGACACTAGTTCCTATATTCTTAATACTTGTAGTTGATATAATGCAAAAATATCACAATGATAAAAATCAGTCAATAATTATTTATAACAATTTATACTGCAACTCATGCATGCAACTACAGGTAATCTCTATCTATAAAAGGCAGGATGTGTTTGTGTGTGTGTAACGAATGCACGGCCACAATTTTCGATGGATTTGCACCAAAATTTACATGCACATGCTCCAAGTTGGTGGGAAGGGCAAGACTGACTTTGCATTTCCCAACTCCCATCGATAGTGGAAATAATTGATTTTTTCATGCTTCTACGGCAGTTTTCATGTAGTTTGCAACCATTTTCTACTGGCTAGAGTGAGAGCCTATAGCTGGCTGCCACGAATAGGCAGGAAGATTCTATTGGCCAGCCATGAGAGCCAACAGCTGACTGACACGAATGTTAACTAGCATGCTAGCATGCAAAAAAAATCGATAGCTGCATTCATCACAAGTGGGAAAAATTTAAATCTGCATGGCACTTTACTCCAGTTGGCTCATTCGTTTGCTTAAACTCAACGTTGATTCTGATTCCGCAGAACTGGGTTGGGTGTGAAAAAGTATTTGTTGTTAACATTCTTTTTTCACTCATTTTTTCCAGTTACAAGTCCTTTTTTAAAGCTGATCGTTTTGTGTTCATTTTATTTAGTTCTTTTTTCATAACAGATTTAATGTTTAGTATAGAGCTTAGAAAAATTTCACAGTGTGAGATAGGCAAGAAGTAAGGCATGTAGCAACATCAGCACAGCAAAAGGGCACTCCTTTAAAGGCAAGGAAGGGCAAAAATATTTTAAGTCAAGTGATAGCGATTGCTGTATGAGTCGTACAATTTTTGAATCAAGCACGGGCAACACCGGGCCATGCTGCTAGTCCATAATAATATTCTAAATTTTGAAATCATATTTATTTTTGGCATATGAATTTTTTTAAACTGTTTCTAAATCTTTGATTGTATTTCAATCATTCCACTTCACCTGCTATCCTCTACTGCCGCACCTATGAGGAGTGTCACACCATTTAGGAACCATTGCTCTATTGAGTGATATGCGTATATCTATGGTTTCTGCTATCATTTCTAAATTGGATCCTCAAAAGCATGTGGACTTGATGGTATCCTTGAAAGAGTCCTTAAGAAATGTGCCCATGGGCTGACTCCTGTTCTTCCTAAACTCTACAATAACTGCCTTGATGCTTTTTGGAAATCCTCTTCTGTAGTTCGAGTCTTTATGAACTAAGGCAAACTGTCTGATCCGTCTATCAGCCAATTATTCTACCATTTTTGGCAAAGTACTAAAGGCATCTTATCTGTGAATAATCTTCTGTCTTCTTAATCCTTGTTTTTTATTGTCTTCTCTCTTTAACAGTATATTTTTCTCATATTCTCTAGCACTCTATAACCCCTTATGACTTGGTGACTTTATTGTTTTGCTTAAAGTGAAATGATTAAAAAAAATTACCAGCGTTCAGCAAAGATGTGCATTCTCTTTATTTCTACCAAGATGGATATACCTTCTCCCTGTTCAGCAAAGATGGGTATACCTTCTCCCTGTTCTGCAAAGATGGGTATACCTTCTCCCTGTTCTGCAAAGATGGGTATACCTTCTCCCTGTTCAGCAAAGATGGATATACCTTCTCCCTGTTCAGCAAAGATGGGTATACCTTCTCCCTGTTCTGCAAAGATGGATATACCTTCTCCCTGTTCAGCAAAGATGGGTATACCTTCTCCCTGTTCAGCAAAGATGGGTATACCTTCTCCCTGTTCAGCAAAGATGGGTATACCTTCTCCCTGTTCCGCAAAGATGGATATACCTTCTCCCTGTTCTGCAAAGATGGACATGTCTTCTCCCTGTTCTGCAAAGATGGACATGTCTTCTCCCTGTTCTGCAAAGATTGGTGTACCTCCTAGCTTTTCTGCAAAGAAGACATGCCTTCTCTCTGTTACGGAAAATGGAATGTACATTCACCATGTTCCATAAAGATGGATATGTACATTTTCCCTGTCCTGCAAAGATGGGCATACCTTCACCCCCGTTCTGCAAAGATGGACATGCCTTCACTATTTTCTTCAAATAGGGATGTGTCATTTGTTGTTCCATATAGGTTGGTATCCTTTCTCCCTGTTTTGCAAAGAGATCGTGCCTTCAGTCTTTCCTGCAAAGATGAGTATGGCTTTTCCCCATTCATCCAAGATGGATATGCTTTGTCACCAATAAAAATCTCTATGGTGTGGGAGCATACAACAATGTAAATATTTTCTTCTTTCTCACTTTTTTTGCATTTCCAGTCTCTTAACCTTAGATATAGATAGATAAATAGATAGATTAAATGAGATATTTAGATAGGTAGATATATGCTGTATATAGGTAAAAAAATAGATGCAAAATTTTTTTCTTTCTTAACCTTTATCTACTTTCATTCTTTGTGTTTTCTCTTATTTTTCTATTTTCATCATTTCCTTCACTCTTTCTCTTTTATCCTTCTCTCTCTCTCTCTTCCTTACTTCCTTCTCTCTCTCTTTTCCTTACTTTCTTCTCTCTCTCTTTTCCTTACTTTCTTCTCTCTCTCTTTTCCTTACTTCATTCTCACTCTCTATTTTCCTTACTTCCTTCTCACTCTCTATTTTCCTTATTTCCTACTCCCTCTCTATTTTCCTTATTTCCTACTCCCTCTCTATTTTCCTTATTTCCTACTCCCTCTCTATTTTCCTTATTTCCTACTCCCTCTCTATCTTCCTTATTTCCTTCTCTCTCTTTTCCTTCGCTCTGTCTCTATTTCCTTCTCTTCCTCTTTCATTATTTTCTTCTCTCTCTCTCTCTCCCTCCCTTTTTCCTTCTTTCTTTCTTTCTCCCTCCCTCTTTCCTACTTTCTCTTTCTTTCTTTTTTTCATTTCCTTATTTCCTTCTCTCTTTCATTCATTTCCCTCTCTCTCTCTTCCTTATTTCTCCCTCTTTCCTTATTTCAATCTCTCTCTCTTTTC